>NW_027019365.1:14164125-14599784 GCF_013076305.1 Rhopilema esculentum | reverse complement strand
TCCAAAATTACTAATAAAACCTGCGATTCTGCTATCGGGCAGCATTTGCTAGAAAACCCAGATTGTGCAAAAAACTTTAATGGCGACATGTTTCGGATTATTGGTAAAGCCCGATCGTCGTTCCACCTAGCAGTTTTAAAATCTATCTACATAAGCACGAAAAAACCGCTACTGTGTAGACAAAAGGAGTTCGTTTTCACCTTAGGATTCCATTGGTAGCATTCTAATAGGCAAGCGGCACTGATTGGTCAACCTTTACAGCCATGTGCTCGTGTTTGCGATTGGCCTATTTCGATCCACAACTGGGTATATATATTTCTTAGCGTAGAGTTTTCGATCTATGTTCTGACGTTTTAAACTCTGAAGAGTGTCAGACGAAAAGCTTTAGTTTACTAAATGTTTGCTTTTTTCAAAGCTATTTACAAGTTTTGTACCACCAAAAGATTATTTGCTTCTTTCTGTCCTTATTCTTAAACATAACGATTCAGAGAAGATTTCAATTACTATAAAAATACAAAACCGAGTTAGATGGAATAAAAATTTATCTTTGATCAAACAAGTTAAAGCATCATGAAAAAGAACAATAACGGGTTCGTAGTCAAGAAGAACTGCTTCTAATAGGTTCGTGAGCGAAAACTTTAAAAAAACACTTTCTAACCTATTATTGGAAAAAAGTAGGGGAGGACTATAGTCCCTGTTATGAAACATTCCCAATTGAATCATTTTAGGCCCCGATTGTAGACATCAAGAAGACATTATCAAAAAATTTCGTTTATTTTAGTAGAAATTTCTTTAAGAGCATAATTACAACCAAAAGTATGAATTTGTTGTGGTAATTCAATCATCAAATTGAGCGGTCCAATTTGAGAATTTACGGTAGCAGTGGGGGCTTATTCGAGGGGGGGGGGCTTTTTCGAGGGGGGGGGCAATAAGAGGATTTACGTGTCCATGGTATAATTCTTTCTGTTAATTAAGGATTCTTTTGCACTCGCGGGTAAGCCGCGGAGCGCGGAGACTTCTGCAATTCACGAGGATATTTTGAGCGGTGGACATCTGGTCAACCGCAAAGTAAAGTCGCGATGGGAAAATTACTGGGGAAGTTGAAAATGAAAACACAAAAGACACATGCCATATTATTTCATTAGAAAGTTAGCCAAATATTTTCGACGAAGAATCCTCCCACACGGGTTTCTCTCTTTCGTGGAAAGCAAAAAGCATGTGGGAAGGTTACATTATTTTGGATTTTGAAGAAGATAGGATGAGTTCGAAATCGACATACAGATGAAGAAAAATTTTCCCAAAAATTTAAAGCGAAATGGCCACTTTTCCCAATTTGAAAGGAAATAATTCCTGCCAAAGATTCCACGTATATGTCCTTGTAATGGGCTTTCAAACATGGTCGGAATTTTAATTCGTATCAGATTGACTTAGGCCACAAAGACCGTATCCTAGAACAGGTTGTTCAACCATTGTTTTACTGAATAAAAAGATATCACGCAGATCATTGTTGCGGACCTGTTGGATTGTTTCCCAGCTTTTGTTTTTATCACAAAAGCACCATATGTAGATAATTTGTCTATAAAACGTCTTCGTTCGTCATTCAACTTTCACTATTTCTGGTGGTGTAATAAACCTAGTCACGTACTTTCCGGATGATCGAGATTTAATTTCTATTTATCTAAGAAGATGGTTGACGAAGGTGTGTTGATTTTAATATTGAACAATTAAGGTTTACGATTTTCCAATAAAGTCAAATTTCAGGATACAATGTTCTCCATGTTACAATACAGGCTTATGTTTTCAAGAAAAATGTGTAGTATGATATTGGTTTGAGGCGCGCACTACATACGTCAAGCAAACTTTCGATCGTCAAGTTCAGTCCATTTCTATTTTAAAATCCCAACATATAAATTATATAAATCTTTATGATAAACAACAACAGATTAACATAGATACAAATAATATACGCGATTGTATGTTTTAAGGAATAGGCCTAACTTAATGATATAAATGACCTAAATAAATAAGCTTCCTAGAACTGGAATACTGGCCATGTTCTCAAGATAAAAGCATTTTAATCTCATACTGTATATTTGAGTTTGCCAAAGGTAATTCAGAATCTAATGCTAGAAGGATTGAAGACAGCATTCTATAAACTTTGGGCTGCTGGCTGCTTTGTTGATGAATTCACATTGCACTTCCAGGGCCCGCCCCACTGGGGGGCATGGCCTCCCTTCCCTTTCACTTATTCTTCAAATCAGCTCAGATCATTTGTAAAAATAAGCCTGTAGATCACAACAAATACACTGAATCAAAGTCCACAAGTGAAACAGTGTAAGCCACAAAATGGGGCTAGATGGGGTAAGAACAATTTCCTTCACATCGATGGCCCCTCCAGTTTAGAATCAATGGCAAAGACCTTGATTTTATGACCAGTTCTTTTTCAGAGTTACACTCTGGTGACACACCCTTTCTATAAAAAATACCTGGAAACACCCAAATATTGAAAGTGCTATAACTTTTGATCTTCAAAAAGATATTAATTTGATTTTCTATTTGCTAACAAAAAGGATTGCATTTTGAGGACATAATGGTTACAGTTTTCAGTAATCCTGGATTTGACACTAACAAGCCTATTTTCCAAACAAATGACAGAGTTTACCTACAAAAGCGCTAGAAATTGTTTTTTAACCCACAAATTGGCAAAGTTCAGGGTATTTGAAATAGCCCCTGACACACGCTGCAATTTCTGCCATTGTTTTGGAGGTCCGAGGGCAAAGTCTAAAGTGGAGGTCCCTATGAGCAAAGCAAGCAGAAAATTGTTGTGATCACTCTCTCTAGATAAGCTTAAAATACATTTCAGAAGTTAGATTAATCCCATTCTTGAAATGGAATTCGTTACTTTATGAGGCCCCTTAGACCACCAAGGCCCTGAGGAAACTTTTCCCCTCTGCCCCTTCCTCCTATCTTAGGCTCTGGAGGTTGGTTGAATATCTGTTGCTATATGTTGTATCCTAGATAAATTGGCTTTACTCCTCTTTGCCCCACATTCGCAAACCAAAACCTTTATGTCCTACCATTAGTTTCAATAGCAAAAACAACAATTTGGGTAAAGTCTTGACAGTTTTCAGAAACATTTAGCCACATTATCATTACAGTCCAACTTTTTCATTCGGACAAAATATGATAACATAAATACTTTGGAAGAAAAGCATTTCTTTATTCTTATGTTTGAATTTTTCCAACTGCACAAAATTTCATATCCAGGCTCACATTTTGAATTCCAGTTCCAAGAAAAGGGCCCAAATCCAGCTTGGAAATTTGCTCTGGTTACACACTAAGCAGGTTATAGTTTCATTCTCGGACCATTCCTGAAAAGTCATGACCAGCTTTGAAATCAAAGGGCATCACTTTTCATTTCCGAAGGTGAAGATGTTTGTTGTGGAGATCTAAAGCATTTAAGGAAATTCTTTTGAAATCTAATGCTTTTCTTAAGTTGTTCCCAGTAATCATATCAAGGCAGGCATAAAAAATAAAGTATTGTTTTAAGTGTTCAGGAAATCAATTCAGTATAACTTAGAATTAAATAAAAGAATATAGGCAGACGTTTGGTTCTTAGTCAATGGTTCTTTTCAAATTGTGCTGATTTGCATAGTGCAGAGAGTTTATGCAGAGTTTTAGTCTATCAAAAATTTAGGCCCTTGACAACAGAATTGCATTTGTTATTATACTGGTTTATCTTTGTTAGCAATTCCTTGGTATACCTGTTTTGAATCTTATGATTTTATCCATCCATTGCACTCCCAAAAAGCAACCAGTTGCAAAGCTAGCCAAAAATAGTTGGTCCTTCTGTATTGACAGGACCACATCCTTGTTTGATAGTTAATGCCCATCAAAAAAAATTATTTTTCGCATTTTTCCTTGAATTCATTATAAAGAAAATATCCAGCTGACATTGTGAAATATTAATGACACAGTGTTCCTATTGAGAAACAAACCCTATTTTAAAAAGAGCAGCTGGTTTATTTTTGCTAAAAAAATTGTCATGCTTTAATTTAAACTACAGGGTGTAGCTCAAGAGGCTCCTTATGTTTCTCACAAACTCATTTTATATTGCACCCAGCCTCTACAATTTGAATGAAAGCACAAGTTGATGTTAACTAAATTTGACAATAAAAAGGGACCAGGGTTGCAGTGAGGCTGCAGTGGTATTTGAAATAGTCTTGTTCCAGATTTTGCCTTAAATATCTGGCCAATCCAAATACCTAATTTAAATATATTCAATAAACAACAGAGGGCAGTCTGTACATGCAAGCTCACATATTCTGCAGCTTATATCTCTATGATAAGAAGCAAAAAAATTAAATTTTGCACTAGCAGTTCAGCATTCAACTCGTCGGTATTCAACATAGCAATCAATCAATCAATCAATCTCTTGCATATACAAATTCCATTGAAATTGGACTATTCTCCAGCTTTCAAAATTTTAAACTCACAACAGTAAATTCAAGAGATTGCTCTCCAGATTGAGCATGACTACTCTTTGCTCTAGAAAATTGTGAAGGAAGACAAAATCTACAAAAGCCCAATTGTGAATCAGGACAAATAGGCAGACCTTGCCAAAGTGCATGAGTGCGTGAGCGGTGCTTGCAGGCAAATCATGCAGATCAAAGTACGTCTGCAGCCTGATCTGAAAAAGTGGTCTTTTTCAAAGTTTGCAATTGTTTAAGAATTAATAGAAACGATTCAGCTACAAGTTTCACCACCATGTTAGTATTGTTAAATGTTTCTTTTCCTTTGAATAAGTCATTAAAATACCCAGAAAAAGATGAGTGAGGCCATCACACCTCAGGGATATGAAGCCTAGAAGCACATACCATGGTATTAGTAAAACCTGTCAAACCTTGCTAGGATAATGAAATGTGACAAGGTAAAGAGAGGGGAAATGGATCCAAATTATGAACACCAAGACACTCCTGTAAATATTGAAAGCCATGCAGTTTTTGACAAAATTTGTGAAAAGTCCTAGAGAACGATTCATCGCGCGATGTGTATAGTGAGGACATAAAGGAAAATTTGAAGGTCATAAGGCCGTTAGTCGATTTACAATCAGATTCAAAGCAAAGGAAAGCAATGCTTCCCATGTTGCAGTTGCAGGCCTTGAAGGATATTTATTTTTCAAAAATTTCAAATAAATTGCGTGGGTTAGCTCAAATGTATCTGACAAAGAACTTCGGCTCAAATTCAGAGAATTTTGAGAAGTTTACAAAGCAAGCTTTACCGCTTTGTGAAAGTGATTTATGTAGCAAAGAGAAAATAATAGATTTTCCTAACAGCAAGAACAAATATCTTATTGCGATTATTTATTCTGTTTGTGTTGCTGCGGTTGAATCAATTATTGAGTGAAGGCTTCCTTTTACAAAAATTCAGGACCAACTACCAATCTGGCTGAAGTGTGCAAGAGATGGAAATTGTGATTGCTGTTAATGATCCAAATATTAAAAAAGCTGACAATATCATTAAATATAGTATCAAACAATATCAAGCAATAGAGCCAACTGCCATTTCGTTCATTGCTTGCATAACATTAAGGACTCAAACTCTTCAGATGTTTTGAAACGAAGGAAAAAATCATGGCCAGATTTACGTTTTTGTCATAACCTAAAGTTTAAACTTTTTAGTACTGTTTTTGTTGAAAAAAGTGATTCATGAAAAAGTAATAAAACAGAATGTTATATTGCTGTCATTGTTCCCAGAGGAAACAAATTACTGGTTTTCCCAAATAGAATTCTAGACAGAAATTAGTTTGCCTACAGAACCTTTTTTTACATTTGTGTATGATGCCTCAATAAAGCTTATTTTATGTCTCTTATTCCAAACAATTTTATATCCTACGCATTACAAATGAAAAAATTTGCAGGCACCTTTTGCAATACAGTTTGTGCTCATAGGCACAAGCCATTTTTAGGGAGGTCTGCAAATAGGGTATCACAATTATGAGCAGGACCAAACTACAGGGTTGCTGAGTATCAAGAAGAACCTCATGATTTGCACGGGACTCCTGTATCAGCCAACAGAACTGGGGAACCTTTAGCAAATAGAATTTGAATGTGCCCCTACCCTAGAATGCCAATTTTTGTGTTTTGAAAGCCCTCCTTTGAGCTTAATGGATATACAAGAGAAAGACACATCATTACGTCCATGTTTGATAAGTGATATTGAACAATTAATGAGATGTTGAGAAAGACAATAGCTAAATTCAATAAACATATCAATATTTTGAACTGAAATTTTAGACAGACCTATTAACCCAAAGTGCAAATCAAATGAACTTGTAAATTGTGAACAAGCTATAAAACAACTTGGAATAAAGCCCCTGTCTAAAAGCTGCTTAAAAAAATAAACCAAACAGGGGGCTATTTCAAGGTTTTACGGTATAAGTAAACATCCTTAAATTTTTTAATTTTGTTTGATTGAAAGGTGCGACTGTTGTCCATCTGAAAGATGGTGAAAGATCAGACACACTACTGAAAGACGACGATGATAACACTGAGCTAGATGATCAGCTGGAGAAAGCTATAACAGAAGCTGAAAGTCGAGAAGCATGGGGAAGTAAAACTGAGTTTCTGCTTGCTTCAATTGGGTTGGCAGTTGGAGTTGGAAATGTTTGGAGATTTCCATATTTAGCTCAAAAACATGGCGGAGGTATAAAATCTCAAATGTTCATATTTTTTCAAAAAGATCCTAAACATAAAAGTTTTTCTTTAGCTCTTTTTTGACTCAATTGTTGACTGGGTCAATCATGTTAATATAAAAATTTAAGAAATATATACTAAAACTGTGAAAGATTCCATGAATGTTTTTTTCATATGTGTAGAATTCATTCAAGTAGGTTTTTTAATGACAAATATTAAGTGTGCATAATTGTTTCTTATTTCGTGTTAAAAAATTCTAATTATGTAACTATCAAAAAGGAAAGAGCTTAGATAGCCATCCCTGGCTTGAACTGTTGATGTAAAGTTAGTTATATTCATTAACCAACACTGACCCAAACATGTTTATTTAGCTTCATCATTAGAATACTTGACTCTGAGATTGCTTGTTTTTACTTTCTTTGTTTAACTTAACACAGTGTTGATCAGGTCTCCTTCCATCAGTGTGCATGTTTTTATTGTTTTATATATTTAACTTTCATTTTAGGTGCTTTCCTTATACCGTATTTCACTATGATGATTATTGAAGGAATTCCACTGTTTGTTATGGAATATGCACTTGGGCAAAGAATGAAGCAAAGTGCTGTACGAGTATGGAATAATGTTCACCCGGCATTTTTTGGTGTTGGCATAGGCTGTTTGATGGTGTCATTTGCCATGTGTCTTTACTACATTGTCATTATAACATGGTGTGTCTATTATTTCTTCATATCATTTACCTCAAACTTACCTTGGAAGATAGAGAATTGTCCTGGTTATCCAGAATACTCACTCCTAAAAAGGAATCATACTACATGGCTTGCAAAAAATCAATCTGTTTATTTGTACAAAAATATCACAGACACTATCAAAGCAAAAATTGACAACTTTCCAGATTGCTGTGTTCATAACCCCACAGAGTTTTATTGGTATCAAAGAGGATTGACTGTTTCAACTAGTATAGACACTGTTGGAGATGGAATCAACTGGAAACTTTTTGGGAGTTTGTTTGTTGGCTGGGTTATAACATATCTCTGCGTCTTAAAAGGTGTCAAATCAAGTGGAAAGGTGCCTATTGTTCTTGTTAACTTTTATATTTATAATTTTTTTGTTTTTTACTCATAAGCCCTACAGTAATTTTTTGATCATCCTTAAGCTCTATCCAATCCAAATGCTTAACAGATTCTGGCATTTTATAATTCAATCTAGTGATTTTTGTTCCCTCCTATTACAAATTTTCCTTTTCTGTTTGTTTCCTTTTAAAAATTTCTTCAACTGGCAGTATTGCCTGTCGTTTATTTGTTAGCATTGGAAGTCATTTCAGCCTAGTAGCCAGTTGTTTTTCAAAATGGGAAAGAAAGTGAAATTAGATGTGAAACATTTTTACAGATCAGTGGACAGTAATCAGCATCAAATTGTAACAACCCTTCAGTCAAGCTATTTCAGCATAGGGGACTTGACTCTTGAGTCAAGTGTTTCTGCAACTAAAAATGTAACTGTAGTTGCTTGCCAGCCAACCAAAACATTTGTCTCCAACTCATATGACAAAAAAGTGTACATTAGTGCTTTTTTGATAACCAGATGAATATTTTTGACACCATAATTATGAAAAACCCAGCATCTTTTTTCATTCATGAATTTCTCAACTTTCAAAATTTATGACTTTTGTTTTATATTTAGTAGATTTCGTTTGGAATCTTTGTCTAAATCAATGTCTGTGATTATGATGCTGAGACAACAATTGAAAAATTCAGTAAACTAAATGATGTTTTGCTGTTGATGTTTAAAGATTAACGCTCTTTTGTAGAGCTTGCCTGAGCTGCTAGGCTAATTGACAGCTAATGAACCTTACATAGGTTCATTCAGATGAAATTTAAAAGAAATGCTCTCACTGGAGAGCTAAAGATTTGAATGAATTGTAACTGAAAGGAACAGTAAGAAAATTGACTTTCACTTTCTTCTTCTTTCAGTTTTCTATTCTAAAATGTTGTTTGGTGGGGTGTGCGTGTTGTAATAACTTTATTGAAGATAACAGCAACTAATGAAAAAATTGTTTGAACTTCAGAAACCTTTACATAGTGAACTTGTTTAAGTCAGTGTAGAATTTTTATTCGTACAAGGATGAATATATGTCAAATTCTAACTTCACCCTTACATTGTTTTCCTCCTCTCTGAATGGTAATAAAAGATAGATAGATGTCTTTATGAAGCTGCACTTTGAAATTTTGGCCCACCACAATTTAGGCATTTTTTCCAACCCCCATTTACAGAATATTGACATATTTGCACCCTTGCATAATCTAATGCTGTGCATAGGCTAGGGTGTGTATTTTTGTATATAAGCCAAAGCTGTGTCCTCAAAGCCTGAATGACCTTCAACTTAATTCAAAGTGGAATCATAGTTGTGTCATAGTTGTGTAAAAGGGTGACAGGTAACTTGAAGATAATTTGGGTCCAGCATCTCAAAGCCAACTGCATTGGAGGAAACTTAAAGGGATGATTCGGTGAGTACCGATAGTGAGTAGAAGATGGGGTTGTTGTTCCTAAGGTCACTCAAAGGTGCTAGAGGATGCAGCTTTCTTCAATAAAGTTTAAAGTTTGTTTAATGTATGTACGTGTCTGAGTTTCTCATGTGATCAGTGGATATTTAATCGTCCGTTGCTCCAAATCTTTGCTTTTTAAGACACATTGTGTTGTTAAGCACATTTTTTTGTTCTTTTGATTTCCATTGTCGTTATCGAACAATACTTTTCCCAATGCAAAAATTTTCCAGTAAAATCGACTTGTAAATTTAAGTTGTCGATGTTGAGCTAATTACTTTTATCTTTGCAGGCTGTGTATTTCACAGCAACTTTCCCATACATCATCATGTTTATACTTTTCATTCGTGGGGTGACCTTGGAAGGTGCTGGAGATGGAATCAAAGCTTTCTTCAAGCCGGAGGTATTTTTTTCAACGATCTTCTCATTATGCTTAGCTATTTTACTGCCACGCACTTTTTAATCTACTAGAGTAATGCAGTGTTTGTTCAATAGTATTTTATATCTAAATAGTAAGACATTTTAGTGTAATTAGGATCGCGCATTGTTGTGTGATTCTTTGATGCCGTTCGTTCACTAACAAATCCATCTATCGGTTACGTGTTTTTTCCAAACCCAGCGAGTCCTATTTTACGTGTGGAAAACACGGAGCCAGAAAAGAAACGACGTGCCTATTGCGTGCTTTGATACTTACTGAACTAAAATTGCTTACATGCTTTTATTCAGAAATGGATAGCCGAAATCGACACGAATAGTGTGAGAAAACAGGTGATCGGAAGGGCTAGTAAAGATGATAAGTAGTTTGAATAGCGTGGCAACGTAAACAATAGGGATTGGTGACTGTATGATATGAAATTGACGTAGAGGATGCCTGTACTGGGAAGTGAGAATGTGATTGGAATGAATGAGAATGATAAATTAATGTACATGACAAGAACATAGACTTCACTATTCCAGTTTGTCAAATCTCAATCAATAAAACATCGTGGCATTTTCTCTAATTTTTAGATTTACGGAAGCAAATCTAGGTAGTGTATAGAGTTCCGTTTGATTTGTTTAAAGAGTTTAAGTATTAAACTTCGAAATCTGAAAAAAAATCTTTTTTACAGTGGGAAAAAGTTTTGGAGCCAAGAGCTTGGATGGATGCCGCGACACAAATGTTCTACAGCCTTAGCATCGGCTTTGGTGCTTTGATCGCCTTTTCCAGCTATATGCCAAGGAAAAACAATTGCAATCATGATGCCATCACAGTGGTGCTCGCAAATTGTGGAACATCACTTTTCTCTGGCATTGTTGTGTTTAGTTTCCTTGGTCACCGGCAACATGTGACTGGTACAAAAGTAACTGAAATCAGCCCTGGTCCAGGCCTTGCCTTCATGACATTTTGTGAAGCTTTTCTTCTCATGGATGTTTCTCCCCTGTGGGCCATCCTGTTCTTCTTTATGCTGATTCTTCTTGGCATTGACTCAGAATTTGGAACCCTCGAAGGCGCTGTGGCTCCCTTGTATGATCTGAAATGGGTTACTATGCGAAAAGAGTACTTTATGGGTATGTTCTTTAGGCATGTTATGCTTTCTAAAATACCTGTCTTTGTTTGTTTGCATTCAATACAGGTACACATAGACTTTATTGGAGATATTGCTGATTTCTTGTTTTTCCACATTATCTTCTTTCTGAGATTTGCGAAATGAGTCCTTAAATTTGCAAAAATAGAGGTAAAAATTATGTACAATGTCTGCGAAACTCCTTGGTTTATTAACGTAATTTGTTGGACATCAAACTAGATATGCATTAATCCAACGTTGTTGCCTCTGCTATGTTAAGGCTACCAGCCCTCTTGGGAAAATTTTTCAAAATTTGCCCAAAGGTTCAGTATGTCAATATCAGATGATTGTTGAAATGGTAGATCTGTCCAAGGAAATCTCAATAATTACAAAAGTCCTAAGAAGCCTTTAGATTCAACAGCTACCATGGGAAGTTTGCAGCGTTTTATTTGACGGTTCTCACAAACCAGTTTTGATGAGTACTAGATTAGTAAGTTTTAACTATTTTATAATGTCTGAATGAAAATACAAATTTGTGGTAACTTTGCAAAACAGTAATGCGAAACTTCAAGCAAGGTTATCACCAAATATTAAAACGATTTGGCAGAAATATAAAAACTCTGTTATTCATTCCTGTAGACAAATAGATTATCTTGAAACCCATATCATAATTCATCTATCATTATTTATTAGGCTATTAAGTAGAGTTTATAGTTAGATGAAATCATACTGCGGGAAAGTGTAATAAATTGAACTTACTTTTCCCAGGAATCATTGCGATTGTTATGTTCTTTCTTGAGCTGCCACTTGTTTGCGGGAATGGATTTTATTTGTTCCAAATATTTGATGATTATTCAGTGCCACTTCCATTGCTGATCATTTCACTGTTCCAAGTGATAGCAATCGGCTGGGTCTATGGAACTGACAGGTGAGGTCAACAATAAACGTTTCCACAAATTGCTGATTATTCTTTATTCACCCTTTACTGGTTAAATTTATTAAGGGAAGTGTCACTATAACCGAATGCAAGAGCGAAACTCGGGTGAATTTAATCTTTCCCTTTCACACTAGTCACTTTTAAGAATGATTGATATAATGCAAGCCGTTATTGCAAGTAGAGAGGTGGTTAAGAATATTGTTGCTATATTCGAACCTGGTCGTTGCAGTTATCCGGCTGCATTCAACGATGCTTTTCATAGAGAACTTCTAGTAATGACGTCATAGATATCTATTTCTCTGCCTAATCTCTGCCGATTTGCAATAGATTTACAAGGTTTCATGGTGTTCATTTAAGTTATGTTGTGTGCCTGGCTGCAAAGTAAATAATATAAATAAAATATAAATATATATTATATTATATTATATTATATTATATTATATTATATTATATTATATTATATATTATATTATATTATATTATATTATATTATATATATTATATTATATTATATTATATTATATTATATTATATTATATTATATTACCACACGATATAGTATAATATAATATAAACTAGACTGTTAATATGTAGAATATGATTTGATGATTTGATTTCTTTCTTTAGGCTGTCCAATGACATCGAGTACATGGCGGGCAGTAGGCCTTTCTTCTTTTGGGTGCTTTGTTGGAAATACATTTCTCCATTGGTCATGTTCTTTGTTTTCATCACGAGTGTCATTCAAATTGCCAAAGAAAAGCCAACGTATTTGGTTTACGTTGGTTGTTTGCAAGTACGTATGGTTTTATTATCCACATCAATTGAGCATTTTGAATTTTGCCAGCAGGAAGAGTATAGGCTGTTGCTCGCTACTCCCACCTCAACATCAATAAATGCCAAAAGAGTGCAAAAGTTTAATTTGATTTTTTTAAAAAGTAGTTTATATTTGCTTGCGTGATGCAAAACTCTCTCGTAAACACTTTTTTATCGTTCGCTTGATCCTTATTTCAGAAACCGTTCAGTTTGTTGTTTCCTGGAGCGGATAACTCGACAACAAGATTGACGTACCCCGCCTGGGGAGAAGTACTTGCAGTTGTTTTGGTGTTAGTATCCGTGTTTCCATTGCCAATTTATCTGGTGAAGAACTGGCCAAAGAACTGGCGCCAAGGATTTCGCAATGTCTTCCTTTCTGGGAAAGCCAATTACTATCCAGACCCTTCGTGGTGTGACAAGTCGAGAAGGATTCCTCCAGAAGTCATGGAAAAGATAATCAGGCAAGAAGACATCGCCATTAAAAAACTAGAGCTGCAACACGAGAGATCTAAGCAAGAAAACACTAAAGTCTGATGACATTACACGACGTATTTGATCAAAGACAGTAGATTGTAGACGATTGTAGAGAAATAAACAAAGATTTCGATGCGTTCACCTCTTATGGGTTATGGTTGAATTATGTTTGATACATCTAGTATGCCAGTTTTGAAAAAGGCGATTCCGCATTCTTAAACGTGTTATCGGACCGTCCATCCCTCTGCCCCTCTGACCCATACTCCTATTTCATCTTCTTTTCGCTGGCATATTTACTTAGAAATAAATGTTTATGATGCTCGATGTCGCAATCCCATCGAAGAGATTTTCGGTCCTTATCATGGTCTGAAACCGATCTTATCCCAACACCTGAATCATTTATGAATTCACACTTGGCAATAAAGCTTTCTTGCTAGCGTTTTTATTTGAATGATTGAAGTTTAGTTTTAATCCCAAAATTGTAATATATACAGTGTGATTAATTTTATTATTTCTATTTATATCAGTAATTAAAGTCATTTTTTCCTTCTTCATTAGGTTTATATCTTTGTGCACTGTTTTATCTTTTATTTTATTAATATTTGTTGGAATATTTTATGCTCCTTTTCGCAGCATTTATGTCCCTCCAATTGGATGATTATCATAATTTAAAAAAGGCAGCCTCTGAACTGCCAGATATGTCGTATATGTTGGTCTTACTGACGTCACTGTAGTGTTGCATTTCAAGGTAGCAAGTTCTGAAAGCATTAGCAGTATCCGTAGACTAAGTGGTAGCATGAAAATGTCCGTGATATTTTACTTTTTACTCTTTTATAATGATGTTTTGTTCTCCAGAACTAGTCTCTTCTCTGACTTCCATTGAACCTAGCGCCTCAATAATTGCTTCTGCGATGACCTCAGAAAATGTCAGATGATGAAGAAATTGTGAGTGAATTTTGTATATTGTTATTTTAAAAATGCCCTTAGAAGGCACTGCAAATACACAGACAGTATTATTAATTTTCAACCATGACAAGGGAAAAAAAAGTAAAACAGAATATACTGACATCTGTAGACTGAAAGCGAATTCTCCTATTCAGGTTAGTTGAAGTGTTACCAACCTTTAAGTTTAAGTATTACAGGTTAGGGACTAGAAATATTTCTCTCTCCTGTCACAAACGGACTTTCAGGGTATAATTCTAAGCCTTGATCAATCGAAATCTTTTGAGCCTTATAGTATCCCCACAAAATTGTTGACAATTCTTGGACCTCGCGTATCTAAAGCCATTGCCCAACTTTAAATAGATACTTTCACATCACAAAGATAGTTTTCCCTCCAAATTCAAGCTCGCTAAGGTAATCCCAAATTACAAAACATTCGACCCTAGAATAGCGAATAAGAAACATCTTATGGTTTATCTTAAACTACCATGGTAACACTTTCTTGCTATATGCTATTTGAAAGACAGATAAAACAGGCCATCAAAGAATGTTTCTTTGTTGTCAACCCTCGTATTACCTACAGTACTAGGAGAGCCCTTCCATCCATTCAAAAGGATTGCGTTCCTACCACCCAAAAGAGTCCTGTTGTTTATGGATTTACGTGCCAGTGTGATTCTAGCTACGTATGACGCACAACCCAATAATTGGGGGATAGGCTAAAACAGTATTTTCCTTCCAACATAAGAAACAAAAATTTTACTCTGATGAAGCCCTCTATGCCGGGGCGAAATATTAGTATTCGCTTAATTTAATTTATTTTCAAAATTTATCTCACAATATTGGATTCTCGTCGCCGTTTTGCTTTGTTTCTGAATTCTATCCTCATAAGAAACAAAACTGCCCCTCTAAGAGAACAGCTTCCTCAATCGTGTAGGTCTTAAAACACAGTAAAGACTTGTGGCTCTGCCATCGAACATCACGTTTTCCAAATCTTTGATTGGCTGAGCGACCAAAATTCTCCATACTCCAAAGTCTAATCAGAATTCAAGAATATGACAGCAAGATTTCGCAGCTAGATTTAGGCCTATTTTGGACGTTTTTACCACCATCCACAAAAAAATAAACGTGTAAAATGTGCTAAAAGTTAACTTAATTTTTTTCAAAAAATTGAATCTTTAATAATTTTATGAAAAACTGTCGTTGTACTCAGTAAACAATTTTCCGCGATCGCTAGTTAAGCCTGATTTACACGAGACGATTCTTTTCATGCAAAGCGAATTTTTCGCCGCGAATGCGCGAAAAATATATGCAGAAGTAGAGATTAGGGAATTCGCAGCGGATAATTCGCTGCGAAAAAGTAGAAACCATTCCTACCTTTTCGCTGCGATATTTTTTGCCTTGTAAAATAAACCAATCAGAACAGCATTTGAAGACACCTGACTTCTGTTTTGGTTTCGGATGGCCTACGTCTTTCCGCATTCTTTTTCTCAAACACTCTCGCCTATAAAACATCAATAAAATAGGTTGATAATTATTCATTTCCTGGCCCTCGTACACAATCCATGTAAGTGGATTCATTTCGGATTATTATTAAAACATTTGAATTTCAAATTGACAAAAACTGGCTTGAAAGTTTCATCGTTCTACCAATATGTCGGAAATAAGAATGTTAGGCAAGAATTTCTTCAAATTGCTAAATTGTCGGCTGCTTATTGGCCTGCTCAACAGCAACAGTTTCAAGCAGATGCACTAACAGGCTCTCGCATGCTCTTGCAAGCTTCGATTGCGACCTTTGAAAGTATTTGAAGAAGTTATCCTGGTCTTATAAATGTAAACGTAAACCTCTCTTACCGAAAGATGGAATTCCCCCTTCTGAAGACGTCCCGAATGAATTTTTCTAATCCAGTATCGCTTTTTGCTGTTTTGCTCGCTTTTTTGATAAATTTGAAATTTTAAACTTTCTGATAAAAGCACTCTTCGGACAGTCGCTATATTCCTTTGCAATAATCGCAGCGAATTCGCATAAAAATGTTTGCCAGTGTAAATTGAACTTCGAATTCAAGAGAAAACTTGGAAGCTAAAGAATTCGTAGCGAAAAATTTGCTTCGCGCGAAAAATTCGTCTCGTGTAAATCAGGCTTTACGAAGACTTGAACTGCCCCTTTCAAACCCTTATAATAATTAGAGGGGAGGGAGAACATAAAAATCGTAGTTTTTAAACCTTAAAAGTTGTTTTATCCACTTAATTAACAAATATTAAATTACCTTTACAAGCTAAAGTTAATTCCACTGGGAGAAAATGCAGCCCATCTTTCTCTCAAAATAACTACAATCGTACAATTTCTTTTGCTCTCAGGTATTTAATATATGTATTCTAAAGATCGGTGAGAAGCTCACGTCTACTGATGTTCACTGCTACGGCCTTGTAAAAGCTGATGCCATTCGTCAACGACGAAAAGGGCTGGACTTTAGGACATTTCCGGCTGAGGTAACTAATACTCATTTATGAATCTGTTAGAAAGACAACTCTATCTTCCTGTAGTGAGTAATTTTCTCTAAATGGAAATACTCACCAACACGTTGATAAGCAAGCATGACGTGGTGAATATTTCTTAATCATGAAAATTGGCTTTAAAACGTCTTGAGGTCTATTCCATACCTGGTGTAAAAATATGGTCCTCTTTATGCTCCTCTTACAATTTGGACCCAGACATTGGCAAAGCTGATATCACTTCTTTTCTAGTTCGCGGCTGAATGAAGTCTTCGATTACTTCACTTTCTTATTTGTTTTCTTCTTCTTCTCCATCCAGTTCTCTCAATAAAATGTTTTCAACGCTCATTGCCAATGTATCATATGTAAGAAAGTATTCGTTAGTGTCAACGTAATCATTCGGAATAATTTCTGACTCGATCAAACTTTCATCTCGTGCTCTGCGTCTATCAGCCAGTGCTTGAAATGCATCAAAAGCATGTCTTGCCGATTGCAAGAATGATTTCCCCCAAGAGAAAGTGATGTATGAACACGGGAAACAAATGAATAAAAATCACGGGAAATAAATAAGTAATAATAACAAATGAAACATTTATGCAATGTTCGTTAAATCGAGGGTAGTTATGATTCGTAATAACGAGAGTTCGTTATTACGAGAGTAGTTATGGTTCGTAACGAGAGTTTGTTATACCCGGGGCTCGTTATACCAAGAGACTTTGTTAGGCAGAATCCAAGGGACCGGACATTTAGTTCGCTATGCCGGGAGGTTTGTTACATCAGGGAATCGTTATGTTGGGATTCCACTGTATTGCACAAACCTGAAGCAAGAACTTTAGACAATTACAAATGAAGTAAACTGTAACTTCTGCCTAGCGCTTTTTAATCTGTTTTTAGAAGAAATTCGTAGACGATGTTTTGACAAAAGTAGGGGATTATTACCCCTATACCCCCCTTGGCTTATTACCTCCTATACTATCCTATTTTCTTATACGCATGAATACGGTGGCCCACAGCGGTCGTTACCCCTTACCTTCATGAAATTTAGCGATTCTTCTGATTTTGCTATTGTTTTGGCTTTTCTTGGCGCTCAAAGAAACAAGCGAAAGAGAGCCAAGAAGTCGCAGCTCACTCTGCGTTGCGGTGGAGGAGCGATCAAGAAAGATAATAGAGTTTCTTTGTTACCATGGCAGCCATTGATAACTTTTGCCCAGACTTCCCTGTTCATCTGAAAATTTGGCCTATGCTCGCAAACTTCCCGGCTACTAAGAAAGAAAAAACCTATGGCGGAAAGCAAATATGACTTGCTTTTGGTTCCAACCAAAGATAAAAGCCGTATAAGACATCAACCTTGGTAAGCGAAATTCCTAATCAAACATACTTGTTTGATTGTGTGAAGATAAAGTGGAATGAAACGACAAGAAATTTCTTGAATTTTATATGCATGACATTTACAAATGAAACATGCTTGTAGATCAGGACCATCTTCTTATTGTTGAATTTTTAACTTGAATGAGGTGAAAAAAAAACTTTGGTGACGATGCATTTATTCCTAGAGCTGCCTGTATTGTATAATTAGCTATACACTTTTGTTTTGGAAATACTAGCAAAAAAATTGTCAACAACCAGAAACTTTTCTGAAAATTGAATGATTTTTTAAATTGCCAAATTTAGCTATATTAAGCGTTTAACGTCCATGTAAATGCATTTTGTAAATAGATAAGATGTTTCTTTGATATTTTGTGACATTGGATTTGTATTGTTTTTATTTTTTCATTGATGTATTACCATTTAAAATTTTTTTAGGGTTAGGTCTTAAAGTGTGTCTTAAAGTGTGTCAAATTTGTGTCTTAAAGGTACAAGGAACGGCTACAAACAAAATACTGCAAACCTGTAAATAAGAAAGACTGGAAGCCAAGACTCACTGCATCATCATGGACATTTATTAAAGATGGACTTGATGATTTCCGTGATGGAAAGCCACCTCCTGTCAACTCAGACCTTGTCATTAAAGTAAATCTTTTGGCTCCTTTCTATGAAATGACAATATTTTGATTTACAAATTTTCCAAATATTTTTTAACAACAGTACAATATATTTATTAGCACCATCAATGTTGATGAGCATACAATAAAGGAATACAGATATATCTAATCTATATTTGTTTGTATCTAAATAAGTTTTTAAAACTTTGAAAATGGCACAAAATAGTGGAAACATAGGCACACTCTTTGGAAAATTATCATGAAAAGGAAGTAGACAATTCATACCCAGGTGTGAATTTAATAAAACTTTAGAAGAAGAGTGACATTTTATTGCTTTTTTAGATGCATTTGATAATATGCTCCAAAATTTGGTCCTATTTCTATCTGGGAAAAAGTTTGGTGCAGAAAAATGCCCATTTTATTTAAAAAAATTGCAGATTGGCAACATTTCTTCAAAATTTGAAAGTCAAACAAAAAAGGCCATAGCCAATTTTTTCCACTCTGTAGCCTCGTGTGGTCTAACTCTATATAACTAAAGTCTTGCTCCCATCCATTCAAAAGAGTTATACTTCTACCCAAAACAAATAATTTTTTGTGAATTTTTGTTCCAATGTGAAGCTCAGTATGTAGGATGCACTTAAGGCAGCAATACTGAGTAAGTCAATAGAATGTTCCAATAAAATTTCGCAATTGGTCAAAATTTGCTCACAATACAAATTTACCTAAACACATAGTTGGGCAGGCAAGGCTGTCTTTTCAATTAGGAGTTTTAGAATCTGTTTACAAATGGCCATTTAATAGTTAAAGTTTAAAAATAAGAACAATTATTTGCTATTGGCTTTCACATTTACGTTGTTAGTTTGCTTCTATTAGATTTATTATTTTCTAGATTTTTTCTAGACACACTTCATAGAGAAAACTTTTAAGATCAATTTATATGACAATGATTGAAATTTTTTAAGGCATTTCCTGTTGAATATTATCTTTATTTTACAGGGATCAAAGGGCTTAGAACCTAATCTCTTTGGAATTGATTCTGACTGTCAAAGAAAGCCAAAACAAATGATTGCTAAGCATTTGCCAAAAGAAGAAGTTGTTTATCAAAAGTAAGCGAAACCTATATCAAATTCATGAAGAATTGGCTCTGAAATGTAACAAGTCCATATTCTTACATTCATGGTAAAAACAACAAAACCTATAATTCTTAATTTTTGAAGGGTTCTGAGTCAGGTACCCTGATATATCCACAAAGCAATTTTTCTGCTATTCTTTGTTAGGTCTCCTTTTGCATTGCCAAATTTTGTATCATCAGATCTTAGTTGAAAATGTGATGTGTAACAGCTGTGACTGGACAAAAATCATGCATAAATTTCCTGCGAGAATGTAATGATAAAAGAAGAAAGGGTCAGTCATGTTCTAAAAACCATAGTGATGTGTCATCAGTTTTATGAAAGCATAAGCTACATTTAAAAAACCTTAAACAAGTTTACTATCGCTTCAAAATCATTTCATGAAGACCAGATACATCTTTATAACAAAGATCCTCAAGACAGATGAAAAACTGTAAACTTTTATCAAATAAGAATGAATACCCATCCAGTCACATGATTGGATGGGTATTCATGCACTGTGTAACAGTATCATATATCTTTACAAAGACAAAAAAATTGTCCTTTAATGATACATTGAATGTTGTCTAATATGAATAAATTTTTGCTTATAATTTGCTCAATTTTATGGAATTCTTTGCAATCTTAATTTTATTGTGAAACAAAGGCAAAGCAAGTTTTTGTATTCAAATTGAAGGCAATTGCCACAGCAATACAGAAGAAGGAAAAGGATTGAAGACATTGAAAAAGCCCTTCTGGAACATCCACTTGCTTTATTCCCCCACTTTGAAGAATCAGTTCCACCAGAGGTACACATACAAATCTAATTTTTTCTCCATCTTCTTAGATATATCACAACTTGCTGTTTTGATTTCGAAATTGCTAAGACTGAAAAGTAAAATCAATTTCCACCTTGATAATGATTTTTTAAAATAATTCTGTTGCTCAAAGAATAATTTGTTTGAATAGAATTAATGATCTTATCAAGAAATATAGAACAAGCTTACATGCTTTGGTGTCAAGTATGTCATTTTCTGCCCTGTTCAAAACCACCCTGTTCTACCAAATGCATAGAAACCAGGGGGCATAGCTGGGCACATGTCCTCTTAAAATTTTAACCAGGAGGCATAGAGGCTCCAGGCCTCTCCGGAAAAATATCAACACGGGCTATAATAAACCCTTGCCAGTTTGGCTGCATGGGCTATTTAGTTCTTGCAGACTCTTGCAGAACTGTTGTTAATTTTTTATATTTGAGTATTTACAAAGGCAAAAATACATACCTTGCCAATTCTTTAAACACTCTTAAGAAGGCATTTTTGTGTGTATTACTACCTTTGAATTTGTATTGCCACAACTTAAAATGAGACAAAAGAGGAACATAACTTTTTTGGAATATAGCAAAGTTTTGTTAGATTTTGCTGGTCAAATGAGGCTTTTTTGGGAATGCCTTGTTTATATGTTGTGACTTGAAAAGAAATTGTTTTGTATTTGACAGCATGGTGTAACATTTCTCACTTTAATCATTCGTAGCATTAATCAAGCTATATGTTATTCTTTTTGTGGGAACACATTTCCTATTCCATTGCGAGTTTTAGCAGATATTTTGTTTGTTGTTGATATTTGCTTTATAAGGAAATGGAAATCCCCTATTTATAACGCCATTTGATAAACACATCTAGATGTGTAATGCCTATTTCTCTTTATTTCCTATCACCCTGATATTTAGAGGTAAATAGTACAAACATTGGGAAGCTAAACTGCGCAGATTAAATGAGAACATTGGTTTCAAAAACTACGCAGGCAAAAAAAGCCCATGCAAATTCATTTTGTGCAGGCACGGGGCACATGTCCTTCTAATTTTCACCAGGAAGCATAGAGGGGAGATGTCCTTCTAATTTTCACCAGGAGGTATAGAGGGGCACATGTCATTCTAATTTTCACCAGGAGGCATAGAGGGCAGATGTCATTCTAATTTTCACCAGGAGGTATAGAGGGGCACATATCATTCTAATTTTCACCAGGGGGACATAGAGGGGCACATATCCTTCTAGTTTTCAGAAACTTAGTTGAAGTACCTTTTTGCAGCTCACAGAGGTGTCTTTATTTTTCCTACTTATGCCCTTCCCATTTTTTGATTTGCTTCTGACCTTTATATGACAATTGTTCTATGTACCAAACATTGAACTTTGTTACAGATTCATTAATTTTGTGCATTTGCTTTTTCCAGTGTTATTTATTCAAAGTCTCAATATGTATTTTATATACTAATATTGTCCTGCTTAAATAAACATTAAGCTTAGCTGTGGCTGGATTTATTATTGTTACACATCATGTTACACATTCATAATCTTAATTCTATTTCATGTTTCAAGCTTTTTGAAGAAATAGTGGAGCTATTGGATCCAGCAATGAACTTGGCAGACGAAGAGTCCCAGTCAGCACAGAGAGTATGTGCCTTTTTGCAAAATTGATGCGAGTTTTTGGTTTTATTTGATAACAACCTAATTTCAGTTGTGTAGCCTTTTTTCTTTAGTACTTTTTTACTGATTCTTTGATACTCAAATTCAGGATTTTTTTCATGAGATCATTGAATAGCTTGCAATGAATTGCTGTTTGGTGTATCATTTTTTGTAGAATTTATTGCTTAATTTCCACTTTATCAATTGCAGTCTGAACTGGGTGGGCAGGATTCAAAATCAACTACTTCAGATATTTTTGAGGTATGCAAAACTGAGTTTTTCGATATAATTTTAATTATTCTACTTTGTTCACCTGCTTTGAATTCTTCAATACAAAAAGACTATAACAAAGGTTATACCAGATGTTTAAAAAAATATAACTTTGTAACCTTGAAGAGTTGATACGAGACATTCATAGAAAGTAGTCATTCAGATAGGCTCCGGCTGGGATTTTTAATTTTGTAATCGGTATGAAACTCTTATATATGCATTTAATTTTCTCACATGAGTTATCTATTCTGATCAAAAACAGTGCTTGATACGCAATAGCACAGAGCAATTGACACAGTAGAGGTTGGGTTAAAAATGAGATATATTCGCTGTTACTTCAAGTTTCATCCAGACAGATTGTAGTCTGGTTGATGAGTGAATCAGCATGAAACTTGGAGTAGCAGGGAACATGTCTCATGTTTCTGCAACTTCTACTCTGTACATAATTTAATTTTGTATTCTTTTTGTTGAAAATAATCATGATCTTTGTCGTCGTTTTAGGCAGGAAGGTCGTACTCAAGAGAACTTTGTTCCGGGTTAGTTGTGATCAAATTTAGATTGAAAAATTAATAAACTAGTAAACATCATTAAATACCAAATAGACAGAGCCAGGAAACCTTTGTATTCAGAATTTGAGACCATACGAGGCAATGAAAAGTACATGAGTAAATGCTGTTTGATGGATGCTTTCAAAATAAGAAAAAAATAATTTTTTTAATTTAGTTTTTGTCATGATTTTGTTTTTAAAGTCCTAATTGGTCTTAATTATGGAAGTATTTTTCATTTTTATTTTCCTTTAACATTTCATCTTTGTATCAAATGAGAGCAACAAAACATCTTCTGTTTTCATTACACAGTTTTATTGTTACAAAATGTGTAGATGTAGTTTTATGAAATATACACATCTTTAGTGATATTTGAATTTCTACAAACATATGCAATATTATTATCCAGTATAAAATCAACACAAAGCTATAAACATCAGATGGATCTTGCTCTTCTTATTCTAGAAAAAAACTGAGAAAAGGTAAACATTCTTCCTGTTGTTCTCTCTCTAGATATAGAGATGCTATAGAAACAGCTAAGAAAAATCAATATAAATGGCTACAAGAACAAGTTGAAGTAAATCGAGAGGAGCGCATCAGGGCAATGAAAAAGAGACAGGAGTCCCCTACCCAGGTATAAGATACACACAAATTTTATCATCCTAAACATACATTATTTCTATTACTTCTATTTCTCTCTGTTTTTCTTTCATTTTTGAATGTGTAAGGCTTTAGCTACTGATAACCCCTTTTGACAATTCTGCTAGTGTCATTGACTTCTTCTTCCTTCTTCCTTCTTCTTCTTCTTCTTCTTCCTCTTCTTCTTCTTCTTTTTCTTCTTCTTCTTCTTCTTCTTCTTCTTCTCCTTCTTCATCTTCTTCTTCTTCTCCTTCTTCATCTTCTTCTTCTCCTTCGAAGTGCCCTGTCTGCAGACGTTGGCGATCATGATCTTCCAATTTTTCCTGCTCCTTGCTAGATGTAAAATCCCACTTGTAGTTATGTCGTTTCTCCAGTTGTTTGTTATTTGCACTCTTCAATTTTTCAAATAAGTCATCCATTGTCGTTCTCTGTCTTTCTTTCCCTGTATTCTTCCCGTTAGTACCGGGCTCTCCAACTTCTCTTTCCTTACTACATGTCCCAAGAATTCCAATTGCTTTCTTCGGACTGTCTTCAACAGCTTCCTTTCCGTGCCTACTCTTCCCAACTCCTCTTCGTTTGAAACATGGTCAGTCCACGAAACTCTTAGCATTCTTCTTAGGAGCCACTGCCATTTCTGCAGCTTGCAGCCTCTTCGTCATTTCGTCTGACATTGTCCAGCATTCACACCCATATAGCAGAGTAGGTGTTACATAGCATTGCAGTACTTTCATTTCTGTTGGCAATGATATTTTCTGGTGTTTCAAAATCGAATGCTTCCTTGGCTATTCCAATTCTACGCTTTATTTCAGCGTCACATTTACCATTCCCAGTAATATCGCTTCCCAAGTAATTAAACTTGTTTACCCGTTGGATTCGTTCATTCCCAATGAATAGGCTGCACTTAGGACTTTGTTTCTTGCTGACTACCATGCACAGAGTCTTTTTACGATTTATTTCTAATCCCTTTTCCTTGCTTTCAGTCACTACCTTTTCCAAGAGATCCTGTAGTCCTTTTTGTGTGCTTGCAATAAGAGTAGAGTCATCTGAAAAACTTATATTGTTCAATTTGTGCCCACCGACAACGATTCTCTTAAAGTCTTCTAGTTCTTCTTGAAGATCTTCTCTGTGTATAGAATAAACAGGACTGGGGAGAAAACGCATCCCTGCCTTACACCTATTTTTGATCTTGGCATATCTACTCAGATCCTTGTCGATGCGCATACAAGCCAGCATTTCTGCAGTAATCTCGTCAGGTCCAGCTGCCTCGTTCTTTTTCATTTTATTTAGTGCTGACTCTGTTTCTGATTTTAGAATATTGGCTTATTTCCTCTATCTTTTTTGAGCAACTCTTCTGAATACTCCGTCCATCTTTCCAATACGTTTTCTTTCTCCGTAATGATTTTACCATCTTTGGGTTGTATACAGCCAGATGGAGCTGAAGATCTGCAGCCACTGATTTCTTTGATCTTTTGGCACATTTTCGCTGGATCTCCTCGTCTGTGTTGTTCTATCTCTTCGCATTCTGCATTGAATCATTTACTAGTATTCCATCAATTTTAGAAGAGTTTATTAGATCTCTTCCTAATTTTCTATACTCTATTTTCTGTAACCTTAGTTATCAAATTATTTCAGCATTTTCATAATAATTACAGGAAACTGGTATTGATGATGTCACAAAAGAGTTTTGTGATTGGGTTAGAAATTTGGTAAGCTGATAGTGTCTTTTTTCCTAATTGCATTGGTGTGTAGAACAGGACAGTTCTAAGAGTTAATTTAGTGTTCCACCAGTGTTAATTTAGTGAACAATCATCAGATAGTTGTTTCAATAAATGCTTCTTAATCGTTGTTTAAATTACTTCAATAACCTCAGAAGCAGCTTTCAGTGAAGATGTATAATTGAGATTTATAATGATGAAGTTTTAAAACTTAATAGCTTTGTCAGTCAGACATTTCTTGTCACTTTTCAAAAAATAGAAGGAAATTAACCAGACTTCTTCAATAAAAGCCAGTTCTTGGCAGCAATAATTAAACTATAAATTAAGTACAAATTTTGCCTTATTCATTCTTTTTTGGCAACCAAAATTACTGCCAGTTTGACACTAAAGCTCAAGGGCTAGCATTATTCTTGACACAAAATGCATTCTAACAATAGTCAAGATCAAATAAAAACAGTAGCACACCTTAAAAGTTTGTTTTGAGAATAAACTTCATTTTTTCTTGACACCTTTCCCATAGAGATGATCTTATCTCAGTAATTATTCAATTTTTCCTGCATTTACGGTTGACTTAGAAGTCAGAATTGCTTTGCCAAATTTAATTTAAATGTTTTTTCTTTATGCAAATTTCTCAATTTCTTTCATAATTTCTATTGAAACTTTCAATTGAATTACTTTCTGTATTTACAAAGGGTGGCAAAACGAACAATATTGAAGAATCTACGATCTATAGCCTTTTTGCAAGTGGCTATGAAACAAAGGTAAAATTCAGAAATTTGGAATTTTAGAATAGCAGTCTTACCAGTGATGGGAATTTTGCTTTTTGAATGGGGCAAGGAGAGTGAGCTTTTCAATTAGCCTGCTTGTGCTTTTCCTTGTTAACTTCATAGATGAGAATATCTACTTTGCAATAAAAATTTAATGCATATCTAATGAGGACAGAAAATACTGCAACTGCTGCAAACCTGTCATAATTTTTGCAATTCAATCTTCTTTCCATGCCAGTAGCTTCAATTTGTGAATGTCTTGTAAATTTTTTCAGTATAGCTAGTTGCTCCCCCTTGTATCAAATCTGAAGGTATTCATCTTTACACAGCCGGCACTTTCAGTTCCTATTCATGTTGTTGAATTGACAAATGTTCCACCAGAGCTGAGAACTGGAAATATCGCCCCAACCAAGGATGATTCAAAAGAGAAAGCAAAGAGAAACGAGGAGGTATATTTTTCGTTGTTTTCATCGCTATTCAAGAGCATGTGGTGCGAACTCCATGCATGGCCTTTCATTTTGAAAACGCAGTGATTTATTGTTTTTGTTTCATGCACCAGTTAACTAAATAACCCTCTTTGGGTCTCTTTGGATTTTATCTGAGATTCGCCAGTTCCCTTGTGCTTGTCTACTATATATAATGTTGATTTATCAGCAATTGCTTTTCTCCTTTTGACTTGATATGAAATTATTTCGAATCTTTTACAGCCTGAAACGAAATACACGCCAAGTTGGGTAAAAAAGTACCACTCGCCTTGGTATCTTGACCCGAAAAAATGGTCAAGCGATGTTCCGCCGACGGGGCTGCAAGATCCAAAAGAAAGCAAAGAACAAAAATGACTGAATCAAAACAGAAAAGCAAAGACCTAGTAAGCAATTTCAGTGCAATCTGCTGCCTTTTTGTGTATTTAAGCCAAGTTTTAACTGCGGGCATGTCCTACCTGGACCGCAAAAGTTTCTTGAAATGTTTTAGGGCCACACCCTTTTGCAGACAGCTTCTAGACATTTCTGTCAATATGAATGGCATATACACTTAATTTCAAAAAGTATTGCACCTGTTCAACGAATAAATAAAACAACAGTTTTGTAAACAACATAGTCAATTAAATTTTTGAATTTTATTTCGTGGAGCAGCAATTTAAAGCATTAGGCATCAATTTAAAGTTTTTAAAGCAATCAAAAAAACCTCAAACTACGGGCAAGAGTTTTAATTTAGAATTTGTAAACAGTTACTTTTTAAAATGTAAACAATGTTGACCTCTTATTCCACAGTCTCAAGGCTCTGAAAACTATGCGAGCCTTGCTATAATTTTATCAAACCTTTTATAACAAGTTCTGATAACTACAGCCGTTTTTATGACGACTATATCAATGCGATTGAGGCACTTGAGTTAGCCTGTTTATTGCTGCAAAATTTGGTTTTTTCATTCAATGAGGAGATGAAATGTTGTTTTGAGCAATCTTTAGCATTGTTTGGTCGTTAAACAACATTGCAATAGATTGGCGAAGATTGACTTGTCGATTTGTGACACATTTAATATGTTGAATTATGTTGCAATATACATATTCTTTCACGAAGTGGCTTCTGCCATTAGGCCCGTTGCTGCAGCAAAATTTTCTGACAAAGACTTAAGCTTATTCTTTAATAACAGCGAATGAAATAACATTTGTTAGGCATCAAAGCATGAAGTTAGTATCTCTGAGTTTATTTTAACCAAATCTCTCAAACGTTTGTGCCAGGATAAGCTTTTTATTGCAAATATTTCACAGGTATCATCAAAGCTCAATTTTCGTGTTTTCGCAATCGTCGAAAAAGTTTAGAAATAGGAAAAACTCGAGAGTCTTTCCGTAAATTATAACTTTATTACAATACCTTGATAAATTTTCTATTATTTTGCAACTGATCAGTCATCTTAGAACTTTTATGTACCTTGCTACAACTTTTTGAATTTTAGTTATTTAAAAAAATTTGGCAGCTGTACTTACATTTTCTGGCGGGCGGTGCAATTTTTTTCGAACGTTAGTTTTGCAACATTTTGGTAGATTACGAATAGCCAGCCTTTCTTACTTCATTCCCGGATGTTACCAACAATGTTGTCAATCGAATTTGCCAACAAAATATGTCTATGATTAACTTACTTGAATAGGAACAAAATCAGGTGGTTATTTTGCTTTTGTGATTCAACTGATATGACTCTAGGGAGCAACTCTGATACCTGCAATAGTTAGGGGAAGCGTGGGGAATTAAACTTTCGAGTTTATACTTAGTCTAGCCTTATTTGCGATAAAAGTAAAAAAATGTTTTTGTGATGTGATACCCATTTTAATTCTAGGACAAAGTTCTTGCTTCTTTGCACGGTGCTAGAGCATTTAAGGATTTTGTTGATACCAAAAAGACAAGGAGACCTGAGGTAAGTGCTTATATCATGATGCTTATATCATGATGCGATAGTGGTAATTGTATTGCAAACACCCCCTGCAGAAATAGTTCAATCTGTTATGAGTGACGGGCAGGTGTAAGGCATGTTATCAGTGATGCGTCCTTATAAAATGTTTTTATTCCATATCACGTTGACCACATTTAGATAAAAGTGGGTAATTAACCCCCGCCCCCTCTTAGTGCTCTGAACCCCAATTAAAAACATATGGAAAATTAACCCTCTATGAAATTATGTTCAAAAACTGCTCTATGATTTTGAGTCTCGTAATTTTCCAGTAATTACGACGAATAATTGTCCTTCGCAGTTCCTGGAATCCGTTGCTAAGCACCAAGAAGAGATAGCAGCAGAGGCATCCAAAGCGCAAGAAGAATCGAATGGAAAACTCGGACCAAGAGAACAAAGAGCCAGGACGTTTTCTCAGAGGACAACGACACCAAAATCGAGAACAGCAACGTTTGATTAAGCCTTCATTTCTAGAAATTGATTTATCTCGAAATCTTTTACAACCGATCATCGCAATAATGTACATTGTAAATATGTTAATAGGTCTTTGGAATACAAATGGTGTCCTTCTTACATACAAATAACTTGGCAACAATTTTGTAATCATTCATCAACAGTAGCAATGAAGTAATCATTCAGAATTCTAAAATAATAAAATTGCCAAAACTGAAATAAACGCAACAATAATGGCAATCAAAATGAAGAAAGTGCGTCTTGACAAAATTTGCTTTTCATCTTCGATCTTGGTGTTCTTCGGTTTTCTTTTCCGGCCGCCCATTTTCCTTTCAAAGCACTCAACTTCCTCCTAAGACATAAATCAAATTGTTCAGTTTTAACAAGTTGCAAAGTAGAAACATGTCGAAATCTGACTAATTCGAGTTAAATGTCACGAGTTGAGTTTGATGGTGGGGCAACGTTTGGAAATAAAAAAATGCTAATTAATTAAGAAAACAAATTACAGTCATATTGCAGTAATTTCTCTATTGAAAGTTCTCGATTAATTTGAGGAGTCAGCTTTTCGAACTGTGAAATAGGATACGCAAAAAACCACCAGACGGTCTGTGGGAGACAATACATCTATATTTTTGCAAATATGAAACGTTGTCACTTGGCCGTGTAGTTTGGCAAATCTCTTGCCATGTTGGTTTGAGATGGACTGAGTATGGCAGGTTCTCTTTTCAATCCTAACGTGTCATCTTTTGGCTCATTTATTCGTATTTGTGCTGATTGAAGATATTCATCCCGCCAAAATCGCACCAGCCAATTGAAACAGCCTTTACGGACAGCCTTTTGTGACGTCGGTTAGAGAGAACCTAGCTAGCATTAAAGCTAGCATAATCATTCATATGACGGAACTTAAATTGGGTTACACATACATGTATGCAAAATGACATGACATAGGAGCCATGGCTTGCTCCAAGAGCCAATTCCGCACTGCTTCCCCATATATCAACAAGGACATATCAGACTGCTTCCCCATATGTCATACCAATTACATGACTATACAAATCAAAGTCTTCAATCAACCTGCTGCTTTTTCAGTTCCTCCGCTTTCATTTCTGCAGCCTTTTTCTCCTCCTCTTTCTTTATTTCATTTCGAATTTCTTCACATTTATCATCACATTCTAATGACGAAATCCCATACTGGGCATCCTTGCAGCGCTGGTCCTACGATTTAAAAAGAAAAGTTTCCCATTTGCATCAATAATAAAATATAAGACTTCAAAGGATTTTGGTCAGAATTAAGAATCTTTGGACGACATGTATTAGATTGCAGGCTTAGAATGCAGGCATGTGTCCTAGGATAAGGTATTAGTTAATTTAATTTATTTTCGAACCGTTTCCCGTTATAAAGGATGTTCGCATTAAGCGGTTTTGTTTCTGCTTACAATTTTACATCCAGCCAATACAGTTAGGAACTTAAGAGTAATTATGCATTTACATTTAGATGCCATTAAGGGTACGCAGCATGAATCCTACTTGCCTTTTTTATTCTTCTGCAAGAACAAAACAGCTTTACTTTCTGGCTGCATGTTTCAGGCTTAGGACAATCTCCTGGGTGGCAAATTTTAGGACAGCGGTGACTGCATTCTAATGACTTCGGGCATCGATTTTGACACGACTTGGCCGCTTCCTCTTCTTCACCATCCTTAGAGGCAAGTGCACTGTCGAAGAGAAACGATGATGTGTCACTAATTTAAAAATAGTCTCTAACCGACGACTAAAACCGATTTAATTCAAAATTTGCAACCAAGCAATCTTGGATTTAGACCTGAAAGCGCAGCTTGATAATTAAGTAGAAAATGACTACGATGCCAAAGAGAGACATATTTTCGTAATTCATTTTCGACATAAGGCTTTTATCCAATTGATGACAAATCAGTAACAAGAATTGGCATAGTGAGGAATTGACATAAACAGCGAGGCAAGACTAATGGCAAAACAGAAATACAAAAAGATGGCTCTCTTTGTCGCTGTGCTGTTTTTTTTGTCTTTCAAGAAAACACAAAACTAGATAGTGTTTCATGGTTTCGAACGAAATTCAAACGAAATTACATATTTTCAGAAATTGGCAGCCTTCAAATATTCTTTGTGTTAATGTAATTGGGAAGCAACAAAAGCATATTGAACATACAAGCACTTGATCTCCATCATGATAAGTCCACAATGGCAGCTGGTACGAACATACTTCACACAGGGCGGACAGTCACCTAAAATCAAACAAGTCAAATTTCATGTCAAAATCTACTGACAATTAAAGGCGCACATTAAAGGAGCAGAGGTCTCTTTTTGTTCATTTGGCAAATATCGGCAAACAGCATCGGGTTAAGGTCAAGCGTCAACGCTATCCTCTACACCATTGTCAAACGAAAATATAAATCTGCCTTTTTGTAACGATGCAAAGCTTTAAACAATTACCTGGGTGGCACGGTCTACTACAGCTGTGAGTGCATTCCGTTGGTCTCGGTTTGAGGCACGGCTTTTCACAAGAGAGGCAGTCACTGCCCGCCTGTAATACAAGGTTGCGCGGTTAAAAAGGGAAGAGAATGAAAGAAAAAAGCTTATCAAATGCAATTTTTCTCAACTTACATATCAGGTAATTGACAAATAAACTGAGCAATATCGAAAACTGAGAATTTTACCTCTGTATCCGAGGGTGCGTTGACAACAACATGACACTCGCGTTCACAGTGATGATTCCCACAAACCAGTCTTCTACCACATCGGCGCTTACACGAGAACGGCTTGTCTTCCGAGCAAGGAAAAGTGGACACCTAAAAAGAAAAACCTTGAATTGTGATATTCTGCTGACGGCGAGAGAAACGAAGAGGCAAGAGTAATTATATAAGCGAGATAAAATGAAGCATCTCTCCGCCGCATCTCTCCTAAATACGTGATGCTTGGCGATCATCAAAGGTCCAAAGTTCACAAGCAACCGTTCATATAGTGAATTAAAAGGATCACAAATTATATAAAAAAGAAATCAATTATATTTTACAATAAATGCACTATTCTTGGTTACAAATCCTTTCAAAGCTGCGTCTCATCTTTTGAAAATAATTTTAGCAACTTACTTCGTGTTTACCAAAGCATTCTCTGAAAAGAAAAAAACATCAAGCTGTCATAATTATTCACCTCTTGGACATTCTCAAAATGAAGTATTCTTTTAGATGTGACGGCGGGTGCTTTAATGAGCCACCTTGCCGAAAAGACAAACTTTAGTCTTTGTGAAAATCTTTATATATAAAATGCTATGCGACTAACGACTGGCAGGCTAACACAGTGACATTTATTGGCCTTAGAAACGCTACTTAAAAGTTTACTTTATACTTGAAACTTTATGTTTTTAATCTTGTATGTATTTATTTGATGTAGTAGTTTTAACAGTTGAGTTGGATTAGCCTTTCTCACTGTAAAAAGCTATGTAGAGCCAAATTAAAATGAATTGATTATCATTATATTGGTGGGGGCTTGAAAGAGAAAGGGGGCTTGAAAGAGAAAGGGGCTTGAAAGAGAAAGGGGTTGAAAGAGAAAGGGGGCTTGAAAGAGAAAGGGGCTTGAAAGAGAAAGGGGGCTTGAAAGAGAAAGGGGCTTGAAAGAGAAAGGGGGCTTGAAAGAGAAAGGGGGCTTGATAGAGCTTATATGGTATTGTTGGTGGTCCTGCAATATCAATGCTACCTCATATGAAACTCATGATATGGACGTCAAGTATCCCACAAAACTCGTTTATTGCACCACTTTTATTTCATCTATACATCAACGACTTCAATTGATTTGAAAAAGATAATGCTACAATTTTTGCTTGAGATAGAACAGTGTGTAATTGAATGCTGGAATTAATAACAAAGCATTTAGGGAAGGACCTTCAAAGGAAACAAAAATGAAAATCACATTTTCACTGCTCAAAATGGCGAGAGAAAGCTCACCGGATAAACATCACTTAAAACTAGATTCTCCTCTTCGTATGTTTTCTGAAGAAATGCTTCGATTAAAGTTTTCAACTATTTACAACGACCATATCGTTATTTAAAAATCACGGTGGTTTTGATCAAATTTTCTTCCTTTAAAACAGGAAGGGGAACAAATCTGTTTCATTACGTTTGAAATACTACCATGCTTACGAAGTGTTAAAAAAAATGAAAATTAAAAAATGAACAAACGTTTGAAAGTCGTTACGTGAAAAGGATTCAAAACCACAACAAGCAATACCTTTGCATCGGAACCTTACACGGAGGACAAGGGAGCTGAACGAAGGTGAAGACTTCTTTTGGTTTCTGATCCAATGAGAAATTTGGCTGTTGATGTAACAGTATTGCAAAATTACGTTAGTAAAAAACCAATCACCTTTCGGTGGAATCGAACATGCGATAAACTGATAGGATATGGAAGATTAAACTATTTTGTCAATTTTCGAACAATCATTACAAAAAGATTGGTAATGAAAGACCATAAAAAAGCAGGGGAATCCCTGGGCACCTTTGTGGAATAAGCTATACTTTCTTCAACGGACACCTTTCTTTAACGGAAACCTTTCTTAAACGGACACCTTTCATCAACGGACACCTTTCTTCAACGGACACCTTTCTTCACTGGACACCTTTTTACAACGGACAACTTTCTTCAATGGACACCTTTCTTCAACGGACACCTTTCTTCAACGGACACCTTTCTTCAACGGACACCTTTCTACAACGGACAACTTTCTTCAATGGACACCTTTCTTCAACGGACACCTTTCTTCAACGAAAATCTCTCTACATGGAAATCTTCCTACTTCACTCACCTGTCCGTTACGTGGTCTGCGAGTTCTACCGTGTTCTGCTTTTGTTGCCCATGTAGGAAAGCTTATTGATGACATGAAAATCTATTTCACACGTTTTTGTCTGGTAGATTCGGCCGGCAACAGATCGATACCAGTTTATCCAACAACGTTCGCCGGTGATATGACCTTCATTCTTTGAATTTGTTCTGTTCTATGTTAAAACAACTGTTAACATTAACTAGAGGTTTTAGTGAATGCAGCTTTTGAACAAAGATTTGGTGAAACAACGCCATTTATGATCATGCTCATACCATAAAGATGCTCATACCTTATTCGGATTTCGGACAGGAACCTCGTCATGACAAGCCGCCGGACATGTGTGGATGCAGGATTCTAACCTACGACCGCAGGTTTGCCGACAAGATGGACAGCGGTTAAAATGGCATCGATGGGACTGAAATTATAAATATGCTGCAGGTGAATATTAGGAAATTAGGAAATTCAGAAAAGGAAACGACGTTGCACTACCAATATGAACCTTAAGTCAGTTTAGAATAACACCCCCAAGGTTTGATTTGCGAAGAAGAGGTTTGCTGAAATTCACTTAGGGCACGTCATGGATTCAGGTTCTTGTAAAAGACAGACGGGCAGCGTCCCAACCCCCAGAAGTACAAATAATGTCTTACGCGCCATACAATGATGCCAAAAGGCTACTGTTTGGGCCTGGTTAACCTTAGCCTTGGTCTGGCTGAGCAACCAAAGGGAAACGAGGTTAAAGAAAAAGGGGTGCAAAAGTGTTTAGATGAGTCAAGATTGCTTAGTTACATTTCTAACACGGCATACAGCGCAAAGCACATTGATCAGTCCTTGCCCATTCATACTTTTCACCTTAATATATCATCTTCATATTCCTTCATTTTCCTTAATTAGCAATGTTTTAATTCGGTTTTTATTTGCAGCGCAACAACAGACTAACAAAAGCAACAACGATATTTGACATTGACAATACCTCTCTTGTCTTGTGGTGGCAATTTGAAGGAATCCTAAAAATAGGGAAAGTTTCAAATTGAATGCATTTTACCAGTGATTCGCAAAGAGGGCAGGTTTTAAGAGCCATTAGTGAAGCTATTGAAAAGCTCTTACTTTGGTTACCAAAAATATCAAATACAGCTTTGCTAGTTTATTAATGAAGTTTGCACAAACACTTTGGGATTCCCTCGTATTTTTACGTGCAGATGTAGTTATTTGGATCAAACCTTTAGATTGGGTAGATATCGCAGAACTATTGCTAGATGTCTAGCATAAAGGCACCACAAACACGAAAAATAAACCAAAACTTGTGTCCAAAACTTTTTTCCAAACCAAAATACCAAATCACAACAGTGTAATATACACGCCGAGAAAGAAAATCTCAACAATTGGATGAATACTAACGAGCAAGCCTGTTTGCATTTTGGAGGTTTTGTAAATCTCTCTGCACCACAATTCACTGAAACTTTAGTAAACTGACAGTAACAGGTAACCTCTTTCTTCAGGGGGCAGGGGAAACAAAGACCTGAAAAAGCAAACAATTTTCATATCAGTGATAGAAGAATGAGAATGACTGTGGGAGACAAAGATTTATTTCCGAATAATAGAGTTCATTTTTCGTTTTTTTTCGAGACAAGAGTCTTCTCAACACCAATTGCCTCCCCTTCACCCACAAAAGCGAAACCTGGGGTGAATGATACAAAGAGTCGGCTTTTGGCGAAAAGTATTATTAACTGATATACAAAATCAATCGATTATAATCAATGATTTATAAAAAAGACTAGGAAAAATCTCAAATTTCAATTCACTCCGAATATGCAGTTAATTGGACAAAATCCTCTGCTCTAAACCAAATCTGCAGCACATCATAACATGATATGTCAAACCAGCCGCCAAAAACAAGACACTCACAAAATCCATAATTAACAGGTTCTTTGAAGGTGGCATACTTGAATCTTGAAAAACACCATAACAGCAAAACAACATAACAGCAAAACACAAATACACAGAACTTCAACACTGATGATGGTCATTGTTGGAAAAGATTAACCATGGCACCGAATTGAAATTTAAACAAACTTCATAGACTTACAGCAAACTCCCGATAACCTGAACCCCTAAAAACTCGAATATTCGCTTAGTTGAATAGATATTGCATTCCCCTTACCAAATACTTCCATATAAACCCCCCTTCCACCGTAATGTATCGAACATTCGCTATCTTGAACCCTTTGGAAGTTATATGAAGAATAATAATAAAATCTGAATATAAATCAAGCTATATAAATCTATCTTACAAGAATAATAAAATCTAGCTATAATATTTCCTGACAAGAAATGTCATATATTACGCCCTTTTAGATCTGCTTGACAAATATGACAAATAAAAACTACCTGTGTGACACTGCGAAGGACATTTATGATTTCTGCATGATAACTGTCTATTGCATATCTGCTCGCACGGGGGGCAGTCACCGTCACAACACTAAAATGAAGCAGTAAGAAATTATCTAGAAAATTCTATTGTGAGACCCATGAAAACAGCTAACTCGAGGATACATACAAATGCTAAAGGTATTATCATAAAGAAGATGTATATTTAGGCTAGAAACAAGTATTTGAATATCCGAAAACCACCAAATTTTCAAACAACTGTTGAATATTCAAACAACTGTTGTTTTTGAAAAGACCAGTAGATAGTATTTTAAATTTTATATAGTTTCTCGTGAAGCTCTTGGTTTCTTAACCCGATAAAACAGTAATATCTTTCAAAATGGAAAGTAGCTAAACAAACAAAAACAATCAAATAGCATTGTCGGTTAGCAAGGTCTTTCTTTAATGTTGCTGCGAGTCACCTTTCGTTTGCAGGGATGTCTTTGGCAGTTTCTCATTCTAGTGCATTTGAAGTCGCAGGTGAACAATTGGCAACATGGCAGCTCCTTACTGCATTTGCCGCACCTGCATGTCTTTGTCACAATTTGTCGGCATGTTTCGCATTGACCAGTGTGACACTGCCAGTGACATTTATGTCTGCCACATTCTAATCGTTTGCCACATGTGTCCTCGCAAGGCGGAATGTCTTCAGTGCAAGGCAGCTGTAGGCCTAAATGTAAATACATTTTGGACATATAGAAATACAACGTTTTAATACAACTTTTAACGGAAACCAACCAATACAAAGATAAATGTAAACAGATCAATTGGAAATGTTCTTGCTAGCATAGCGAGGAAATCGCCACTTTATGCGAACAACCAGCCAATTAAAATCTCAATAGCTTGGTTTCCGAAAACTAATTACTAATCCTCCTTTTTACTGATCGATTCCCTTCTAAAGAAGCAATCTGGAAACAATAAAAGAGTCACATTTTGCTACAGATTCTGAGCAGCAACATACGGAACATACAAAACATCTTCCTACAAACAAATACTTTTATTTTGAGCAAAAAATGGCTTCTGCCTTAACTTTTTTATGCCAATGGGAAAGACCTAGTCTTTCACAGGCCAAAGTGATCCGCTCGACTAAGATACAACCAACTAATATACAATCTTGACACTCTCATTTTCTTCAATTTTTTTATTTAGTATTAAGCTGTTTTGGTTCGCTCCAGATTTGCAAAACTACCAAAACCACACAGCCTAACTTTAGCAATTGGTGCGAACGCCCCCCTCCCCTCCCCCCTATTGATTGCCTGTCTCAAGCATCTCCCAACTTAAACTGAGCCTAACAACATGTTTGTGCGGGTATATTAAAGACATATGATTCGACTATTGTTTGAAAGCTAGCTTTCCATAACCACAAGAAATGAAGAAACCGTGTATGAAGCACTTTAAGAATCATCTTCTGATTCAAGAATGCAGCTCTACCGTTAGCAACTCAAATTTTCTGAAGGACTTTTCTTTTTCAAATTGATTCGAAAAACGTACTCATTTTTCCGCAAGGGCAGCTTCGCTTGCCTGTTCTTGGACACGGTCCACATGTGCCATTGTGACAAACCTCCTCACAGGTATGGTAGCCACAGGAAAGCACTTTCCCGCATACCTGAGGAAAAAGATGAGATGTGACGTGGTGTGGTGTGCAGTTTATACCATAGCTGTAGTCAAAATACACAGGGCAGAATGATAATGGCAAAGACACGACTGATTTTCGGACAAATGTAGAGTTACCAAATTGCGAGATTGTCAGTCACTGAGATTGCTTTCCTGAATATCAAATATGATAAATAATAATATAATTAAAATGTGTTTAAGTTGGAGTACAAATCTAAAACTTACAATATAAGAAAAGTAATATGATAAAATAAAGGATAAATAAAACTAATTTTGAAATAAATATTTTACACAACCTACAGCCACGATCAAGCGCCATTGGTTCTAATACCGTAAGGCAATGTTTGCCACAGCCTTGACCCAAATATATTACAGTTCCTACGTCATAAGAAGTTGTCCTGGCTATTGGAATGCAATGATGTTTTTATTACGCAAGTCGATATTGGTGAACACCGCAGATGAAATGTTAAAATGAGAGCCGTGTTTATAATCACCTCGCTGCATTTCCATATTCCAGCAGCACAATCTCTCAATTGTTTATGTTTTGAACATTTGCAAGGCTGAAGACTTTTCTCAGGACATGGTGGGCAATCGCCTATAACCAGCAAAGAAATAGGACTTTTAAAGACAACACACTTAATTACTTGTAAAAGAGTGAAATTGCACAGTTGTTGTTTGCAGGACTATTGTTCGAGAGAAGAAACGGCTTTAGTAAATTTATGACATGAGGTAGTTCATGATAATTTTAGATCAAACCTGCGGATTCAAAAGAAACAGTAAAATGAGTAAAAAGTGAAATGAGGTAGTTCATGATAATTTTAGATCAAACCTGCGGATTCAAAAGAAACAGTAAAAAACAAAGTGGCTAGCACATTGCTAACCTGGATGACATGTCGATTTGCATTTATGAAGGCCGCAAGCAAGCAGGTCGCTGCACATCGCACCGCAAGACCATTCTTTGTTGCAACATCTCCTTGTAGATGGACCTCCTCTTCCACAATGACACTTCTTTGACACAGTTTTTGGGCAAGGTGGACATGGACCTAGAAACAAACTAAATTTCAGCTTAAACCCATTATAAGCATTTGACGTACATTCAACCCATTAAACCCATTATTTAAGATTAAGTTAAGGCAACAGTTTCAGCCACATTTTGTATTAAATGATGACGTACAAGCCCAGAAATGCTAAAATACTGACTAAAGCTTTGCATAAATAAGTAATATCGAGAGACAAAAGACCAAGAAAAGACTTGTAAATGTTGATTAAATGAAACTTCGTTGAATAATGTACTTGAGCTGTTATTGTTTGCCACTAATGACCGTCTTCTGCAACGTGTTTCGTCGTGTTTTTCTGTTGCCCGTTCTTCACGCTTGTACACAGCGATTGGGAGTCAAGGGGTTCCAAGAGGGTTCGACAAAAACTTTTAGGCAAGCTGTGTGGTGTTACTTCCTTGGATGGCCTGAGGGTATCATAGGATTAAGCATAGGGCGGGCATCAATTTTCTTTGTCAAGCATCACAACAAGCAAGTGTTCAGTTTTATCAAAATCTTCTACCCTCGTTCTGCTTCATTACGCCTACATAACATATAAAGGCAAAATACACTTACCAGGATGGCAGAGTAACAGGCATTCGTGGCCACATATTGGGGTCAGCATTTTGGCACATTTCTGACCACAGGAATGCGGAATTGTCCATGGGTCAAACTTTGGATCTTCCTAAAAACAATGTATCATCCTTCAGAAATTTTCTATGCCTATTTTGAGTCATAAAAAAACGATTTTCTACGAGGGGCATTGCATGGATTTAATATGCGACATTTAATCAATGAATAAAACATCTTCATAGCTTTTCAAATGTGATGAGCATTGAACTTGCCTCCTTGCCACAAAAGCAGAAATACTTGGTTGGGCAATCCTCTTGTTTGTAGTCATTTCTACAATTCGGGCTATAAAGAAATGTTTAGAACAAACAAGTTAAAAAATACGCAATAAAATCGCACAGTGAAAGAATCGTTTTGGGGGAATCTTATCCTCATCAGTGTCATCTGAGCATATTCCTTTTTTTATTCTTACTTACCAAGAATACTTTCGCTATGAAAAGGTTAAAACAATGCTTTTGAAGATCAGTGAGACAAATACTTCTCTTCGGATAATTTTGAGAGGCAAAATCATTCATGGTAAAATGTAATGGTTCGTATTTGGCTAAAGAAAACTTTTTGGGAGAAAAGAAGAACGCTGCAGAAGGCTGTCTGCTGGACAAGAATCTTGCAATAAACTGAATGTAAAGCATCAGAACAGCAAAATAATAGGCAGCAAAAAAAAGAATCCGATATATTTAGCAAATGAATTTACTCAAAAAGCTCCTTATGTTACTTTAATCTAACATCCAACTTTTGGCTTTAGAATTATATTTACCAAATCCTTCCTTTCTGCACTTAAATTACAGATCTTTTTATCAATCATTTAAAATTTCTATTCTAACCTTGACAATAAGAAATATTACTGCACAATAAAATTTACATTTGCATTTAAAAAAGGGAAATGTAAAACTAATAAAAGCACAGTAGTTTTAGGCCACTGACCAACACCAAAGAGTACTTTCTTCCAGCTCACTGTTTTCCATTTCAATGTTTTTCGCCCCAACAAGTTGTCTTGCCCACCTCTGGATGCACTGAATGTGAAATATGCCGAAACATTTTCTGCAACTCCAGATCTATGAAGAAAAAATGATGTTTTTTTCAGTAAGATAATTCTAATTTAAAGTATTTATTCCCTACCATAGATTGTTTGATGTGTTGATTGATCAGTTGAAAATTACAACTGCCACAGTAGTATAATGGACAAACAGTTTTTTCAAAAGTAATGGGAATTGAAACAAAAAAAGAAACACAGGAATAACACTGACTTATATCTATTGAATTCAGCTTAATAGGGTCAAAATTAAAAATTTAGATTGCTTACTGGGTCCACATGCTTAACAGGATCAATACAAACTGGACAAGTTATCTCCCCGGCCTGAAGCATATTTGCCACAAATGAATTTGGTTCTGGAACAGAGCTATCATCACCTAAGAATGAAAGTAGTAAATACAACCATTGGCATTCTAAATGTGTGGTTGTTGATAGTGTAGCATACAAAAATAACATATCCTATCCTTGGATGATTTTTAATACTACAATGGAAATAACATGTTTGGTAAATTTCTTTTTAACAGCAAAACTCAGTTTTAAATTTCATGGGCCTTAGCACCAGCTACAATAAAAAAACAATTTGCTTGTGTGAGTAAAATTTGCTGAACGAGGTCTCTTTCTAGAATAAAAAATAGCAACTCAATCTTACCACATAATTGAACTGTATAGTTATTCAGAGTTTTCTTCATAATTTCTTCTTCTCTGAGTTCTTCATCACTGGAGTCTGTATCTTCCAACAAATGTGAATATTTTTCAGCTGCAACCTTTCTAATCTTTCTTGCTTTTTCAAGTCGGCCTTCACTGGCTGTTTCCCTGTCTCGCCATTCTTCTTCTTTATTGAAAGTTGATTTTGCAACACCACTGCTATTGAAAGACGGCTTGCTGGAATTCTTTGCTTCCTGCTTTCCTGTTTTCCTGTCTCCCCACTCTTCTTGTTTATTGGAAGTTGATTTTGCAACACCACTGCTATTCAAAGACGGCCTGCTGGAATTCTTCGATTCCTGCTTGGCTGTTTTCATAGCTGCCTTAGAATTCCAGAGATCAAATGACCTATTCCCATCAACAGCTGGAGCTGCCCTTCCTCTCCCTTGGCCCCTCCCCCTTCCAAATCCATTAGGTTTTTGATTCATTATTTCCTACCTAGAGAGTGATGATTAATAACAAACATCAAAAACTTTTCCTCAAACATTTCATTAGTTATTTATCATACAACCAGGGATGAGGTTGAAAATACAAAAACAGAGGAAAGTTAAAAATATCACGAAACAAAGGTGCACAAAATATGTTCAAAACCAGAAATTATGTAACAAAAATTTGTTGGTGATAATGCCCTTGGCATTATATCTTTCATAAATCAATGAACAATTATAAAACTACAAAAATATCAACAACAAGGTATTAATGATAACAATTTGAAAACTTCAGCTATAGAACCTTGCAATTAGTTTCTTAAGTATGCACTAGAGAAAGAAATTGGTGCGAAAAACAAATGGTTTGGTTGAGTCAATATACTTAAAGGCCATAATGTTTCTGATAAAAAAAATAACGGAAAACAAATTGCTCAATATTTCCATACATCTATAAAGGTTTTAGCTTGATATTAGCAGTTTTGACTACAATGGGACAATGATACAAATTTGATTCCCACATTTCATTGTTAGAAATCAAACAAGTGTTTAAAAAAGAAGGTTTCATTCTTGTACATGTGCAAACATATGAAGAATTATATTGAATAAAAATAATGCCTCAGGCCTTTTCATTACCAATTTTCACAAGGGCAATTGATCAACCAATGACATTTGTTTACAAGGGCAATAGGTCCAATGATATTTGTAAAAGACATACATCAATTTGTAAACAAACTATTTTGGTGTATAACAGGAATAATGAAGCAATAATGCTTCATTTTCACGAACACCTTTATTCAGGAAGACTGCAATTTAGAGTAACTAACTAATCAGTAAATTCTTTATAGTCTCTTATGAGCAAGGCATGTTTTTGCAGGGGCTGTAAATAGCACCTTTAGCCAGTGTGTTAGTGAAGGTGAGAACATCACCTACACAAAACAAAAAATCCTGAACTCTGTAAAGTAAGCATGGACAGTAGCATGTTTGACATTTCTCTTGACATTTTTTCAAAATGATCAACCATAAGAAGAAGGTATCTTCAGCTGCAAACACAAGCATGTGACCTCCTTCAGTGAGACACTTTGCCTTACATCATAGTAATGTAATGGGGGTATATATAGATTGATAGTACTCAATATTTACTGCAACACTGAGGGATGGAACACAGACTGTGAAGGCCTCTAATAGCACTGCTTTGCAATGCAGCTCTTGATGTTTTTTCAAAGGACAGCATAGGACACCACCAAGCTGAATTAGCGTTTTTATCTTTTTCAGAGCCCTCAATCCCAAAAAAAATCAGGTTCATTATTTCCTGGGTGGTTCATTATACCCATTATATCTGTGTATACTTCAGGCTGGATATTGGTCACAAAATTAAGCAGTTGTGCTGACAGTTTTTTGTCTTAATGCCAAAAGTTGTATGATACAATGCATAATTGCATACATGCCAACATTCTCATATGAGGTTGAGGGAGCTTTATTAAAATATAATTGAGAATACCATAGTAACCATAAATTTTGATAGTAAAATTTTGTTCTATAAATGAATATCCACTGGCGGATAATGATGTTATTGACCGACTTCTTCCTGGTTTTACCTTATGCGACATTATGTCTTCCCTAGTACTGTTAGGCTAAGACATTAAGGATTTATTCTTTGAGATCCTACTGTTTGGATTTTTTTAATAAGAGTCTCAGAAACTTGTTTGGGCAAATATCTTGAGTTAAGGTGGAGATAGTGGGAGATTAGTTAAGGGTCAGCGCTTTTTGTCAATCAAAAAACGTTTGAACAAAAAAAATGTTGTTTCTAACTGTGGGCCATTCAGATTTCACCAGCGAAATCAAAAAACTTTTACATGAAATTATAAAAATCTAAAAACTCCAGGAATTTTTCTCTGATATGATGGTAGCCTGTGGGAGGTCATTATTGAGCGAAAATATCAGGAGACTCCCGCAATTTGCGGGAGCGTTGGCATGCATAGAAGCAAATAATCATGCTTTCTGCCAACAATGATAGGCTTTTTAGAAGTGATAGGCCAACCCAAACTCAGGCCACAAACCCATTAACCTTATGCCAACACATTATTTTTTCTTTATTTTACACCAGTAGTCCAGGCATCTCAAGCTTTAGTTACATGGATTCCACCTTGACCTTAATTCCACAACATGATATCGTGTTTTTTCTTTACAACACTACGATAGAATGATACACCATTGCTGGCATCATCCCTGGACGCAGGGGTGAGGGGGCACCCAGGTGTAAAGGAGTATCATAAGCCGAGAAATGCTCTACCTGGTGGATTTGCTGATGAGCAAGCAAGGACTCAGAATTATAAAAGACAACATGTATACATGTTTGTATATGTTATATATAGCAGTATAGTACATCTATACTGACACACGCCCCTTTCTAGTTGGGTACACTATTCTAACAACAAACTGGATCCCAGATCTCCTAAAGACACAAGATTTTGTGAGAGGGCCCAGTGTGATCTGGTTGAGGTTGGTGTTACACTGTTTTTCTTAGTTTTGACAGCTGTGCTTGTCCTTTTTTATGGTTTCAAACAAATAATTATCACAATTATAGGTGGAGCACAAATATCAGTGGGAAATGTAGCTTATGAAGGCATGAGAGAGGTCCCCTACACATATATTTTTCAGCAATGATTACTAATATCATATAAAATCATCAATATGTTGCAAAGATTATAAAAATGTTATTTTCTTGTAATTTTTGTATCTGCCACTTATGTAATTAACTTCGATCGCCTTGTTGTGAAATGAACGAATTTGTAATAAATCAGAAGCGGAGAAGCCCAGCAAAAGTCTAAAGGTCAATAATTTGTGGCGAGTGGGTTGTCCTGATAGCCCAAGCAAATGAAGGGTGAAAACTTACCTCTAAATAAACACCTTATTGTCATTTTAGGGGAATCGTGTACTTCTTTCACTCTCCAATTGGTCTCCATCAATGTACACGTCTTGTTCCAAGAAATGAATTGAATTGACTACAACAGGGGTACAAGATGTAAGGTTCAAAGTACTGTATCATGCACTGGTACCAACCATATCATGCTTTCAGCCAACCTGTCACGATTTCACAAAAAACTACCCATCTAGGGACGTAAACAAGTGGCTAATTTTGGGAGGTCGTGGAAGGTTGAAAATTCCAACTTTACCTGATGGATTTTTTCTTTCGGCCTGTTAATTATCTGTACCTAATAAATTGATTTGGAAATAGCCTTATGGCTTATTCCAGATTTTCAGGTTCTGTATAATTTCCAACATTTTACTTATAATAATTATTCTTACGCATAAAATCACTAAATAAGATGAAGGAAAACTCTAAAGCAACATCAAAGCCATACCAGTCTAGATCTTGGATATGTTTAATGATAAAAAGTAATATTCTTTCAAGTCAATGAACAGCAATTCTGTTCATTTTCTGCTTTGTCCATCTTAAAGATATTTGCTACAGATCAGTTTTATATAAAATATCTTTTTAACAATATAGAAGCATCAAGGAATTGACCATTTCATCTTTTGTTCTAGATCGAAGAAAAATTTTAAATTTTTCAAAGGGCTGAATGTCCTTTGTTTCTTGGAAAAGAAAAGGGTGATCTGAGGACAGGTGCATATGCCCGATTCGTAAAAAGCACTCTTCTTTGATCGAATACTTCTGCTGCAGCTTCTTTGATCAATGTTTTGTGGCTTCTCATTAGCTTTATCATAGCAATTTATGATGAGATTCAAGGAGGTCTACAAAGTGCAGGGGGAGCTTAGCATACACCCGTTAAGAAGCGTTAAGAATTTCTAGCAATGAAAGATTTTTAATGTTTTCAACTGAATTGGCTACTCGTTGTTTCTTGGAAAATTTCCACTTTCAATTGTTCTGATCAATACAGGGAATGATTTCTCAAAACTTCAGGTACTGATGGTAAAATTTAAACTTCTTATCCAGAAATTCACCTTGCCTGATCGAAATAATTTAATTCAACTTAACCCCTGTCAAAAAGGAAACAAACGATGCAATGGTGCAATTTGAGATCCAGTGGAGACAGATCATCGCAATTAAAAACGATTAGAAGGTGTGCCTGCTCCAGAGTTTGAATTTTAAAAAGGTCTAAGATTTTTACATTTAAGATCATAAAATCCTAAGCTATAAAATTCACATATTTGGTCATAATAGTTAGAAAAATTCCAAGTGAATTTTTAAATTTTCCAACAGCAAGCGGGGCGTCACGCCCCCACGCCCCCCTTTTATTTTTGTGCCTGCCCATTTCTATGAGACTATTAAAGCTAGTATATTTAGACACCATAATTTAGAAACAAATCGATTTATCTAAAATTCAATTTTAAGTCGGATAGAGATGGCAAAAAATGAATACAACTTTTTAGCAAATTGAAAACGACAGGGTGTGCAATTCAGTGCCACCCGCAAAGCATTTATGCCTGTAGAATGAACCATTAGAAAATTATAAGCAGATAGAGCTAAAAGATATTCAAAACCTATTGGGGAGCCAAGCTACTATTGATCTTGATGTTGACAAGCTTATCGTATTCTTTCTTGTGTTCCCGCCTCTCTAATAATCCCGCTTTTTTCCAAACTTTAAAACATTAATCCCGCCTCTCCGATAATCCCGCATGCAGGTTTGATTTAGAAATGAATAAATGGATTTTTCAGATGTGCTTGGAGTTTTGAAATTGTGGACATTCAGCATAGTGTCTTGTCGCTTTTTTTGATGAAAGCAAAGGGTGGATAATGTTTAGCCAATCAGCGTCGTTTTTCCATCCAACTTTTGTCAACGATCGTCTAAATAAACATGCAAAGTTTTCGTGCCAAAACACAGGATAACATATTGAAAACTTAAGCTCGCTTTTTGAAAGCACGTTGAAAAATTATTCCCACCTGATAATCCGGCCTCTCCAATAATCCCATATAAATTAAGGAGGTTGGGTCGATAAACTCGCAGTGGCAATATAAGAGAGAGAGTACGGTATATTCTTTGGTAGGCATATTTTTATTCAATGTTTTTGTGGCGTTTGCTTGCCATTGTGTTAACTGTATATTGTATCAAAGTAAATCTAGAGTCGTCAAGTTTCTTCAATTTTTCCAGAACATGAGCTTCTCTCTCGATTTCTTGGGAAATACATCTCGACCAATCAATAAATACTGAGTCTTTGTGTTTCAAACCCCTTTTGATGTTCTTTGTATTTTTTGCGCAACTGACAACTAAACTCCAAAAGAGATTAAAAATCTTTCAAACTGGATGCAAACCAACTTACTGGCTAATCTTTCCGTTGTTTATTTTCTCTACAGGAATAAAATCTCCCTATTGTGATAAAAGTTTTCACTTATGTACGAAAAGCAATACAGACAAGAAGTTGGTACGATACTACAAATAATGATTCTAAGAACGTGGATTAAGATATCATCGTTTTAGGTATAAGCTGGATAGTGCATTTAATGAATGTATTGATCAATCTATTACTGAGGGTTTTATTACCATAAGCGATAGAGTAGAAAACACATGTAGAGATACGTAAAAAACCAGACTTGACTAATTTTATCTCTGAAATAATGTCACGGCTTTATGAAATCTAGCCAGTTTAAAACAATTGCCTGGTTTTGTACTATGCTTTGCCTCACAACCATCGCAGAAGCAGGGTATCGTGAACGTTGCCATCACTCAATATGTTTTTAACAGCAATTTTGGGTCAGAGAGAGTCTCAATACAGAAAGACAGAGTTAACACAAAAGTCTTTAGAATGTCTGAGGAGTACCAGAGGTCACCAGAAATCCATTATATTTCTACTCTCAGAGGAATGGAAATCAGGTTTTAAACAAGAACGAGGCACCAATGAAGTTAGTTGAAACCCCACCTATGAATTGTTCAGGCCTTGCGTTGATGTCGACAACGAGGCCCAGCATCGTCTTTCATTATTTAAGAACATTCGGGAAGCTACAGTAATCATATAGAAACCCTAATTTCTTATTGCTGTGCATATTAAGCTACTTCCTTTCCTGTGTTGAAAGCTAGTTTACTCCTTATTTAGCCTCTCTTGCTCTTTGCCAATGCCCTCAATTTGCTCTCAAATTACAAAGTCAATTTACAATTGAGAGTAAATTGATCACATTAGCTAAATAATCATTTGCTCTGACTGCACACCCAAATTAGGACCCAAGAGTTGATCGAAGTAGATTTGAAAATTAAATCGTGATCGAAGATAACAAAATACAATATTGTTAGAAAAGTGACGTAATGTTATTGTGCAAAAATTCTTGTACAAAGGAAGATTTAGTGGTTTTAATGTAATTTCTAAAGATCTTTGCAGTTCAAGTTTGATAATGACGCATGGGACGAAAGTACCGGAATTAAATGAAATCTCCGCATTGCCGAGTTTCATCAGTATTAATGTTGTTGGCCATAGATTGATCAAAAAGACAGCTATTTTTACTCAATGTTTAAATTTGTTTGTTGTACACTGATCTTTTCTATCCATTAGTAGATTCATTTCCATTACTTGGCAATGAATATTTTGCAGAAACCCAAATGGTTTCTACCCATCTTGTCTTCTTTGAACCTAATGCCTCTTGAAGTTGCTTTCCCCACCACAAAAATTGCTAAGCATCACTGTGATACTCCATTTCTAGACATCATATTGCTGTAAAGGTAAAGAAAAACAGAAATGTTTAGTGTATAAAAGAAATTCTTATCCATTGGTGTTTAGAGTCTCATCAGCACTGTAGATGTTTTCAGGGTGTCAGCTATGATTGATTTTATTGTTATATGATCTATTTGCGCTTCTTTGTGTTTTTATATCCTTTTCCACAAAACTTTGAATCCACGCAAACACAGCTTCGTCTTTAGAACTACCATATCCTTTACATTTACAAATTCGCGTTCAGATGTATGTTAAAATGACCCTGCTTTATTCGTCTCATTTCAAAGCCATAGGATCAAATCTACAACTGCTAGTCACGACAGAATTGTTGCACAAGTTGATAATTTATAAATAGATTAAGTTAATTTTTTGAATCTCGAGATCTTTTAAGAATATACATCTTTTTTATTTTCATTGCGAATCAAGAGTCGAAATAGCTTATGGACAAAAGTACATCACTCTCTTTCCTTTGAAAGTTGTCGTTTTTAATAAACCTAACTTCTTATACTCAAGCTTTATCTGAAATAACTCTTAAAAAAAGCATTTATTGACTTTCAGTGAGATGACATATACTTTTGAAATCTGTCAAGCAACAGGAAGATGGTTATTAGCTTTTGTTATTCACCAGGCTGCATTGTAAGACATATATGTCAAATTGCATCGTCTTCGTAACTGCCTGAATGGCTTTTAGACACTCTCCTGAAAGCAATCAATAATTAACGACTTAAAAATTTTATGGGAAGAAAATAATTCAATTTTACGTAAATATTGGAATTGCCACCCGCCCATCTTTTCTGATGCTGATTCCCTGATTGTCTTCTCTTAACAACAGGTGGCATTTCACAACACTTCAGTAGTGACTGCAACAGTGACTGCAACGCTGGCTTCACTTTTTGCCAAAGCAATGCGATTTAAAATGAAACTACTTCTTACCGTATTCTTCATCTGGCATGTTAGTGCAAAACCTTTTGCGGGTAAGTCACAGTTGCTTATAACCCTTCACCCTGTGCATAAAGCTACATCTGATGAAAATTTCGAAGAATCTGTGTACGTGACGATTTTCTCTGTAAACTCCATGTAAACATGCAACTGCTGAGAATATTGTTCAGTCGCATGTGACTGAGGAAACAAGCCTTAAACTTTAAAATGCATCTGTTGTTACAAATATATTATAAAATTATTACCTTATTTTAATCTTATTTAGCCGCATTTTGACTGCATATTCAAGTGGGATCCGCAAACTTTCGTTGGATTAGAATGGCGCTAATATAAGTTGAGCTCTGACAATCATATGTCTTTTTATCAATGCTGAAGTTTCACTGGAATAAATGTTTATCACGGAATTATGAATACCAATTTAGATGTTATTCGACGTTTAGGCTAGGTATTTGTTTGCTACATTTAATATAGATCGCAGTCTTATTATTAACGCTTGGTCCAATAATTAAGAGCTGCGGGAATACTGATCGATGAGAAACAAGCATTTTCTATCATTTTGGATCTCCCTGCATTAAAAACAGTTCCTTGCTAAAATTCTGCCGATTTCATTCGTCGACTATTGACTGTACCGACCAGGGCAGGTGCTACAATTTCTTTGCTTGAAAACCACAGTTTCATGGTGTAACTTTGTTGTCTTTAGATTAAGAATCAGACAAGCAAGCCTCCTTTCTGCCTTCAGCTTCTTGTCCACAACGGCAATTGATAAACAGATCTGTCGAATCTACTGCAAATTTTGATATTTATATCGATGAAATCATTTTTTTTGACGGTTTATGCCCACTAGTGTAGACCGACTTGTCTTGCACATGGTAAAATAATTTTAGTTGTCTAAAAATTCAATTTGTGCATAATTTCGTTGCTTTATTATCTGTCCCTGTCTGACTAGTTTTGTATAAGTCTGCGTATGTAATATATAAATGATAAGATATGATGTAATATATTATTTTTTATCATATAATGGAATATAAAATAATATAATATAGTAAAGTATAGTATAAAATAATATAATATAATTCATTTTTATTTTCAGAGGCGAACACATGTCGTGTCCGCGAAAAGTTTGATTGTGGCGAAGAACCGTGCATTTGCTCAAAAGACTCAATTTCTTCTTGGATGAATTTCCTGAACCGTGTCCTGCCTGCATTTGCGAAAAAATGCGCATGCAAAAAGACCTGTGAAAGGTGAGAACACTTTTCGTGTTGTAGGAATGCTTCAATAGTCATTTATTGTTTAGAATTGTTCTAATGAACTAAAGTCATACTTTGATCTACTGTAAGTTATTTTTCTAAAATCATTTACTAATCTATTATCTACATATCAAAGAATAGAAGCTAGAGATAGGTCATTGCAATTAAATTCTTCTATAACCTCATAAAAAATAATGAACTTAAGAGGATTAGCTGGGAATCAGCACCAATGTTTTGCGGAAAGCATCAGCCATCAACCTGTTGAACATTAAAAGTTCCATTAAAACTTTGAACAAATATAAACAAATTGCAAATTGAATTCTTTCTTCCAGAATCTCGGAGGTTCCTTGCAAGAAAGGCGTTTGCGACAAAATATCGCAGAAATGTCAATGTTTCCCATGCTGGTCTGGTGTTTCGTGCAACATATACAGTACGTCCTTTTTAGTTCTTTCATCTTCTTCGATGCATCACACCCAATAGTTGTCTAGCTTTTTGGCAAATAAGTAATTCCCAATCAAAGGCAATTTTACTCTGCTCTGTATGTGATACTCTTTGCGTCATTCTCTGCAGCTCTGTATGCGCCACTTTCTACGACATTTTTATTGTCACTTTTTTCAACGGGTTGATAAAACACAATATCTCGGGGTATTGGTGAAGATACCTTGGGATTGGAAGAACAGTATGAATCAAATAAGAAAATGGTTGCTGGGGGCCTGGTAGCAATGAAGAAGCTTAAGGGTTATACTCCCACAATCTATGCTATTTAAAGTGTACAAAGCGCTTGTTGAGAATCATCTTCGTTATGCTTACGTGGTCTGGGGAAGCTTATCGAACTCTAAAATATCAGCCCTTCAAAGACTGTCAAGTCGTGCATTTGACATTATTGAAGCATTTAAAATAAAGGACTCTTTGATTTGACCAACATTTAGCATCGATCAGATGTTTCAATTTTACCGGTCGATTCAGATGTTTAAAATAATAAACATGATATGTCCCAAAAGTCTGCACGATAAATTTGCTGGAAGATCCTCATAAGCAAATATGGTACAAGAAACATGGCTGATCTCCAAATCCTAAGGCTAAATTTAGACTTCAGTAGAAAAAGTTTAGATTACACTGGTCTAAAAACTTGGAATTCGATCCCAAAACACACAAGAGAGTCCAAAACAATAACCCTGTTTAAGAATGAGCTAAAACGTCATTTCTCTACAACACTGTCTGTAGTGGTCTTGATATGACATTGCCTGCGGCACCGTCTGCGGTACCGTTTGTGGCACCATCTGAAGCTTTTCTGCAGCACTTTCTGCAGCATTGTCTGCAGCACCGTTTGCAGTAGCGTCTATGGTACTGTCTGCGGCTCCGTTTGCGGTACTTTCTGCGACAATTTCTGCAGTACCGTCTTCGGCTCTGTTCGCGACTCTGTTTGCACCACTGTAAACTGAGGATATCATATGCACTGTAAAACTGTATCCATGTCAATATTTTTCTAGAATGCTTTGGAAGGAGCCGAGTTCGCAATCTTTCTTAGAACGAAAGCCACTGATGAAAATGTTTGAAGAGTCGTATGATAAGTTCTTATTAACAAATCGTTTGGTCTATTTCTTTTATGACAATTTTGTAGTATAACAGGCTATTCAAGTATGTTAAACTCTATCTTTGAACTCGATTAATTATCGTTTTGAACAGGGAAAATTAAGCCACATTGTGACAGTGATTCGTTGCCTCATTGTCTGTGCTGAATTTTAGCCGATGTACATAACTTAAAGGTATAAAGAGAAACACATCACATGTCTTCTGTTTTTAATTTTGTTTTTTTAATCAAAATAAAACAATAAACTTGCTTTTTGTTAATTTAAGAAAACCCAAATAACCCGATGTTTGCGACAAATTTCATGAAAATTAATCTGGTTAACGATATGCATGAGACGAAGATTGTTGGAAAGGTCAGAGCAAATGATGCAGATAAAGCGACGTGCCACCCAAAGTTAAAATGCCCATGTGCTGACATTAAATACAGTTTACTTGATGGTGGAGACAACACGTTCGAAGTCAACTCAGAAAGTGGAAACATCATCCTGTACTCTTCTCCTTACAAGGACGACTATCTGTTGGTTATTGGAGCGTCAAACCTGGATGAAGTCGCGAACTCCTCCGTTTTGTACGTCCACGTGAATACCAGGAGGTATGACGTCAATAGAAAAGTTATTCCACACATGAGAAGCAGAAGGGCGGTAAGTATCGTAGAAACCTTGGCTTACACCTAGCAGCTAGCAGATACGGAAGAATTTTGGTGACTGAAAAAAACTGATTTTTAATTCTATGCGTGCTCCCTATCAAATGGTTAAGACTGATTTGATGCGTGGACACCTTGTCGATGCAAATATCCATTGCCCGGGATCCATTGTACCTTGTAGTGATTTTGTTTCTGACCAAGATTGCCTTGTTTCCTTATCTTAATAATCTTTCTTCCTTGTATTAATTTGCCTTTTAGTCAGCCTCTATCAAGTCAACTTCTACTTATAAAATTGCATTGGATAATCTGAAGTAAATTGCATTGGATAATCTAAGAAACTTTCGAGAACAGGATTTTTGGATAATAACAAACAAGATCTGTTGTGTTAAGGAAGATCTATTACTGAAAGTAAAGTATATCATCTGCAGAACAAAGAAGAAAAGGAATTGAAGTTAACTGAATATACGTTGTAGAAAAAGTCTTTGAAAAGAGATTTTGTGGGCAGTTTTATTTGGGTGCTCTCTCCGTTGAAATCTGCTTTAGAACCTTTAAAACCTCCTCTATTTTTAGCAAATCAATATTTTACAGTTGACGTGACATCTCGTTCACCAAAGCACCTGTGCATTAAACGACCATAGAGATTTATTTTTAAAATATTTTCTGCCCATCAAACAGTCGAAACAAACTCTTGGAAACGATATCACAGCGTTTTAACATCATTACCGACTTTTTTGCCAGGTTTCAAGTGGGACTCTTATTCTTACCTTGCAACCAAAAATATCGACCCAGTTCTACTACAACATCGGTGAACAAATCAAGTACACAATAACGCTTTCCCACAATGTCTCGTTGTCAGCCATAACAGCTTCCAACGTGATTATTCGTATTACATCAGACTACCTTCAGCTAACAACTGATGGACTCTCGAGCAACAAAGATGGCCTAACAATAGCTGAAAGTATGAGCGCTTCAAACACCCTGACCGTGACAATGACCTCTGACTTTGTAGCTGGAAAAAAATACGAAGCAAATATCACAACAACAGTTAAGCAGACCATTGGGCCACTGAGTAACTTGAAACTGTCAGCTGAACTCAATGCAACAGGAGACATCCATTTGAAAGCTACCTCATCACCTGTGCTTTTTGCTGTATACCCAAAGGTGAACCTGACTAGAACTGAATCCGGGGGTATGTTTTTGTGTGTGTACCATCGAATCATTAGAGAAAAATATTAAAAACCTTTTTAATTCGAAAGATTGTATTATCTATGCCATAATTACACCAAGATTTTTATGTGCTGGAAAATGCCCAGAATTGAAAAGAATCATGAGCATTTATCATTGTGTATTCAATTTCTTTATTCATATCCATTGTTTTTCTCTTCCAGCCGTCGCGAATTACCACTCAACAAACTTTACTATGAAAATTGACCTTCCAAAGCTGAACTATTCTTTGTTGGCTGAGCTGACAACAAATATAGAAGATTTCATCTTTATGGAAATTCAAAATGTTCGTGTCGCAAACAAGGGTAGCAATGTGTTCTATAATGGGACAGCAGTGCCTACGTACCACTCCACAAACAGTGATGGGAAAAATGACCGCGCTGTGATTGATTTTGGCTATATACGGGTAAAAGGAAAATTGATAAAATTGCATTTTCAATTTATTAAAGTGATGCAAATTAGCACTATTTAGACACCTGGACTTAATGATTACGTATTAAACGTATTAATTACGAACTAAAGGCCTTATAGGCAACGAACAGAGATCCACAACAAGATGTTCAACACTTGTTCCTTTTTTGAAGCACACGAACTCAAAAAAGGTTATGTTTAGAGACTTTTTAATGCAGTGGATTGAAACCATTGTGTCTCATTTCTCCCGCTGGCTCTCTTTTAGAACAATGCTGACACTGGCAACTCAATGGAGATTCTATTCTCAGTCAAGGTTCTGGACCACGTGCTACTTGCAAACAACACAAAGCACTGGATTGGAGTTGGCTTGCAAGCTGGTATGCGCGTATTGTGGGTGGAACAACTGGCTTTCACTATTTTTAAAGTAAGCTAGCCTTTCTACGGTGTTCAAGAATTTCTTACCAAAATCAATACACACATAGCATGGCTTGCCTTCAGAATTGTCTTAAATTGCTTTAATTTTCTTTCACGTTTCTCTTCTGATACGATATCTATAAAATCCTAGGTAATTCGCAGGTTTTCAAGCAAAGCACCAAACTCCTTTTCTCCTTTTGAAACAAAATTTAAAAACAGAATGAATAAATTTTTAATTTTAGGAAGAGCCAAGCCTTGAGGTTGAGATTGTTCCAGCAAACTTCACAAATACAACAAGATTGTACCTTGGAGATAATCTCCCAGTGCAATATACTGTTAAGCACACGAACACATCTACTGCTGCTGCTTCGGGTATCGCAATTACGTGCATCTTTGAAAATCTCGAACCAGTGGCAGCTGATGTAACAGCAAACAGAATTTCTAACGTGAATTCAACGACGGTTACAGTAAGACCTGGAGGTGTGCTGCCAAGCTCCTTAAACCTAGGTAAGAGAATTGTTTTTAAAGCTTTACGCATTTAATGTTTTTCTCGATTGTAGTATATTATATCCAAAATAAATATTTGCTTCTAACAAAGTTTATTTAGCATTTGGTGATACTGCCCAGAGGAACAATTCAGCAACAATGGACTATGATGGTAGCTAGATACATAACCCTCGAGGTCGCTTTTGTTATAAACGATATGTTTTAATTCGAAATTGTGTTTTCTTTGCACGAAGTTAAAGTTTTTTCCCGTCGTTGAATTTCAGGAAACTCTCTTACTGGCCTGTTCAATCTAAAGTTGCTATCAACTGTCACACCATTTATGGAAACGAAAGTGAAGTTTGTTGTTACATACAAAAATGCAGGGCATATTGATAAGGATCCGGTTGTAAAGGAAATGGCGCCAACGGTCTTGGCTGGAACGCCTTCGATTTTAATGTCGATGAACACTACAAGTAACTTCATGAAGCCAGGAGAGACACGAAGGTTTACTGTCAAGGTCCTCTTGACTAAAATGAGATGCCCCATTAGATTCGAGGTAGGCAAAGACAGTAGATTCTCTATTCCTAGAAATTTTATAAATTACTTAATCATATATATTCCGGATAATCTTTTACTGAGAATCATATTCCGTTTCTGTTGCTCTTTTATAGCAATTTTGCAGTTAAATGTCTTAAGATATCTCTGCCAGCCCAGTGATTTTGATGTGGTGCGCTGAAATCTGGTTCTCTTGTGTCATAAGAATCGCAAATCGCGGGTTTTTCCGACCGTTGATTCTTAAAATCATTGCCATCTTTGCAATATTATTGGCAGCAAAGTTCAATTCAGCCCCATTTTCAACAAAATAAAAATGACAGCTGTCAACAGTGGCGTAACGCAGTTTTAGGCAACTAAGCTCGACAACCAAGGTGCCCCCCCCCTTCACTATTTTTATATCCATGTTTTTAAGATATCCTTCAAGTTCATCTCAAAAACTTTTAAGTTCTGAAACTTCTATAGCTCAGCTCCCCTAGTAAATTAAAACAATCTCATTTTTATCTTGCCAAAGCGTTGGATGGAATTTTGTTGCAGTCCCTAAATAGTGTCTGTCTCAATTTCTCTCGTTGCGCTATTAGCTGAGAACCATCGTCTCCTACTTCAGGATAAGTCTATATTGCTGTTGATTAGGACCTGGAGACAAATCCGATACCAGCGAAGATTTTCGTATCTTTGATCAATCGTTACTTGATCTGAGCCTGGATGGTGGCTAGATCTTCTTAAACTACCATGTATACGACGTTCTGACTTTCTTATAATGCTGCTTTGAAGCTGTGACGTGTTAATGCAGTGCTGCCTCTGTTTCCCTTTCACCATCACCATTTCCTTTATCATTATCTTTCACTATTATTATGCATCTTAGCGTTCTCAAGAGCAGGGGTGGCGCTAGAGACAAACCTTCAAGGTGCCGAAGTTTATATTCTCCGTAACTGCCGACGCTGGATGTGTCAAATTGCCGACAGAAAAGAAAATATATTGGGGGGGGGGGGATGTGGAATGCAAATTTACCTGATTAAAAAATTATTGCCTGCAACTTTTTAGCTGGTGCCACAAACCTCTGCAATACATTTTGTCAATTTAACTCTGTAAGATAACCGACTTTCCTAATAGTCTTGTCAAATCTCTATATCGGGACGGGCAAAATATATAGTTACTACCTGAGGCGGCACCACAGTGGTGGCGCCAGAGGGGGGGCAGGGGGGGCTACAGCCCCCCCGTCGGAGGAGGCTAGCCCCTCCGTCGGAAGATAAATTATGCTTGAATTTTTTTTGTCGGAGCGAATTTTTTAAGTTTTGGCGGAAATAGAAATTTCTAAAAGGACTGTTATCAGAATTCAGGAAGCTCATCCCAAAACAACTCATCGACACATCAATTTCATGGTAAATAATAATCTGTTATAAGAGGTCTGTTCCTATAAAGTTACGTTGTGTTCCAGTTTTCCTTAAGTTCAGTTGGTTGCTTTTTATTTAAATTCATACTTTCCAAAGATAGGCCCTACTTGAATTGGCAACGTTTGATGAGTTGTAAAGATTTAGAGTAGTTTTAAGCTTATCTAGAGGCAGCTTTCAAAAAAAATTTCCAGGGACGCCGGAGAAGGGGGGCGCGGGGGGGGCAAGCGCCCCTCCTGCCCTTTGCTAGGAGGGGCAAGGGAGGGGGCAAACGTGCCCTTAGTAATATGTCAAAAAACGTAGTAAAAAACACGATTACACCATTTTGATAGCATTTTTAGCCAATCTAATGGGTGTAGCCACCAAAATTTTCCCGGGGGAGTACCCCCGGACCCCCCGAATTTTCGGCTCGCAACGCTCGCCTTCGGTCTCCAGTACCCTTACAATTCCTTGTCGCCCCCTAGCCCTATCGTTCTCTAAAAAAATTAGCCCCTCCGTCGGAAGTGCTAGCCCCTTTGTCGGAGGAAACCTAGCGCCACCACTGCGGCACCATGGTTGCCGCCGAAGGGGAAGGACATTTTCGAATTGTGATGCTTCTAGTTTCTTGGAAAATGCACTCTTTTAAGCAGATTCCACTAAAGCAATCCTCCTAATCCCATTGAAAATTATTGTCTTTTTGCAAAACTTTTTTACAGCAGATAAAAACAACAATTTCGCCGTGGTCTTGAAAAATACCAGGTTGTCAGTTACTTCTAAATTAAGATCCCTCTCCCCATCTTAGCATGCCTTTTGAATGTGGAGCTCATAGTGAATTGCAGTTGACGCTTCTACTGAGAAACTTTAGGAGAAATGAACACGAGGCACAATTTTACCTAAAATTGCTTGATCCTTTATTGATTTTATGACAGGAAGGTCTCTGAAATACCTAAAGCGTTTCTTCCACCGAGCGGATTTTACCTGAAATTTCCTATTGAGATACTATTGGGGTGGGTATGACAACCCCCCAGTCGCGACGCCCCTGAAAGCACCTCCAATGAAGGGGCACCGAAGGGTCATGGCCCCCACTTTTTTACAAAGCAAAGAGCATTTTTCCAAAATCTTTTGTTGTGGGTGCAAAATTCTCCCTTGCCCCCTTCCCATCCCCCACTTTCCAACCTGTGTCGGAGTCCACCAGATTTTCTCGGCAATTTGTGCCTTGTTAGAAACTTAATGCGCAAATATTGCCTATTGTTGAATATTTCTTCCTATCTATGGTGGAAGAAGTTAATCAATGTTTTTCTCTAAACCATTTGTTTGTCGCAAGCTATGCGTTGAACAATGCAATTGAAAAATATTTGATGAAAAAGGACAAGAAGTGCTTTTTGAAAAATTTATTACGCAAAATGAGCTCATGATCGAAATGTTTTCATTGGCAATAATAATGTCTTGAAACAAAAAGAGAATCCCTTAAAGTGCATATCACCTAATTTAGGATAGAGATTAAACCAACTGAAACAACTGCGCTGAGTTCAAATATCAAATTTAAAAAGCGTTTTGAGCAACGCAAGCCCTCGAAAAAGGCCCCTAAAGTCTCTAATTCTTGCCTCCAATCCGCGCATGTTATAGAAGTCTAGGCTTTAGTCTTTCATGACGTAGAAACCAGAACGTCTTTCGAAACCTTGCGAAATAAATTATGGCCGACTCTGATTCCGTAGCATCCAACATCTCGTCAAATCCTAGTTCCTTTATGGATCACGAATTAGTGGATGAAAGTTTAGATTATGAGCATGCGGGGACTGAAAACGTCGAAGCTGGGTGCTTAGAAGCTTACGCTGATGAACGAATGGCTGATGCGGTGTGGATGCAGAAATAAGAAATATGCTTATTTAGGCCCGTCTAGGACTATGTTATCAACCAAATCCGTTTTTAGGAACTTAAGTAAATTCATTCCGGATAATTTCTGGTTGTGTGAGGACAGGTTCGACTTCATATGACTCAGATCAGGGTAGGTCAGGTCTGACTGATTGCAAATAAAAATAAACTGATAGGAATGCGGAGGGAGGAAAATATTGCAGGCTGATTGCAAAGAAAGCAAATTGATGAATGAATAAATCGCATAAACTTCATTGACGATCCTTGTATGCTTATTATGTCCATCCAAATCTCTAAATATACCATTTAATATTCTCAGTACGTTTTACTTTGGTTCTGGTTTCTACGTCACAAAAAGACTATGATCCAGTCCCCTTTTTGGCGCGGTTTGGTGCTCGCCAGACAGGGCAAAATGCCACTTTTGCGCGCATGAAACAGGAAAAGCAAAAGAAATAGCAAATTATCAATTCGATTTTCGTAAACAGCGCATCAAGTATAGTAAGGGATCGCAAAGTTTGCAATTGAGGTGATATACACTTTAAGAAGAAAATTCATTAAAGACTTTATTTATGACAGCGTGATTTTGCTGTTGTTAGGGTAAATTTCCTTGAAACGGTCCAAAACATGATCCAAATCAAGCATCTGCACGTTTCGCATGAATTCCAAGCAGCAACAGGAATTTCAACCGAGAGGAGCACCATGGTATTGTGGGTCATGCGAGGGAGCATCATGAAACAATGTCACAGCTATCACGGAAGCGACAGGATATAATGCCACTTTGATAATAAAATTGCCGAAGAAAGCCTTTGAGAAAACCATAAACCAGCCAGTGCAGTTTTCTCCTCGATTATTTATGTCATTTAAACAACATGTAAACCGGGTGACATCCATCAAGCGCCGACGGTATTGAGAAAGCAAAAATTGATTAGCTGCCGACGGGGGGGCTAACAAAAATCTAGGGGGGGCTAAAGCCCCCCCTTGCCCCCCCATGCCGCCACTCCTGCTCAAGAGTCGGAGATCACGACTCATACGACATAGGAAGTCAATACAATCCACCTTCAGTGGAATCTTCTACGTAAGCCCTTCAAATAGGTTTGGTGTTTGGTGCCCATAACCTGAAATTAATTCAATGAATATTTCATTGCAGCTAGTGATGCCGCTAATTTCGAATCAATCTGTGTATCACATTGCTACAGTGCATGACGCTGTAATTGGTTCCAACATCATTGGCCTAAACACGAGTGCCAAACCTGTGCTAAAATCTTCAATGAATGACGGGATCAACAACCAGGCCATATACGACCTTGGAGTAGCCATCAACACGGTTGCTAATTTATCAGACTCTTCAACCGATATGATCACACTCAATTTTGACGTCATTCTACTTGACCACAACAACGTGACAAACAATTCTGAGCACTGGGTCGGCGCTGGCCTGGTCGGCAAACCAAAGATGATATGGGTCGGACAGATCTTGTTAAAGGCGCTGGTGCCGGTGGATTCACGACCATGGTTGTACATGAAGCCTAGCCTGATCCCTGGAATACCGGGAAGGTGAGTTTCAGAGATTCACACGGTAAGGACGGCCTCGTAATCGCTAGCTTTACCTTGCTTTTAACAGTAAATCTAATAAAAAAATTTAACCTAGTGCACGTATCTCCTTTTTCAGCAAACAGTTTCCTGACTACGAATACAATGTAATTCTGAAGCACATAGCGACATCTACACAGCATGGAAATGATGTAAAAATAAGATTTTTCTTGCCAACCTTCGTTCAGTTTGTATCCATGGTCGCAGGTAGCAATGCCCGGTTAACAGAAAAACAATTTGGTGGATCAAGATTGTTTGAGGTACAAAGTTAAATTGACTGACTTTTTCTAAAGAGAATATATTGTCTGTTTGAAAGGCACGTTATCGTTTAGAAAAATTTAGTTCGTTTTCATCCTTGGACCCCATTGGTATTATTTTCTAAAGGCAAAAGGCACTAATTGGGCCACCGTGACAGCGATGTGTTCGCCTTTTGGATTGGCTTATTTTGACCCACAATTGGGTACATATGTTTCCTACCTTGAAGTTTTTGATCAATGTTCTGACGTTTTATACTCTGGGAATTTTTACACAATAAGCAATAGTATGCCTTCATTATTAAATTTATACCGCCAAAAAATTTTTAGTAGAAAGTGTGTTGAAATGGCATGATAGTAGCTTCATTAATTTCACATTGCTGGCTAGTAACTTAATTATTCACGACCACCTAAAGATTTTATTTAATGCAAAATTATATTTCAGTTGAATGCCACAAAATTAATCGTTGATTTTTTTCTAATCTTAGATAAGCAGCCAAATGAAGTTCATGGACAATTTCAACTTCACCTTCAAGGTGTCAATCGATTCCTCAAAATTTCCCCGAAAAGGGAAAATCTTCATAACAACCCCAATTTACCTTTTGTATAAGAACAGGTTTGGACAACAGTTCTCATTGGTTAAGGTTCTTCGAACGTCATTGGACGCTCCTATTACAGATATAATCCCAGAAATAGTATCTGCAGAAGGTACGAATTCGTCTTTCTAATTCATTACATGTATTTATCTATGTACAAACCTTGAAAAATTTCGGATGATATTAGCTAAAGGTCGCGATATGCTGTTCTTTTTCAATCAATTCATTTTGTTTTGTTCCTAGAATACTACGATAAAGGTATCTCCTGGAACATTATCTCCACTGGCCAATACCACGTATACGTTTGCAGTGATGCAAAAGCTAAGAGGTAAGTTACCTGTATGACAACCAGGGGCGAATTGTATAGACGTCGGCTATATTTGTGCTAGATTCCCCCAAACCCAGGGGATATTTCAAAAGGAAACTCAACAAGCCGTGGCACCTTTATAACGCAGAACTGGCATTGAACAAAGGAATATGATTCTTCTCTTTAGAAACAATATCTCAGAAAGTTGATCCTTTTTGATAGAAATAGCTTGTCAATTGCATCGAAATTTTTCCAGCTAAAGCTGGTTGCGTGAATTCCTCTTCATTACTTTTCCAGAATGTTGTCAGCTTGCTACGTCACAGAAGACAAAGGTGCAACATGGAAAGGTTAGACTCTCCTTGACCTTCTTTTTCGTACGATTGTCATTTCTTAAGGTGAATGGCATGGAGCTGAATGGCCGATTCTAGGAAAACCTTACAGTCTAATGCATATCAGGCATGACCGCACGAGTTGTGATGATAATTGATAAAAGAGAGCCTTGCTTGAACGTTGGTTCACGTATTTTGGTTGGATGATCAATTCGTCTATTTTTGACAAACAAGCATCGCTTGGGGATCACCTCTTCTATTGCCTCTACTAAACCATTTTTTCCTACGATTGTTTCTCCTTGACGATTTTTCCTAAGATAAGATTGCCTCTCCTTAACGATTTGTACCACGATAAATTTAATGAAACATAAATGCATTGCCTTGTTCTGCTACTATCTATGCCAGTGTACTTTTAAATTTTAGCTGTTGACAGCAGAGTAGCAAGCATCACTGGCCATGATTCCGGGAATGTCTTCGGGATAGCAAGAAATAAGCGTGCTTACATGAAGTTCGATAAGACCGTCAAAGCATGGACATCCATTTCAAAGAGTGACTTCCTCAGTGCACCTAAATCCTATCGCAAATTGAACACTACGACCCCTTCGGGCAACCCTGCCAGTCCCTACACAGTTGAAGGTGACCATTGGGGAGGTAAGCAGCCTAGCAATTTATCTATTTGCTGTGGTTTAATCGGTGGTAAATTTTTCATTATCAAATGGCACTGTCAGGCATCATTTGCATAGCTTAAGTGCAACTGCCAAAGGGTCATTGCAACATGGTCGCCTTTTAATGCAAGTCAAAAACATTGTGAGTCCTTCCCGCAAAAAATAAAGACAAAAATAGAATTTTAGAGGAACCGCTGGCACAGGCAGAGCCCCAGAATTAAGCCAAATTGGCAATAATGAAGCTTTTTACCAGGGCGGTTGGAGCTGCTGTGCACAAAGGGGGTCAAGGAAATGCAGTATCAGTATCAGATTTAAAAAAACAGATTAAAACTATCATTTGGGTCAATGACATAATTGGGGCCTGCCTTTCTAGAATAATATTTTATTTTCGTCAAAAAATTCAAAAACATACTGTATACCTTACATTATTTTTATTTCTAATGACTGCTGATGGAGTATCATGTACAAGAAAGATTAAAGGAAACGAAAAGTTAGATTAAAGGAATGTCTAGGTCCCATTTTGATAATGCACACCAGCTATCCTGTGTCAGCCGACAAGTTTGAAATTCATCGACAAAGCACTTCTAGATGGCAAAACTTCTCGTTTTTGAAACAAGGAGTGACGGAATTACGGGTGAATTCAGCTCTGTAACTGCTCTGAAAGTTTCGTATTCCGGATCTTTTTAGAAAGCGATTCAGTTTAAATTATATTTTTATTGAATACATATTTTTAAAACTGAGACATAATGATAGCAGCAAAGATAGCAATGTGACTCTCAGATCTTCTGCAGGTTGACTAATTTATGGCAATTGCATGTTGGCAATTGCAAACTGAAAAATTAAATATTGGAAAGTGCTTCATTCGCTTTAGGTTGAGACTGCTTATTTGAAAATTGTGATTTACAAGTGTTTCATTGGACACTTCAAAACTTCAAAACTCATGTGGAACTTCAAAACAGCTTTCTTATTACAACTTTCTCTTGTATCTACCCCTTGGGTCTTTTACTATCAGCAGTTTGTTGACACAAAGAGACTGTTAATGCAACAAGGTACATTTTTAGGTTTTTGACCGAAAATGACCGTGCAAAAATGACGACACAAGTTTTGAGAGAGGTAGGAGTATGCTAAAACATGGCAAAGCGTGACACTAATGGAAGAGGAAGGGGGCATTGTCTTTTTACCCTGGCTCTTTGCAAAAATGAGAAAGTGTTCAGAAGATATTCTACAAGATCCGATACTAGGAAACGAGGGAGAAGTGGAAACATTTTGTGACAAAGTGTGACAGGTTGGGGAAGAGTCAGAAATTATAAAGATTAGCGTGAAGTCAATTGGAACGGCCTACAAATGCTTTGCTTTATTGATTTTCCACGTCATTTTTATTGCAGCCTCCAAAGATGGTGTATTCTTTAAAGCTGGTGGAGCAGGGAGCTGGAGCCAAAAATCAATTTGGCTTTGAAGAGAAAGAACTTACTGAAAAAGCTTGTTCGCTTTTTCTAGGCATCTATTTGTGTGCCTTGCGTATTGTCAGAACTTTAGATTTTATTCAAAGCTGCACTAAGTGAAAAACTTGTAAAGATTTGTAAATTCAATCGCCTTATTTTGTTACATTGAAACAGTGACGTTAGTCCAAAAACGGAAATGTCTAAAATATGGAATAGCTAAAGGTTATCCTTTCCATTTAACAGAGGCTGGCGTTGGCAAAAATCTATGATTATTGTCAAAAAGATATAATCTTTGACTTGATAACCAAATCCAATTAAATTGAATCTGTATCAAATTGACGGCAAATCTTATTCGTTTGCTAAACAAAGAATTTACGCTACAAGCAGAGAGAATTACCTGTTCTTCCGATGTCAATGATTTCTAAGACAATACTCCTAACCCCAAATCGAGCTTCATATGAAGACAAACAGTAGTAACTAAAAGTAGATTAAAATTTTAGGCGGATTCAAGACTGTAGATTATATTCACTTGGATTATTTGTTACTTATTCGTTGAAATCAGTCGTGCAGTGGAGGGGGCTTAGGGGAGCTTAGTCCCCTTTTTAAAGTTCAGAGAGATTTTATTTGGGGGGGGGCTCATCCTCCCCTTCACAAGTGAGTTAATATTTGGTTAGATTAATTCTGTGGTCATTGGTATGGCCTCCTGAATTTGTCTACAGCACAGCTCCCCCCTTCCTAACTTTTTGAGCGGCACCCTTGGTTTAAATGTTCACTTAGTGTTCATGTTGTATTTATCAAAATGGTAAAGACTTATCGCTTGATTTTTGCTTTAGTTAAGCTCCATTTTCCGCAAAAATAAGAAAAAGATCGTAATGTCACACAACTGTGAGGTGACATCTTATATGAGCGATGCAGCACGCACGAACTATGATTTGCATGTAGCCAACTTGCGTTTTTAATTTTATCGTCTGTTTCTTCTACGCCATGCGACAATGCCGCCAAGGTTAAAAAAATCCTTTACCTAATATTTTTCGACAAATGCATAATTCGCTACCTTAATTTTTTTCGATAATTCCCACCATAGTCGGCGGCATGAAAATTTTAGGACTATGGTAATATTTTATCTGACATCTTATATGAGGCAATATTTTCAAGATTTGTTTTACCACTATTCCCCGTCATTTTATCTAAAAACAAAAGATCAAGCAATTTTGCAAGGTTTGGTATTCTTTTGTTAGATATGGGTTCAAAATTTTTCGGGATTAAAACAATTTAAAAAAAACGACTCTTGACTTGAAAAACTTTAAAACTGGGCTGGTTAAAACAAGTTTAAATAGAATTTATACTAACGTCTAGATTTTCAAAGAAGAAGCTCAATAGTGTTCCATTGGTTGGAAGGATATATTCACAACAAAAACTTCGTCGAAAAACCTCTCGGACAACTATTCAGAATTTCGTGGTGACAAAATTTTGTCGTGAATTTTTAACACAAAGATAGCAACATATTAGACAAAATCTTAAACAAATTTAAGCGTTCCAAGAGGCTCTACTCTATATCTAAATGGTATGACAGTTTATGTAAAAGTGTGAATATAAGTATAAGGTTCGGAAAACATGAGACAATCTTCAACAGGAAATGTTGGTCTGGAAAGTTTGCTTCTGTTGAGTTCAAAATTTGGGTTGAAAAATACTAATACTTTAAACGAATGAAATAAATAGTACAGTTGAGTATTTCGTCGTGACCAATTTTCGTCTCATTTTGAATTTCGTCGAATAAAATTTCGTCAAAGTATTGGTCCGAAATTTTGTCACGACGAAGTTTTTTGTCCTTATCCCTCTCTACTATGAAATATTCTTTTAATTTTGATTCACTTCGACAGGGAAAATAATTCAGTATATATAAGTAACTGCTTTGCAATGTGCCCCGCTTTCTTCCTAGCAGTTTCATTCCAATCAACAGCTGATATTCTCTCTTTTTGTAATGGTTTTGTGAGTTTGTTGCTGAAACCCTTTCACGATAGTTATAGCCTTTTCACGACATAACGCAAGAAAAACTCATGTTTCACGCTTCATGTAGGGATCTATATTCACGAAATTACGATAAAAAATTGAGATTCCACAATTTCATGCACAAAAATATAGCCAATAACGCATCACGCAAAAATATGGGGGGGGGGGGCTTTTGTCATCTGTTTATTTCATCCCTTTCGAAGAAACATAATACGAGCTGGTTTCATTATGTTATACAACTAGTTTTGTCTGTCGTGCATCGTGTTTGTGGTTCGTTATTGTTAATGAGAATGTCTTTCGATGTTTGCGTCAGTAATTTTGTTTGTCATCGTGCCATCTCTATTTTAGTTGTTATTAGTTCATTTGCCGTTAATTTGTGTCATTAGGGTTTTATGTGCGTCACTCGTGTTGTTAAAAGCGTATGTTCTTTGAGTGCAAGTCCAGTCGAGTCGAAGTTTTCGTTGAATAAAGTCGTCATTTTGTAGTTGTTGGTTGCTGCTGATTATACGATCGCTATTGAAGAATCTTGGTTTTTTTTAAAAACGTTATTGCGAACTGGAGTCTGATTTATGAGCTTTACCTGTCCTGTAAAATACTTTATTTTACAATTATGCTTTAGCATTCACCCCGGACGCTCTAAACGTAATCTGTCTTCGGGGTATGTCTGTGTGCTGTGCCCTCCACATAAAAGCCTTTAAAAGTTTCCTGACTGACACTCCCCTCCCCCAAAATGATTTAATTTGCACCCCTACTAACAGTACAAATGTTTTGCCTGGATAATATAACACAAAGACCAGTGCAATCTCACTTCAGGGCACGCACCCTGAGACAATTTTGAATTTTAAGGCTTTTTCTTTGTCTCGGCTAGCCTCCTAGAGACCTAATAACCAGATATGTCGGTCGTATAATTGATTCTGTATCAAACTTTTTGGAGGCTTTGGCACCCCTATTGAAAGTCAGCTGGGGACATGGCCCCATGCCAACTGCACCCCCCTGCCAGGCCGCCACTGATCAGTGGTGTGACACCGACCCCTGTACATATTCATTGTCGCCTCGAGATGAAAAGGAGGTTTGGACACTATTAATTTTCAAAGAGACGAGGACAGGACAACATAGGTAAGGGGTACAAAGAGGGGGCGTATGGTATATTCGTTGACGACAAATACATGCCATGAGCAAGCGAGCAGTTGAATCATGCAGAAATGGGAGTTTGATCCAGTTTATAAACTGCAGAATTCTTTACAGAGGTGCTATTGTCCTTGATGATTTATGGGTGCGGGACGGTAAAATATGCAACCCAGAGCAAATTTTTTTCGATGAAAAAGTTCAAGCTGACTTGAAAATTGATTGCAAAAACCTGATTATATCGCCAGGATTTATTGACGTCCAAATCAATGGTGAGTTTGAACGAAGTAACCTTGCATTTCTAGAATATGGTGACACCATTATATTGATAACTATTTTTATGTCTAAAAAGTTCTACACCTGGCACAAACAGGTCAACTGTGACTTTACAACCGGATTACAGAAGACAGAAGATACATTTAACACATCCAATTTTTGAAGAAGATGCGTGAAATATTTAGGTTAAAAAAGAATACAGATGTTTAAATTATTAGGTGAATTTATTGTATTTTTATGTAGTGGACTTAACAGATAAAATACCTGAAAACTTTTTACATGAAAATTAGCAACTGAAATTTAATGCAATAGAAAAAGACCAAGCTGTAGAAGTAAAGTAGAAATAACCAATTCAGTTCCATTCCATAAAATACTGGAATGTAACATGTGAAATGACAATCTGTGTGGTTTTACTATGATTTAACCTAGTCCAAATGCCTTCAACGCACTACTTGATTATTGCCAGACCATCAGTAGCAAAATTTTGATGTGAAACGTATAGCATAGAGGTTGGAGACAGGGCTCATTAATGATATTTTGTGCCTGCGAGTGCAAAGCCAAGTAAAAATATGCCTACAAGTAAAATAGGTTGCAATTTATAGACAGATATTGATAAATCGAAAACTTCCCTGTTACGCTCAGTACTATTACACCAACTAACGTTTGTCAAAGGCATATGCCATATCGATATCATAATGAACTACATATAACTACATGTAAAACTGAACAAATGCTACTAGCGTTACATTTTGTACATAAAAAGGGAATGATCCAGTTTTTATCAAAGGGTCGCTTTGGGTTGTCAAGTAGCCCTATCGCTGTTATCGATTTTATCAAATAAAGACATCTTCAGTAGAAACCCTTTCCGATATCTTGAACACTTTACTTTTAATGGAGCAGTTTTGTTTACAACATCTTCTTTCAAAGTTTCTGAATTTTAGGATTTTGCTTTCGCTTTGTTGGCAAAAGTTAAAAGAATTTTGACAATTACACTGGGTTTTTTCTCATTTCAAAGATATAAAAAATAGCCATGAAAGATCCCATTCCCAATTACTTTCATGATCTCTTCCACCAAGAGATAAAAGGTGATAAGAGTTAAGCAGACAACTTGATAATAGAGTAAGGACCTTCTGTCATTTTGGTAATGAAGACTTTCTACTACTACCTTTTATATTTCATTTGACTGTTCAATTTCAATACAAAGAAAGCTGTTTAAAGAAAGCATGACTGTAACACAATAAAGGTATATAATTGACTCAGAAATATGCCTGCAGAAATTGCTGAGACTTCTGTGCTGAAAGTGGTGAACTTCTGTGCCTGCAAGCGCCGCTTGCACGCTCGCACAGATTAATGAGCTCTGGTTGGAGAAGTATAATGAAATTGATGAGTGAAATAAGAGCAATGACAGAACCTTGGGGAATACCGAGCTTTATTTGTTGGGGACTAGACAGGTAGCCATCCAGCACTTGCCCAACTTAATTTTTAGAAACAGGAATAACTCACTTTGAAACTTTCTCCATTACAGGTGGGTTTGGACATGATTTTTCATCCAATGTTGAAAAGTTAGATGGTGCATTAAAATATGTTGCAAAGGGAATTTTGGCACATGGAGTAACATCATTTTGTCCAACTATTGTCACATCACCAAGTGAAGTCTATAAAAAGGTAGGTTATGGGAATTTATCATCATAAATAATGAGTAGATTGTGTAAACAAATGCAACCTCTAAATAACACCACTGCATGATGTCTCATAATGCAAGTTATATCAGTCTTAAATCATACCCTTCACAAATGATAGATATTCAATTGTCAGCTGACTTCAAGTCAACAGAGAAGTCTTTCTAAACAAATATTCATTCAAAAAACGGGTTTCTTTAGAGATTGGTGAGATCAGCACTGTACAGTACAATGCTGTACATCTGCCATGGCATTTACATTTTAGTCCTTGCTATCAACTAACATGATTTTCACACCAACCCCCTGTTTATTTAGCACTCAAGTGTACCATAAATTATCTTTTAAACCCCCAGGGGGGTTTATTATTTTTCAGCACTTAAAAGGGGGCTTATAAAATGGGGGTTAAATTGAGAGAGGGGCTTTATTAACATTTTGTAATAAAATCTGTTTTCATAGTCAGACTACTTCTTTGTTATTTGCAAAATAAAAATCATCAAATCAGGCATCTACATCTCCATAATATTGTCTTCGTCATAATCATCAAATATTAATTCTCAAATCATTTCTTGGGCCATCTCCTCTTCTGAAATCGAGCATTCAAAAGGGTAAACTCATTCCTCTGAGTACCAACGGCCTGTAAGTTTGGTAAAAGGCTTTTGCTTAAATACACATTAGATGTTTGTCTTCGGATCCATCAAGACTGGAAGAAACATGATTTGAATTTTGTTTGATGAGAAATATTGAACAACCAATTAATAAAATGAAAGTATCTGTTTTTTTCAAGTTCACTTGTCACTTTGGCATCGGTGAATTTTTTTTTTTGGGGGGGGGGGCTAAATTGAGAGAGGACTTACTAAATTTTTCCTTCTGAAAATAGCTTCTTACAAGGAAGGGGGGGCTTAAAAGAGAATTTGTAGCATGTGTGATTTTTTATGATGCTATTGCTAATGAAAACTAATTCATATCAACTTTAGGTCACAGTTTTAGCAAGGATTTGACTTTAATTAACAACTGACAGTAAACAGTTTCACCCATCAGAATTATTGTTGTGAACCTTATACTGTCATAAAATCTACAATGCTAGCACAGAAAAACAGGAAAATTGTATCAGAACTTGAAATAAAGTGGTTAATCTTAATGAAGTTCAGAGTGATTTCCAAAACGAAACTGTAAATTTAATTAGTATGAAAGCTGAAAATGGCAAATGTCACATAGTTTGTCTTTTTTTGGAAAATAACCTTTTCTTTTGTAAATTTTTAAACTGAGTTGGCAGTATCATAAGGAAGCTGTTGGTCTACAAAAGTATCATCAGACCACCACACCTTTCCCCAAAACTGCCCCTTTAAGTCCTGGCTGTCAAGTGTCTGTGGCTTTTTGTAGTTTCATCAGGCAAGTCTGTGCAAAAATGTCATGCTACATGTAATTAACAAAAGATACAAATATCCGATATCATGTTTGACTGACAAATAATTTAATTATATTTTATTTCCAGGCACTTCCAAAGATTTCTGCAAAACAAGGTGGATCTCATGGTGCAGAAATTATTGGTGGGTTCTCTCAAGATTCTGAAATTGTCTAGAATTTCAGTTGAGTCTATTGATAGATAGGTTATGTGTATGCATCTTCGTAAGATATTTGATCTTTACAGAGCATCTTTCTTTTACTAGGTGCCCACATCGAAGGGCCATTTATCAATGCAGAGAAAAAGGGTGCCCATAATCCTGAATACATTACAGTTCCAACAAAGGATGCAGTAAGAGGTGTTACAGAAATTTATGGGTCTCTTGATAATGCTGCAATGGTAACTATAGCACCAGAAATCGATGGAGCACTTGAGGCAATACCACATTTTGTCAGGAACAATGTCATCGTTTCGATTGGTAAACAGCTTAAAAAATTTTCTTTCATAATTCTTAATTATTTATGAATCTTTCTTTTTTAGTTCCAAATTTTAACCAAAAAGTTGTAAAGTTTGATTAATTTTTTTGAGATATTGATACCTCTGGTCTATTTTTTCCCCAAGTGCACTGATTTAAAGCATCAATGAAAAGATTGTTCCACTAAGTATTGTCCACAATTTTTTCGATCCCAATTGTTATCAGAGACTTTTCCTTTGCCTTTCCCAGGAACCTCAAAAGTGCAAAATTTTTCAGACAGGATTCTTCTTATTTTGTTTCAATGTCAACATTACTACACGCAATGCATTCAACTACCATAAACCTTCGAATTGTTCCCCCTTGAATAAGTCCCTAATGTCAAAGTAAATATTGCTAGTGATTCCCCATTCTCTAATACACCCTCACGATAACATGTCATTTTTTACAGTACATGATTTTAGCCCATAATTGATTCCATACTCACAGCGGGAACACACGAAGCATTGTTTTTGGCGGCATCTGCCGTGGCATTTACATTTTAGTCCTTGCTATCAACTAACCTGATATTATTCTTAATTTTACAGGTCATAGTAATGCTAATCTTCTAGAAGGCGAAGAAGCTGTTCGCCGAGGAGCGACATTCATCACTCATTTGTTCAATGCTATGGCTCCATTCCACCATCGAGATCCTGGCCTAATTGGGGTTCTTACTAGTAATGTGATTCCAAAATATGCTTTCTATGGGATTATAGCTGATGGCATACACACGCACCCCACAGCTCTACGTATAGCTTACAGGGCTCATCCAAAAGGTATGCGTCTATACTGATTTTTTACACAGGTATTGTGGTACGTGGATGTGGTATCAGATACCTATAATACGCTGGTTTTGGACTTTAAATTTTCTTTACTTACAAAAGCTAGGATTATGTGCATCTTTTTATCCTTTTTATAAGGCCTTGTTCTTGTCACGGATGCCATTGCAGCAATGGGTCTTCCACCTGGAGAACATCTACTAGGTACAATGAAAGTAAATATCGAAAAGAACAGAGCAACTCTTGTTGGCACAAATACACTAGCGGGGAGGTTAGTTGAATTTATTATTTTAAAAGTAGATCCTAACTTATGGTGTAAAATAGCATATTGTTTTAACCTTGAGTACCGTATTTATTCTGTTATAAGCCGCAGCTTGTATTGTTTTGGCAACTTCTGATGAAGTTTAGGGGTTGATCCGTGGGGCGGGCTGGCCCGGTTTACAGAGAAGGAAAACTTTTGGTTTGATCCTGGTAAAAATATAAAGTTCTTTCTGTTTAGGAAACTTTCGGTTACATGCAGCGACGCCTGCACAAGATTAAGGCAGGAGAGGCAGCGTTCATGCTGAGGGCTAATAGCAGAATTTTTTCCACTACCTTAATCGATTTTTAGTGAGAGGTAGGGGAATGCAAAATGAAATATTGGAATGGATCTGTTCCACCCAAACAGCTGGGATTTTTGCAATCAAAGGCTCTAAACATAGGCATGGCGTTGAAAAAATTCTCCATGCAAGTGGGTATTAAATGGCCTTGTCATTATTCGAAATTTTTTGTTTTACGAAAATCATGGCAATTACAAATTGGCTGGTTGTAAGACTTTGATGGTACGCTTAGTCTCAATATACTTGATTTTCAGCTTCCAAAGAAGTTGCAAGGAAGTGCTCTTGAATACGTAGATTTAATGTCATTTCAGTAGTAAAAACTCTAGTTCAAGTTAAACGTAAAATTCTAAGCAGGGGCTCCTACCTTTATAGCTCTCTTATGAGTTTTTTCTAAGTGTCCGAAGTAGCCATTAACAATATTCATGTTCTATATTAAAATTTCTTTTCATTCGATAATAAACAGTTCTATTTTTTAGAGTATTCGTGGTTGTAATTGTTTATGATGTTAGTTGATATCATTAATCATATATCGAAATTAATGAAAAAAATTGATTGATTGATTGATTGATTGATTGATTGATTGATTGATTGATTGATTGATTGATTGATTGATTGATTGATTGATTGATTGATTGATTGATTGATTGATTGATTGATTTGTAAATATTCAGACGTTTTTTGCGTACCTTTTGTTGCTTAAAAATCTTGTTTTCTTTTTAAGCATTGTGACCATGAAGGAGTGCCTAAGACATTTCAGAAAGGCCGCAGGTGAGAAATGTTCTATTACCTTTGGAAAGTTCTATTAATACTTATATTTATTGGATCTTTCCGTAAAAGTCTACTAAACATATAAAAGTCTGGTGCAGATGCAAATCGAAAAACAAGCCTGTTGTTTGGCCTTAATCCAAAAGATAATTTGCAACTGAAGAGTTTTGCTAAAAATCAAAACCGTGTTAGATTTAGCTTAATTTGTGATGCGTGGCTTTTTTAATTTTAAAGGTTGTTCTACTGTGGAGGCGCTGGAAGCAGCAACTTTACATCCGGCACAGCTTCTCGGAATCGAAAATAAAAAAGGGACGTTAGAATTTTATTCAGATGCTGATTTTGTTATAATTGACGATGAGTTTAACATTCATGCTACTTTTATAAGCGGACAACCAGTGTATATATATGAAAATGGCTACATGAATCATGTAGCTGATATTTGTATATAGCTTTCTGTCTTTTTTGTAGAGTTATGCACTTGTCTATAAAGAGTTTTTGTAATAGATTTTGATTAATTTTTTTCCAACAGTATTGTTAAATGATTATCAAATTGCAGAATATATATCCTTTAATTCAAAAGCAATTTTGGCAAACGTGTTTGGGTTTCTGACTTTTTGACTTCAAGATCATGATTTTGCTTTTGAGTCACGTGACTTCCCACCCAAGCAGCTGCTTCTGTTAGCCATCGCAAACAAGTGAATGGAAAGCTAGAAAATTCTCAAAGATCTTAATTTAAAAGGCTATTTTGATTGTTTTATCAGTTCATTGTTATTTACTTTTCTTCCGTAAGTTTATCTTTTGATTGGAAAATTGAAGGCGTTTTCAAACTTTGTTGCATTATAAGCTGTCTTTCTGGTTCAATGTAGACACAACATTTTAGTTGTAAGTCAAAACAAAAAATTTTTACTTTGATTAAATATTGTTGTCTATGATGATTCCACATACAGTTATGCGTATGTCGTTGGATTAATTCCGAATTGTTGTATAAGATTGACGCATACTCTGGCATGACCAAACTTCCGCCAGAGTGAGGAGAGTCGAAAGCTCTCCGTAATTCCAGGCATATGAATCACGAGGTGTGGTCACATCGAGAGGAAGGACCAGGACACTGCTCGATAAGCATAAGCTTTCCAGCGTCCTAAGAACTACCTTCGGATGCTAGGTAGAAACAAATACAATACAATGCAATCAAGTACTTTGCTGCATTGCCACAACTTTTCCTTCACTTGTTCCTCTGTTCATCACTTTCTCATGTGATAATGCATTTCCAACTTTGTCGCTTTTTCTACGTAGAATTATTTCCTTTTTCACTTAGAAAGAAGAAAGTATCATAACTTCCACTACAAAAATTAAATATCTTTCTATTTAGCTAATCGTTTTAACGTTCTTTTGAAAAACTCGTCAGTCTTTTGCTACAAATACCACCGCGAAACAACCGTTTCCCCATTTTCTTCATAAGTGACATTATTGTTTTTAAATTTCTGGGCACGGTTGGCTGTCTAGCCATTTGGTTTGCTGTTCAGTCGTTATCTTATCGTTGCTTTAAGGTGGAGATCATAAGGGCATCGTCCTTGGTAGACGATAGTTTAAACCATAAGAAAAACAATACGAGGCTTCACAGAAGCTTGACTGGAACGTAGAAAAGATCAATCACACGATCTTCCTTTTTTTCAGCCTCTATTGCACCGGACTTTAAAATCAATATAAGTAAAAAACACATTTTTCAAGTGAAATACGTCGAATTCTTGAGACTTCTGGTGGTTGAACATCTTACCTTGAAGCATCGCATAACCAAACTTTCGAAAAATTGGAATGGACTTGTCGGGACGCATTTCCAGACCAGGAGCCTTCTTCCAAAAGACAAACTAATAGCCATTTATAATACTCTTGACTTTCTTTGGATATTGCATTTTGGTCTGGTGAAATACATTAAGTGTCCTACAGATCACTTTGCCTATTCGTTCACAATTTTTTAAGGGATTTGACAATGGAGGCTTTTTGAATTTTTCTAATCAAACTAACAACTTTTGTTTATCAACCAGTCATAATGTTTGTTTGTTTGTTAATAGGAAACAAAATACAAACAGAAAGAGCATCATTTATCGGATAAAAGTCTTTGCAAAAGCGGGAAAGCAAGATAATATCGATACTTAATTTTTATATACAGTTGTTTAATCACAGGTGAATGCAGGCTGAGAAACATAAGATAAGCAGAAATGAAACATCAGAATAAAAGAAACGTAAAAACCTCGGTTCAGGTCTGGACACTGAAGAAGATATCCAAGATCGGAGAAGGTTGACCATCCATCATAGCTATAACGCTGAAGAAAGCATTTACGCCTGGAAGAACTCAGAGGAAGAAAAAAATTTAGCCTGGAGGGATATGGTCGAGAAAGAAGACTTTAAAAGGTATAACATCAGGAATTGGAAGGATGCAGAGAAACAGAGGTGATTCAAGACCGAAGAAACCTGGAGGCCGGGGGGCCATGGCTCCTCCACTTTGTGGCAAGACAAAAGTTGAGAGAAATCTACCATTTCATCCTCTAAGAAACTGTCATAATTAATCCCTTAAATATGCCCTTAGCTTTAGGTTGGTTGCTATGTCTTTACCATAGAAGACATATAAAAAATTGAATAGTGGAATTTGATTAAAGAAATCGCTTATTGTCCAAGTTGTACAGCTAGCAATAGCTTGGCTTGGGAAATAGATCAAGAAACCTGATCCAGAATAACTTGGTGCCAGCACAAATTGACGGAGTTTCGTTTTTTTACGGCCTAAACTTGGCAAACAAGGTCTGTTTATTAGCAACAACTTTCTCCGAAACATCACAAAAAAAGAGAAATCAGCTTTTGAAGGAAAAGAAAGAGCTACAAAGAAAATTTTTGAGGATATGAGAAATAAAGTATGGGCAGATTTGTTCTTAAAAAGTATCATCAAGAAAACTTCAAAGTTTGATCGCTTGGATAACCCATTCCTAGAAAGAAAGAGAAAATATAGACGCAATTGTAAATTACATTAAAACTACAAAAACTCGTTTTGATCAGCCCGGTCTCAAAGTTGTTCAAATCTAGAGTCTTTTTGAACGAATCTAGAGATCAGAGGTCACAAAATAATATTCCAACTGTACAAAATTCCTTAATTTCTATTTATAGCTGATAGTTCTTCTGTTGATATTTCAATGTTGATGTTTTTTATTAAACCGTGTTCTATTTATTTTTCTCCCCCATCCAATTTTGGGTACTTTCAAAATCTAAAAAACGTTTCATTACGAGCTATATTATAAAGCTTATTCTAAAACTTTGCAAGACCTTTGCTATTGCAAGTTAACTGACAAGAGACGAGACTATGGGACATGTTTATAAAACAATGCTTAAATATATTGTCCCGGATTTTTCTTTTTAGACAGTTTCTTGCCATTCCTAGGACATCACAATTTTAAAATCTTTCTTGCCATCAACTATGGTGACCACATTTCCTGACCTCTTTCAAGAATTTGATATTTTGGCCCCTCCAATTTCAATTACGTTTCGCCGACCCTGCTGTTCCCCTTGGACCGACACAAAGTACAATGTACCTTGATGATGTTGTATTCCAAGTTTATAGTTTTCTAGGTTGCCCAACCAGCAACCAGTAGCAACACCAGCTTAGATTTTTGCCCGAGAAAATAAGGTTTTTCATGGTACAACCTCGATGGCTACGCACCTGTTCGGAATTTTTATGCCACATTTTACCCTCTTTTTAGTTTCCCGCCAATTTTGGGACAGTTTTGAAGAAGAGGCTGCTCCAAGATGGTCAAAATTTTCTCGTGGTTGTTTTCCGAAAAGATATTTAAACTTCGAAGAACCTTTCTTTTGACATGGCTGATGACGAATTAACCTTTCGAGAATCTCTCCTTAACACTTTGGCTGGAGCTTTCTCTGTGAATGAACAGGAAAGAGCTTACTCGGAAGAGCAGCTGAAGATATTTGAAACATCGGAAGGCAAGTATATAGGCCTGACGATTCTGACGATTCGCATGGAAACCGCTGTACAAAGTATCACCAATAACTTTCAGTTTAAAAGAGATATTATATTAATTTTTGTTTTTACAACATATTTAAAGATTGTTTAAGAGGAATTTAGCATTTGGAAACTGAAAATTTTCCTAAGATGTGTTAGTAAAGACTTAGCAAAATTTGACAAATTCCCGACATTAATCGAAAACTGGGTATCGAAGTATGGAAAATAACTTTTCGCAAAATCACCACAGGATCTTCATTCGAGATTTATTGGAAAGGCAACTCAATATTCTAAAGGAATTTGCACGTTTCGACTTAAAATCTACAGTTTTCCAGTAAAAATATGCCCTCTCAAAAACTTGCGAAATTGAGCTTTTTAAGAAAATCGAGGGTCAGTGTATCGAAAATAACTTTTCCCCATTGACAAAAATCAGCCGGACTTTTACGTTTTTCTAGCATTCCAGCAACATTTTTTGAGGAATTTTGCATCTAGAAGCATATTGCGACCGAGAAAGTTTGCGATTTGCGACCAGGTATTTAACAATGCCAGATCGCGTCAGAACTTTGATGACGGTTTTAAAACGTAAGGAACGCGAAGAGAATCAACATGAAGTTACTTAGAGTTAACACGCAGTCAGCAGCACCAATAAATTGTAGACAAATAGCAGTAACAGGTTTTGGTCGAAATCTCATTAAAAATTCCAAAAGCACAAATAATTTGAAGCAACTCTACTATAAGAATAGATTATATAAACGATCACTTGAAAGGCATTGCCACTGAAGGTAAAGGTACCAACCTGCAAGAATTGATAACAACTTCTCCAACTTTAGACATTACAGATGACGACATTATAACTTTTGATGACAATTTACCTGCCAAGAATCCTTTTGATAACATAGAAAATACACAGTATAATTCAAATAAAAAAACTATTACACCAAGCTCCAGCACTCAGAAACAAGTAGCAAGTGCTTATCCAATTGCTCGGGCGATGTCCCAACGTTGATTTCCAACAAAAAATGATTCAAGGGCAGACATACCAAGGAAATATTTGGATACCCTTTATGATCTCACATGTAACAATATTCAAGAATTTTTGTCACCTTTGCCATTTTACCATAAACCATCCCTAGAAGTGCAAACTCGGGACTTGCAATTTAAAGACATTACACCAATATGCATTGATGATGAATAAGCCTCTATACACAAAGACGCAATTGTTTTAGAGGATGCTAAGTCAATTGAAATGCCTGCGGAAGACATGTACAGTTCAGATCTCATGAGAGGGCTTGCTAGGTCAAAATTACCCAGCGGAATAGAAGCAAATCTTATCTTAAGCAAGGTTTTGTTGCCTTTACTGTCAGAATGGATTATCAATGGGTTATCTTCGAAAATATTGTCAAGAAGCCTTCAAATCTCGAAAAGAGTCTTCTGTCTATTTTCGTGCCTGAGCAAAGTGCACTGTCGAGGGTTGTTTTCATAATGCTTCGTTGACCATCGGCTACCAAAAAAGTAGTAATATGCAGGCCTTGCTCTAAGCAAAATAAAGGTGCTCTATAAAAAGAGCCCCATAGAAATTCTAGGCGCTCTATTTTGCACCTCTAAATAAAATATCCTCGAGAGCATCCTTCGAGAGCTTTGGAAGATCGAGAGTTTCATATCGAGAGCTTCGGAGATTGTTTAATAAGACATTCAACGATGATACCAAAAAGCACCATAATATAAAATGACAAAACATGCAACAAACACTATGTTAATGTTAATATAGAAATATAATGAAACAAAGTCTCAAAATTGTTCAGATTTTTCTAGACATGTATGTTGCTCATCACTTGATGAGCTTTTATCACTTTCAGTATCATTAAACAGTTATGTTCTGCTTCACATATTGCTTCATCAAAACACATGGCTTAAAGTCGAAAATTTGACTTCATTTCTTTTTTTATGTTATTCATTCTTTAAGACATGCTAGAACATCTACGACTCACGCAAGCAAATGAAAACTAAAAAGCAATTTGATAATTTGGACGGAAATTTGATCGCTGATTTGCACAGGCCATCTTAAGTTATTAAGAAAAACAGAAAATAATATATACTTCAACAGAATATTAACGCTTGCTCGAAAATCAAATGAATTTGACGGAGAATACGCTTGATGGCCTGTGTCATTGATGGTTTTTAGAGGTTTATTAGATGAAAAATGGTATTGAAAACCCAATGTTCAATTTGCTGAATTTTTTCTCAAGTGGTAATCTTACGTAAATCATAATATTGCGGTCTGTTAGGAAGATTGTTTATGCTTGATCAAGTTTATTCAACAAATGTCAAAAATTTATTTTGCTCCGTGGTAATATTGTTTTTACGTTTTGAGGGGCTCTTTAAATCGCTCTCCAAGGCTTTTTTTGGGTGCGCTCTGGGCGCGCGCGCTCGATCGAGCGCCTTTCCGGGCAAGGCCTGAATATGCAAATATCTTTTATTGGTAATGTCCTACATAAACGTGGTAATCTTTCTTTTTTAAAAATATGTGGCAAAGGCCTGGGATGTGATAGCGCAGTACTTTGTAGACAATCTATCAGTGCCTCCCTCAAAAAAAATGATTCTGAGATAAGTTATTTTTGATACACTGATGAGTGATTTTCATTTGAATCGTCAGTAGGACTCCATTTTCTTTAAAAAAACACAAGTTTTGCATTTTTTTTCAGAGGGCATTTTTTCACAGGAAAACTGTAGATTCAAGGTGAAAACCTGTAAATTCCTCTAGAAAATTGAGTTGCCTTTCCAATGAATGTCGATTGAAGATTGTGTGATGATTCTGAGAAAAGTTATTTTTGATACACCGATGAGCGGTTTTCTTTGAATCGACAGACAGCCCCTCGCATTGCATGATCCCAGAGACAGGAAGTAGATGAACCACCTTTCTCGGTCGCAATATGCTTCTAGATGCAAAATTCCTCAGAAATGTTGCTGGAATGCAAGAAAAACGTAAAAATTCAGCTGATTTTTGTCAATGGGGAAAAGTTATTTTTGATACACTGACCCTCAATTTCCTTGAAAAGCTCAATTTTGCAAGTTTTGAGAGGGCAAATTTCTACTGGTAAACTGTAGATTTTAAGTCGAGACATGCAAATTCCTCTAGAATATCGAGTTGCCTCTCCAATAAATCTTGATTGAAGATCCTGTGGTGATTTTGCAAAAAGTTATTTTGATACTTCGATACACAGTTTTCGATTAATGTTGGGAATTTGTCAAATTTTGCTAAGTCGGGAAGTTACTAACACATCTTGTGAAATTTTCAGTTTCCAAATGCTAAATTCCTTTCAAACAATCTTTAAATATGTTGTTAAAACAAAAATGAACTCAATATCTCTTTTAAACTGAAAGTTATTGATGATACTTTGTACAACGGTTTCCAAGCGAATCGTCAGAGCGAAATGTCAGAATTTTCAGGCCTATATAATTAAATGCAGCATTTCGTAGAAAACTCTGAATTATATCTTCTTGTTTTAAACGTTTTAAATATTTATCTTTTTTGCAAACATATAGCATAGAAAGCATATCAGACAAGGATGGTGATATCAAAATCTACACAAGTTTATAGTATGCCTTTCCAATGCCGTGCCGGTGGCGTGAGACAGTACTTTTCTTTGTTTCTATTTAACAGCAAAATTTCTTTGTGATGTTCTCGTTCCAAAGTAACTGCCAAAGTGATAGAGTTTGCATATTTATTTTGTATCGTTATAAAGTAGCATAAATTTGCAATTTGCTGTTTATAGGTTTTGGTGTTATCCTCACTAACATCATCTTAGAAAGCAGCATATCAGAGTCAGTCAGACAGGTATGAGTTATGTTTCCAGCTTTATTGATTAACAGAATAGTTTAACTTTTATTCGTGCAACTATACCATTTTTCATATAAACCAAAATGGATCATAAAATTGGAAGCTTCATGTTCAAATTAGACTTTCCTCCTTTTTATTTAAGAATAGATTATTTTGAGCTCTTGCTTGGAGCAAAACACAGGCTCCTTTAGCTTCCTACCTAGAAAAATATATTGTTCAATTCAGAATTTCCTAGTCTAATTATTCATTTGTCATACAACAGTTGACAAATGGAGGTTTTTTTGTTCAATGTGTAGCAATAGATTTTGTTGAAACATTGCAAATACGCTGATTTATTTTTCATAATCAAAATATTATGAACTGAACTGAATAGTACTGAATTATGTCCAAGATGAAAATTTCAGTGTGAATAGGATGAAGACTGCACAGGCAAGTGGTCCAATTTTATATGGAGGAAGAAGAGTATCATGATTTCCTATGGCTAATCATCATTTCAAGTCGGTTTGCAATTTGTTAGTAGAGTGTCAAATACATTATGTTGCAAAATATCATCAAATATGATCAATAAAAGAGAAATTTTTTTCCATTTACTTTTAGACAACATATATTTACTAGGTGCTGCATTGATAATGCTTCTGAAACTTTCAAGGCACATGGGCTCAAGGGCCTCTCGTGGCAAGGACTGACGAAATATAAGCATTTTTTGATCAGAAATATTAGTATTGATTGATGCAGTGCTTGGCACAGGGCTGGAGAATGTCAGGCAACATTTCACACTTGTCAATCCAAAAAAGTCGAGTTGTTTCAAGGCACCATTAATGTTGTACTCTCTTTGCATTTCCTAAACAAGGAAAATCACAGCACTGCTTGTTATTAGCATCCCTTCGTTAAAAACTAGTCAAATTGCTTTTTTCATTCTGAACAATATTGGTCAGACCAGAATGCACAGACGCATGAGCCAAAGAACAGGACTATTTTGCATGAAAATTCACTAGAAGTACTGCAAATTTGCATTTTGCACTAACTCTGTTGTTTCACTCGTGTGCCAATAATATACTCTTTATATCTAAATATTATTCCCCACCCCATTGCAAAGAATTACCGACCCCACAATTTGAGCTTTTGGTGTTCCAGCCAACCAACTACATATTGTTATTTTGATTGCACTACACCATCGGTTTCCTGATACACTAAGTACGGTTTTGTGAAAAGGAGGGAAAATGGTTGCTAACTACCAAAAAAAAAGAAATGTACGCAACAAAATTGTTTGATAGTTTCTTGATAGTCTCTTGCAGATTCTATATTCAAACTGCATCCCAATTTGGCAATCCCTGGTTCCTGCTGAGCCGACACAAACTTTAGAGAGTTGGATTATAAATATCCCCATGTGTTATTTACTAAACAATTAATTCATATTTCTGCTTGTTACTGGGTTGTTCCACTTTTTCCTCATTTGTTACTGGTTTGTTCCGCTTGTTACTGGGTTGCTCCACTTGTTCATCTTCTAGAATTGCTGTTGTCAAGTTGGCCAAAATAATCTCTTTGTTTTGAAGATACTTGTAAATTGAATGTCCATTGATTGATTCCATTTTGGCAGCATTGCTTATTTCATCATGAGTTAAAACATTTTTGGACTAGCTTCGTTTTGATAAAGAGTTTGTATATGAAGATGTTTTGTTCTTTATGCAGAAAAAAATCCGGGTTACAATCAAGATACCACATATTTTTCTTTTCTTCATGCAGCTTGCTTCTGTATTGTTGAGACAATATGTTGATAGTCACTGGTCCCATGAGGCTGGTGAAAAATTTAAACCTCCAGAAACAAGTCCACAGGTTTGTACCATATAAAGAACTTTTATTTTATTGTAATTAAACAATAACTTCTGAAGATAAAAGGCTATGTCAAAGTAAGCTGCTGCTCACTATTGATAAGAAGATTAAAGGAGAAAGTTTTTGTTCAGATTGGGAAATTTTGAATCACCAAACTGTCAAATTATCACTTTGGCTATATGTTAATGATAGTAACAATGCTTATACAGGAAGCTCTCATCACAAGAGTGTTTTTCAGAGAGGTTCTGGTAAAGTGATTGATGATTAATAAAACTAAGTTTGGTAATAAATAACAGACAACAGCTATGTTATCATTACCCACATCTTAATTTGATGTTTGAAAACCAGCAATGGATGTTAGTTCAAGATATGTCAGAAATGTGCCAAATTTAAAACAAATACCAAACAAATTGTAAAGCAAAGCTTAGCATAAAATATGACAATTTTATTTTTAAAATATTTATTTCATGCCATCTTCAAAACTATTTATTTGCTAAACATCTCAATTGAATAGAATTTACCTGTTAAAATCTTTTAAAAATTTAGTGAGTGAGACGACAAGACTAATTGGTTTTCTCTTACTTATTCATTTTTATTAGGCAAAAGCTGTTATCAGAGAGAATTTACCAAAAGCATTGCAGCTGCAAAGTAGCAAAATTCGATCATGTGTTGTAAGTATTTTGATAGTTTGATTATTAAATTTTCAATTAGACCTGTTAATTATATGTTATAAATCTGTCTCGCTTTTGTTGATTGAAGCCATCTTCTTTGTAACAAAAGTTTATAGTATCAGTGGTAAAGTCTTAAAAGAATTCCTTTCTGGTCTTTTTTAGGCATATGCACTTTCCAGTATTGCCCACTGGGATTGGCCAGAAAACTGGCCTAATTTTTTTGATCTCCTTATCCATGCAATTAACAGTGGTGATCCAAATTTGATTCATGGTTCTGTAAAAGTTATGACTGGTTGGTAAAACTATCAGTTTTGTTGTTCACTTTTGTCTTGCTTAGATAAACTAAATTGCAATCATAGAAATTTATTTGTTTGCATAAAGATCTCAAATTAAAAGCTGTAAAGACTGCAAGATCCTTGTGGCTGAAACATTTTTACAGTAAAATCTTCAAAAACTTCAAAAATTTGTAAAAACTTCACAATTTTGTCAAATAAGCTTGAATTTGAATAGTTGCAGAAACAACTGTGTGTTATGTTAAACTTAATCTGTGGTGCAGAGTCAAAGTCTTTGCTCTTGAACTTTGTGCTGAAAACTATGAAATAGTTGCAATGCAGGATTGCATATTGACTTGTTTTATAGCTTAAAAAGTTACTTCATGTCATTGCAGCAATAACCCTTACAATTAGCAATGTAATAACTTTTATTTTTGCAGAATTTGTGAAGGAAGTGTCAGATTTGCAAATGCCACACGTTGCCCCAATTTTGTTACCAAATGTTTTGAATATAATCCAGCAGCCAGAGGTATGCTGGTATTTCCACATTTTCTAATGTTCATATTGTAACAATTTTGCTGCTTATTCGGATACCTGCAAACCGATGCAAAAATGGGTTTTTTGTTTTAAAAGATTATTCTCACTTCACATTTGATCTATAACTTGATATGAACTGTCTTAAGCATTTTTTGGAAAATATCTTACATATTTTATCTTGAAGAATGTTGAACAAAAGTACTTGCATAAAATGCTTACCTTTTCAAAGAGTTATTTGTTTTAGTAATGCAAGAGGTTTTATCATTTTTACAAATCTTTGTAGGTCTTTAGTGTGCGTACTAGAGGAAGGGCAGTGGATATTTTCAACACCATTGCAGATTTGATTGCTTTGATGAAAGAAGTTTACAAGGTTTGGTAGTCAATTTTTTTTAAATATTTATGAAATATATAAGGTAAATATTTATCACTTTTGATATGCATCACTGGCATCCATTTGACATTTTACTGACAGATCATTTAAATTTTACAATTTTCTTGGCAAAACCTCACATTTCTAACAACTTTCTTTTGCTGTGATTGCCTAGTTTCATAATTATAGAACGATTTTGCTTTATGTTTTATTACCACTATGTTGAGATACCTTTTGAACTAAAGTAAGTTTTGATTTGATCATTTGCAGAATGCAAGCAAAGAGTTGCTTTATCCACTGTTACCAAATTTTATCAGCTGTTTCAGCAAAGAGCTGGTGTACCCAGATGGCGAACATTCTGATTGGGGTTTAAAGATGGAAGTCCTTAACGTATGCTTTCGTATTCTCTGTTTTGTGAATCTTATAAATTATATACATTATATTCATTGGTGTTTTCATGTTACATTTGTTAAAATTACGATGATTTTTTATATTTCCTATTTGTTCAAACGCTGAACTTTTCAGTCAAATTTTCGTTTACATCTCTTTATGTAGCCTTATGTAGTCTCTGAACTGCCATGTATTTGCAATAATGTGGTTACAGATTCTACATATTTGTCCCTTTTCTGTTTGTCGTAATTATGCTTGTCTGATCTGTTAGTCTAAATCTTTGTACATAGTATGATGTTTTTATTGGCAGACTCTGCAAACGTTAGTGAAGAGATATCCCAGGTTCATGTCCAGCCACATTACAACCTTTCTTTCACCTGTGTGGCGAATCTTCACTGGCAGCGTGGAGTATTACATCCGGTCGATTGTCAACAGTGTCGATCTTCATGAAGATCCAGTTGATGAAGACGGTAAGATTTATTTTGAGATCTCACAATTCACCAAAGCAAGCACTTTAGCATGTCCTGCTAATTTGTTGTTTTGTAGACTTGGCCTAGCCAAATGAGACATAAAAAACAGCTTTTCAAAGCTTGATAACTATCAGATACTTTGTTACGACACTACAGATCTTGTGGTTTCTCAAAAAACCGTTTTTGTCGCGATATGACTGGAATGGCGAATCATCTCTAATTGTTATTGTCTAGCCTGCGTCACAGACTGACGAAATAGTCACAGACTGACGCAGGCTATTATTGTCCTGATCGTTACTGTTTATTGCATCATGTCTTGATACTAGAAGTTCATTGTCAAAAATACATCTTGGAATAAGTGGCTGTTTCTCTTTGATGATGATTGTCGCCTCTATTCTTATCATTAGTTTCTAATCTGATTATGCCTCTTATCTGGTGTTTCAGTATGTGAAATTTCTTTCAAAATATTGGTTAGAAATTATCATAGCTCAAAGAAGAGCTCTTTCTACAATCGGTATTGCTTGCTATGCGTTGACAGCACTTTGCTTTTGCCTCGTAGGGGAAGTGCTTAGCTTTGATAACTTCATCTACAGCATCTTCGAATTTATTACTGCACTTGTTGAAGCGCCGAAATTCAAGAAAACCGTCAAAGAATATTTAGAAGATATTTTGTTTCACACTATAATTTATATGCAAATTACTGAAGAACAGGTTCGTCAGTTGAATTTTCTATTTTCGTGAAATTTTTGCCCCACCTGCTAACATACCCCTTCTCCCCTTGTCTCAAGATCCTTATTGAGGTAATTGAGCAATATTTACTTAAGTAGACATGAAGCTGTTCTAAGTTAGAACTCTGAGTGGGCTTATAATTACATTGAGTCAAAATCTCATAATTTCACCTTAGAACCGTTTCAATCACGGTATCGAGCACTTTATGGCAGACCCGTAAGAAAGCAGTTAATCATGTGTATGTTTTATGAGCAATCTCGAAAAAAATTTAGCTTTAACCAGTTTTAGTAAAATTTAAAAAATATACGCTAAATCACTGTTTTTTTACTAACGCTATTAGTTAATTGTAGAAAGATCGATGGATTTCAAACGTGAATCAGTTTGTTGAAGACGAGGATGAAGAATCAGTCTCGTGTTCTGTCAGGATTTCTGCTCAGTATCTTTTAATGGTAAGGCCATCTTGGCACGATTCGGGTGTTTGTATTTCTATATGGTTTGTAAATCTCTCTTTGGTCTCGATAAACTTTTGATGCCTTCAGTTCTCAAATGACAGTCTCTTTGTACCGAAATTGTTTCCAACCGCCCTAGTTATGATTTTACAAAAAGTAAGTGCTAAATAATAACATATTCCTTACTACATGAAAGATCCCTGGTTGCCATGAAAGAGCTAGGCTTGTTGCACGAGAATCTTTCAAAGTATGTTTTGCTGCAGACATCATGCCAACCTTCATTTAATCTTTAGGTAAAAGAGATTATTTTGGTGACAATAATAAAAGCCAAAAGAATAATCTCAAAGTTAAAAACTCGTCCCGAATAAGGTCGAGACACACAGTCAGACAAATCAATTGGGAAAATGGCTTGAATTGAAAAACTGACAGGAATCTAAAAATTGCTTTTTGCTTGCAGCGATTATGTGAAAAGTTTAATAAAACAAGCACACAAGCACTGGTCAATGCGGTGGCCAAGGTTCAACAGAGAGGAGACATTTCAAAAGCTCAAGGGGAGGGAAATTGGTAGGAATTCAAATAAATTTTATTCACAATTTTCAATATCTATAAAACACAACTTTTGGAGCAATTTCCTGAACTCCTGAACACTGTCTTTCATTTTGCTGCATTTTCATTTTCAACGTAATAGCTTTGCTAAAATTGAAAGCTAAATTACTTAAATAACATATATTATTCAGAAATCAAGTGAATTTCTGAATGATTTTCGTGGTGATTTTCGCATTAATCTTTATGCAAAGGTGGAAATATCATGAAGTATGTTTGCTGTCTTTGGGCCTCATTCAACCAACCATTTTAGAGATGCTCCAAGCAAGTCAGCTTAGATTCGATGCAGACGCTGTCTTAATCAAAATGATGGTTGAGTCATGTCAAGCAAACGGTAGGCTATCTTTTATTGTCCTTAGAAGTAATAAGAAAGTAAAGGCTTATATCTTCTCTATTGCAAAAGTCATTCTTTAAAACCCCTTTTCAGAATACTTTATTCAAATTCCTGTGAATTGAGATTTCATGTTCTCTCTAGTCTTTCCGGTTTTCACTAAAGAATCATGAATCAAGTATTTTCTCTTTCGTCGATGTCCCTCCACCCCCTTCCTCCCGTCTTGCCAAATTTTCATGTATCTCAAAAATTTGTCATTTTTTCACGTTTGTTATTGGCCTATTTTGATCACGAAATTGGAATGTTGATACTAACTTCACATTTACAGTGTTTTAAATCTCGTAATTTTGCCTGAAACCCATCTTTGAATAGCCTCATGTGAAACTCTCTTTAGATGTTCCATTCCTCGTGGGTCAGGCTCTGTGGTGCAGCAGCAGATATGTGGAGGCGCTTTCCCTTGATCATTTGAAGACGTAAGGAAATTATCAGTTCAATCGAATTTCTGAAGTGTTCCCTTGAAGTTGAATCGAAAATCTGAATCATTCTTAAGGTCTTCTACGCCTAATTGAATCATTTCGATTTTGTATTCTATCGAAAGTTCCTTAACCTTTCCTTTCAGCTGTACTGTATGTTTTTTTATTGAATAACGAAACTTTAAACGAAGTTGAATCCCCATCCAGCTAAGCGATATTTAGCTGATATAATTAACAACATGTAAATCATCGCAGTGACTAACCGCCTGTTCAAGTGTCCTCAGAACATCTAAATGCTCTTCAATTGACAGATTTCTTCAAGCGTCTGTAGTCGCCGTTCAAGCAAACCAACCGCCATTCATGAGGATTTATGGAGTTAAAGCTTTGTACGGGTAAGTTTTCTACAAAGAACGTAGTAATATCCTATGATGTGCAAAGCATGGAGAAGGCTTTCTCGGCTTTTATTATCATGTATCTGTTTGTTTTAAAAGCGTTTGCAAACATGCTTAGAGTGATTCCAGGGACAGTTTAATTGGTCACTCAAATCTCCTCTTAGAATCCTCTTACACTGACACCAATCCATTGAGAAACTATAAGCATTGTGAATAGATCATTTTCAGAAACCCTTACACTAACTAGAACTTCTCCTACCGTTATTTCCTCATACTTCTATTATCTATTCACAAAATTTCTCTTTGTGCCTTCTTTTGTTAGCTCAACGCATCATCTATATCATTGTTTCATTACTGTCTTCTGCCCTCAGGTTTTGCGAGCACATGAAGGAGACTGAGAAGAGCAGACTCGTTGAGCCTCATCTTCAACCGATCGCCAGCGGGCTGGTTTCGTACGCCACGCATGTAACAGAAAACGCCCTCGCACTGACGCTTGAAACGCTGAGCATCGTCTTGTCCGTAAGAGCATTTTTCGTATAAATTTTGTTTTTTGATACACTTATTACTACCTAAGTATTTACAAAATTCTGGAATGTCCCTTGGATAATCTTACATATATGATATGCCCGTCAGTGTCATTTTTTCATCTACCAAGAAAGTTCCTCCTTTAGAATTTGCCCTTCCTTGTCCTATAGGAATTTTCAGCCTTTTTATTCTTATTTTTAATTCTGACAATTTTCTGTTGCCTTTGAAAAATATATATAGTTTCGATTTACTCAGTATTTTGTGGAAATTCTAAACGATATTAAACTGCACTGAGACTATCTCTATCAACAATAGCACAAAAAAAGGTCATAATTTGTTCGAAAAATGCGCTAAAAATGCAGTGACGACAATTATCAAATCATCGGGCAAGCAAGGTCGTCTTAAAAGTCTTTAAGATTTCAACTTATACTGCGTGAATCCTATTCATAACTTCAAAATTACAGCAATGACATCGAATTTCTTGTTTTGTACGGCATTTTCTTCTTCTTGATACAAAATCCTTTTTACTTTCTTTGCTCAGATCAACGCCGAATTCACAGCCAGCCTTGCCGTAAATGGCGATGTCATTCCGTTACTAAATGCTTTATTTTTAAAATACGGCGCAGGTACAGTGAAAGTTTGATCCCTTGATGCCACATTTTTATTGCTTACTTTCATTAATGGCATGCTCGTTGCTGAATTTGATTTTTGTCTTGAGCAGTACATGCAAAAAACATTAACCACATGTACAATTATAGTAGAAAAGTGGATTTTTATTCTTTGATTTTGATAATTGAATTTAGCTCTTTTAAGGTTTTCGTCGAAATATTAACGTAAATATACGAAGATTCAAAATGCTGAAACTTTAGTTGACGATTTAACTTCAATTTCAGATGTTCACTTGAATTCTGTTCTTGGTGATATTTTCGGGACTTTGGCTCCAAACCAGGGATGTTATATGGTATGTTGAATTAACTTGCTTCACTCTGGCCATAATAGTCGAAGAAAAATTTGTCCGTTACTCTTTACAATTAATGATCTTTGCTGCTTTTTAAATTGTGCCTCTTTCTATCTGAATGTTTCCTGTTTTGTTTCTTTATAGAACCTTTAAGCCAATTTCTCTGCTAAAACTAGTTTCCAATATATCAAAAAATTGTTTTGATTTTTATAGGAGTGATTCTTCGTTAATTCAATGTCAAGCCTTTGCTTTATTTTTATAAAAGCTTTATTTACATTAGCAAATTCTTTTAGATTTTACTCGAAAAGACTGTACCAATGCTAAATAGCGTAATCGAAGCTCCTGTCGACAAAGTTCCTTTGGCTCTTGTTCCGGTCAGTTCATTGCAAAATACAAGTATATATTCAATAAACTTTCTATTCTGTTTTATTGATTGTCTATCATATGACTGTTAGATAGGTTGGCAGAAATGTAACCTAATTAGACTTGCCTTTTTTCTTTTTTCTCATTTCGATTTTTGGATATGAACTTTGTTGCATTAGATCGCCAACTACTTAAGGCTGAGCCATGATTATGGACCAAGAATCCCTCATGTAACCCTTCGTTTGCTGCTATTTTTCATTTTATTCCAGTTATAGATATTGTCTGTTAAATCCTCTTTAGCTTCAAAGATAGAGCATCAATGGATTGATAGAGAGCCGTTCAAAAACCAAATGGAAGATAATTCTGAAATAAGTACTTTCTCTTTTGTCCTTGCAGCCTACTCTAGACGTTTTGGTTGAAATAATACGCCACAGTAATACGCCATTACCCGACTTGTTGATTACAAGATCCTTCCCTGCAGTAGCACAGTGTATCTTACGATCAGAGGATTACGCCGTTATACAGGTAAGCCTCGTCAAACAACGCTGTCAAAACCATACGCTAAGCCTACAGCCAAAACCCCTGTTGAACCAAGTCCTGAAAATTTAAACCTAGCCCATTATCACTCAAACCTGATACCAAAAAGATCAATAAAAGGAAAGGCATTTTGTTGTAGGATTTCGTTGTTCTCCTTGTCCCTTCTCAATGAAGGTTGCTGTTTTAGTTATACTGTTCATTCTTTTTTCAAGCGGAGTTCGTTCGGTTAAATTTCAGCAAAGTCTCGTAGTTTTCATTTCTTAACCTGTTGAAAAAATTTCTTTGAAAGCCTTTTTTATTTTTAGAGTGGCGGAGAGTGCATTCGAGCATTTGTATCGTGTGCAGCCAATCAATTACTAGCCTGGTAGGTCACATGGTGTTGATTGTTTCTTGTTTTTTCGGTTGTTCGTATACAGGACTGGTAAAATGACTTAACATTTTACTAAGCATTTCACTAAACGTCTCATTAAGCTTTTGTTTAGTGAGATGTTTAGTGTTAAATTACTCCATTTGCTACCTTGTTTAGAGTTGTTAAGTCGCATTGGGTATTGTTGAGCAAAGCTTTATCTTGCTGTTTAATTAACATGTTTATTCGTTTTGCCACCAACTAAGTATTTTTTGTGCCATCGCTGGTTCAGTAGATTTGAAAATCAAAAGGGTCTCTGTAGCTATGTCACTCAAAATCCCTAAAACGTTTTCATGAGGGATACTCTGTGTTCAGCACCCAACTTTGTTGTCAATGTGCTGAGAATCCTTCCCTTTTATTATTTCATCCATGTTATGGCTTTATCCACTTCTTGTTTGAAGATTCTTCTTCACTTAGCTCAATTACTAAAGGATCTGAATCAACCGTGTACAACTAAACAAACTTTTAGAAAAGTTTTAGTCTACACTAGAATTAGTGTAGTTAAGTGAAAAGTTTAGTAAAGAGTGCCAGGGCTTGAGGCATTTTGAAAACTCTTTGGTAACACCGTTTTGCGTTAATCGTTATGCAGAAAGTTTTTTTCATGAATTTCAAAATAACCGACCATATTGTTCATTTATTCTTTTTGCCGGTTCATTTACCTTTAACCGACCATATTGTTCAGCATGCAATAAGTAATGGTATTTGTCTCTTACTAGGTGTGATCATGCTGGCGCATCTGGTCTTGAATACGTCGTGAGGGTAGTGACACACCTCCTTGACCCTCGCCTACCTCAGAACAGTGCTGTATTCGTTGGCAGGCTCATTAACAGCCTAGTCATCAAGGTGAGGCTTATTTAGACAATGCTCGCTGCTTGAGTTAATGTCCCTCTGTAGAACATTTTATTACCAATTCAAAACACTTACCAGTGGGCGATTTTTCATTTCATTTTCATTTTCAAATTCTTTAGAGTGAGGGGGGGGTAGCCCTTCAGCAAAGAGGCTGATTTACAAGGAGCCCTCCAAGTGCAATTGAAATTTGTAGGCTGGGTATTGTAAATGAATTTTAGCAGCCCTTTTTTTCTCGAAATAAATAAGCATAATTGATCCAGCTGCTTTGATTTCTTAAAAATGCAGCTGTTATGATAAATATCAATCATGCTTTTTCTTCGACTTGGTTTTGTGTTTTAATGTATGAAATTGGACAAGCAACTCTGAAGTTTGTTGTTAAGCTCCGTTGTGAAGCTTGTTTGTAGGCCGTGAGAAGCCAGCGAATCTGTTTCTTGCATGAATTTCTAACTTGACTATTAATTTGTGTTGTTACATATTGTTACAACTAGGAATATGTTTATGTGCTACTGAAAAGACCGTAATTAAATTTTGTGCAGGTTGGTTCTCAACTCGGTGACAGTCTGCAAATGATTCTAAGAGCGGTTCTCAGTAAATTGCAGCAATCAGATACCCTCAATGTAGTTCAGGTATGTTTTTAAGAGTTTTCTATCTCGTCCGAATGTCAACGATACAAACTATGTATTTGTAGCATTTGAATGTGTGAGTGCATCACTTGTAGGGTTGGCTCGTTTCATAATGGTAGCGGTCCACCAGTTATAACTTAATTTTTAAGCGATGTTGATCGACTCATTCCCGTTCTCTTTTCCCATACCAAATCCCCATGTTCCTTCCCATTGTCTTTTCTCATTGTCCATTCCTATCTTCCGTTCCCATCTTCCGTTCCCATCTTCCGTTCCCATCTTCCATACCCATATTCCATCCCCATATTCCAAGCCCTGTTTCCTTCCTATCAACACACTTTCTACATCACCTTGCAGTCGCTTCTCATGGTCTTCATACAACTGATTCGGTTCCAGCTAGAAATGACTCTTGAATTTCTAAGTATTGTCCCTGGACCAACGGGCAAAGCTGCTTTAGACTACATTTTGACAGAGTGGTGCAGTCGACAGAACACATTTTATGGGGCATATGAAAGAAAAGCAAGGTACGATTTCAACTTTTAACATATTAAATGACCGTTCGAATCTATTCGACCCTGTGTAAAACCACTAGGGAACTGGCAGAAGTGTCTTTTTTTAATATATAACACTTTTTTATTTTGCAGCTAAACTTCATGTTTTCTAGTTTTGTGTTTTGGTAGACAGTGGGATCTGTATTTAGCGATCTTTACTTTTTTGCGAAGGTGATCGTTTTCAAAATTCTTATCCTACTCATTTCAACTACCTTCACGATTTTAGCCTAGTGATTCGTTTTTCTTTTAAAATTTATTTTGGTAACAAAGTCAAATTATTTTTAGCTGTGATGCCCTCTGCAAAGTTTTACAGCATGCTCTAAACAGTGGTGACAAAAGATTCCAAGAGATAATTGTTCCTGGAGATGCTATCATTACCGACAAAGGTTTGTGTACAAAAATTCAGTCGACTCATCTCGTGTGCCCTTACTTCAATTCATTTCGGTTTAGTTCGGGTCAGTTCAGTTCGATATACCTTAATAAAATATCTTGTAAGTACCTCAAAAGGGCGACTTTCAGTATTTCTATAAATTTTATGATTCCTGCTTTTTCAGGAATAGAAACAAGGTCGAAGAGCAAGGCAGGTAATCGTCTTATGGAAATCTTTTTCTTCCCAAATTATTATACTTGTTTGCTTCAAACCCATTTGTTATTCTGTCCAAGCTTTAAATCGAACCGACTGTCTCTTGGTACTATCCGACCTATAAACTGATTGTTCTGAGGTCGGATAGTACCAGAGAGCAAAACCCGTAGCACTTCTGGTCCTTGTCAAAAGCATGACTGTCCGAAGCACGTTTTGGTTGGCAAAAGAATAACGAGTTTACCTGAGTAGCACTTTGATGACAGGTTGCCTAAGAGATTTTCAATCATTCAAATGGTTTATTCAACTTTGGAAATATGAGTTTGCAAGCAAAAGACTTTCGGGAGTATAAGTTGTTTCAAGTTTGTTTTGTCGGTAAAATTGTTAATTTTTCACATGGAATGGCCAGTCGGGAAATGTCATGTGCATAGCGTGCTTAAAACTGTTTTTGTGTAACAAGCCGCACAGTAAAAAGCCATGCATATTGACAGTAGGAAATCAACCAATACGAAAGGTTTTGTGGCCGATAAGCTTTGATGTAACCAATCAGTACATTAACTTGTTTTGGGTGGCCGAAGATGTCTTTCAAAATTTATCATAGTTTTGCAAAGGTTATCTCTGTTGGATTTTAATGTCTCAATTTATTGATTAGAAATTGCAGTTGCATCTTTTAGATGTATGTTTCATTATGGCCGTGAAAATTACCTGCTTATAATGTTTTTTATCGCTAGGGACAAAGGAGTTCACAATGATACCAGTTGGGATAAAAATATTCAAGTTAATTGTGAATGAGCTGGCGAATGAAATTGAGAAAAATGAACTTGCTGAGGACAATGAGGATGAGGATGATGAGGAGGTACCCAGCTTCGCATTTTTATTCGTGTCTTTTGGCTATTCGGTCACCATGTATACATTTAACTTTGAACTGCCATCATTAGCTTACCTTTGCCGCACATTTGCTCTTACAAAATCTGCATTCTGCTTTGTCACTATTTCTCAATCACTTTCTTTTAATCATAGGATGAAGAATGGGAGGATGTTGATGACGAAAATGAAAATATCTCACCGAAAGAGATGACAATTCAGAATGTAATCGAGGCTATGTTCGCAGCGTCTTCGGATTACCCAGGTAACAATTTGGCCTACTCAATTCTGTTCCGAATAACAATGTTGATAGCTTAGTAATGGCCTTTATAAGTAGGATTTCCGTTACCTCGCTTACATGGTTATCGCAACTAGGAATCTTCTAGCGATTTCCTGACGTTGTTTGCTCATTAAAAACCTTTATCTACTATTAAAGGCAAAAGAGGATGCTTTTTGGTCCTAAATTCTTTGAAGTTAATCTTCTTGCGTCACCACTTTTACTACGATGCTTGAAAGCAGATTCAGTACCTAGATTATATTTATGATTTGGTACCCATGATTATATATATTATATTTATGTATTTACTTAAAAGTGGGTAATTTTGTATTCTAAAGCATACATATAAAATGATGTTTTAGGATCAAATGCCTTTTTCTCCGTTTTGCATAAGCACTGATTTTCTTGCGAGAACACTTTTCCCTATCTCAAGTTTTCTTATCAATGCCAAGGTTAACGAAGGTTCAGTATTGCTTTTAACCTGACCTAGTGTTTGATCTTTGTTCTTTGTTTCTACAATCTCAATCAACCCTGCAAACTTTGCCATTCCCTTTATTATAAACAATTCTCTAGGATTTGATATTGGAGACGAAGATGACCTTGAGGCAGACGATGATCCAGACATCAAAGCTGATGCAATTAATGACACAAACATGAAGGTAGAAGAACTCGCCATTTTGAATTTCTTTTATTTTAAAATTTTATTTCATTGATTATCTTTTCCATTTATTGAATATTTTTGTGACTGTCATTTTACCCTTTTAATTATATTGAGATACTATTTTATTTATTCTATAGGTATTATATTTCAAATCCATTATTGCTAAACCATTTTTGTTTCATGTCCAAAATGTTTCTAGGCATGCACCTTGGCCGTGTTATGCCGACGTTTCGGACACTTTTGTGTCTCACATCCAGTAACAAATTAAGGAAATGATTTTAATCCTGGCTTCTTTCCATTTCAGCTGTATTTGAGCAACTTCATTCAAGAACTCAGCAATCAGTCTTATTTTGTTGATATGACAACTCATTTGAACGATGTAGAGAGACAAAGTCTAGTAAAAGCTGGATTTGTTAGAACTTAGATTTATACCATACTAGCAAATTGTATTTCAATTTAGGCATTTATGTAAAATCTGCTGGCCATCTCGTTTAAAAGACCCCCTATAGGTTACCCCTATAGGTTACCCCTATATGTTACCCCTATGGGTTGCCTGATTTTATTCTGGTTATTAGTTTGTCTTTTAGTGCTATCTTGGGATATTGGAGAAAACTATAGTCTAATTTAAACGCTGCTCTGCTTTGTATTAAACTGTGTAATAACTTAGTAAAGAGACCTTTGTAAAAAATGATTAGTTTTGAGAATAAGTAACGTTCATGATGAAACTCAATGTTGATATCTGATTTAGTTATTTTGTTAGATCGCATCTTTCAGACATTGTTGTATTCTTTTTCGCCTTTAGCATTGAATGAAGGATTATTATTTTAAGGCATAGTTGTCAATTGGTTAAATTAAACGAGAAAAATTGTCTTGTCTTGACGTATTTGATTCTTTTACATGAAGAGCAAAGACAATCAACTCGAAGATTAAGTCAACCGAAATTTCGATCACAACATATTTTTAAATTTGTAATGCTTCGCCGTTTATTCTTTTTCACTGTCTACCGGTGCCTTCAACTAATGTTGATTGTAACAATTGGATTCCTTTGCTTCGGAATTCTTCCTTGGTGTGCTCCCTTAGCTCTCCTTTAAAAGTCGTACTACATACGCAGATACGCAGTAATTAAGCGAAACACCTAAGTCGAGTGGAGAAAAATTGAAAATGTAATTTGAAACGTTACTTTGTTTTCATGCACAATTCAACTTTTTCTGCTTTGAAAATGTGTGCAGTTCACTAAAAGATAAATAACTTTCTGGAAGAAAATGCAAGCTTTATTTCCTAGTGAAATGCATCGCTCTCAGGATTAATGTCATTCCCGTTCATCTATCTGCAATTTTTCTTTGAATGACGTGGCTGAGCAGATTTTTGAAATACTGGGTCTTTATCCTGGAAATACATGCTGTATAAAACCTTGCTTACTAGAATGACACAAAATATATATGGAATTGTTTATCACAAATTGAGCAAAGCTAATTGCTTCTAGCCAGAACGCCAGCCAAATCGACGCATACACTTTTAATTACATATTTCGGGCGTTGTATATAATTCACTAAACAACTTGTTAATGTGTGATGTTGTTCACATTTTATCAGAGAGCAACACATTATCTTCATCTCGAAAATCAATAGCATATAACTACCATTAAATGTTGCTTTCTAACAACAAGCAAGGCATAGTGTCCAAGTGCGGTAGCGGGCTCCAGGGTGCTATAAGGCTAAGGAAAATTTTCTGAACATAATGCACCCTTTGAGACAAGAAGCATTCTGGTACTGCCTTCGATTTATATATCATGTTTACTTTCCTCAATGCGTAAAATACAAATAAGACAGTGCTGGTGTTACCACCCTAATGGTACATCTTATGGTCAGAATTGAAAATGACGATCAACGCAATGATTTTTGGGCCGGTTACAGCATTGTGGAGTTTGCTGAAGGTATCTTGAGACATCCGCACAGCATAGAAAAAGTGACACTAAATTGAAGGTGTTTTTCGACAAATGGCCATTTCGGACCCCGTTTCTTGTTGCAACAGCAGATTTGGACAGGTCTTGAATTGACTTCAGTATACGAGTGTTGCATGCGACTAAAAAATCCATTTTAAAAAGCGAGTTTCAACCCAATTTGATAACCTCGAAGCATTAATATGTACAAAGTAACAACGAGCCCTCGGAACATTCAAACTGCGACTGCGCCCATCAGCATCCCCTTGAGGATTTAGGGGCCTTTATAAAGCTGTTGCCACTTGGGCAGTCAGTTTTTAAAAACGTTGTAGACGATTCAGATCAAACTAATGCAGGGATTGCTTCAGAGTCCTTTGCAGTGGTGCCCAGCGTGGGAGATTTCATTTAAACAAGAGTTCGTCTGACCATCATGAATACTAATGTGTGCGAGTTGATAGAGTTGAGTTGCGTAAACAAAGTAGAAATGGAGCAAAGTTATCAATTTATAATCATTCATATCATGCCACGCCCCCTCTCAGGTATGCGATTTTTTAGCACATACTTTCTGTGACAATGAGATTGTGCATACTTTGGCAAAAGATTGTGAGACTGTGCATGCAAAAAGTTTCGAAGTAGTAAATTCATTCTAGAAATCTATTGAAACTGTGCAAAATAACATGGAAGTGGTTTGCTTAGGACATCAAGCAAATCCATTCTCGCCTTGCAATAGAGGTGGTCAGTAACATGCTTCGATTTTTTTGGGACAGAAATCCCAAAAGACCGGAATGCCACTGAGGTATGCAAGATATCTCATTCTCTTATTGTCACAGAAGAAAAATTGGGTTGAAAGGAGAGTACACGTGCTCAAAAACTTAGAATGATTTTACTGAAAATTAGCTACGTACAATTAACAAGTAGCGAAAAGTCACTCTAGCTAAGGTTACCAACATTACTTACTATTTAACAGTTGGGTGGGCGTGACTAGCTGAAGCAGCGATGACCATCATTCGAGAGTTTGCAACGCTGTGCATGTAGATGACTTTCCTTTGGTCGCAATGATGTCCGCTTATCTTGTTTTTGTCTCAACACTTGTCCAACTAATGATGCTCAGCGAGCTCTCACAGCTTATTAGAATGTCCACACTTTGCGGTAAGTAATCTAGTAACCATTTCTATTTCTATAGGTTAATTAGATTGGTTTTATCCTTTTAATCTTATAACATCTTCGTTATTTCCAGTTTTGACGAAGTCCTCTTTGCCAGGGTCAAATATAAAATGTATTTTAAAACTTCAGCTCTGCAAATCAATTTCCACTTATTTTGTTTCCCTCCATTTTAAACTGCTCTTTTTTTACAGCTTAATGTTCAACAATTATGTACAGTTTTTCCTCTTTGGCAGAGGGAATAAAACATGAAAATAGCATGGTACCATAATTATAATCACCATAATCATAACCATAATCGTCATTTTCGGTGAAAATATATTAATCGTTTTCATTAATCGTCATCATAATCGTTTTAATGACAAAAATCAATAATTGTGGCGTTTGGTTCCAGCTCTTTGAAGTCGAGGTTGTGATTCAGTTCCCCGCAATCACAGTCCATGATCTTCAAATAATGTTTGATCAATTGATTTGCAACAAAAATTTCTTATTGATTTTATTTATTCTGACATAGAACTTGCTAGAAACAACAAGAAACCCTAGTCTTTGATAAAGCAGTTGAAACCACATTGACTTGACGGTTGTACATGCTACTTGAACTGTATTTCAAATATGGCCATTTTGTACAAATATGGCGGTCGTACCTCTTGACCTTGCGTTCAAACGAGCCAATCGAATCAACAAACCAAATCAACGGAAAAACAAGTAATCAATTTCACCCCTTGATAATTCTAAAAAGCTGTTTTGTAAATTTTGGTTATTTTTAATCTGATACTTGGTCCTCCCGGGGTTTCTTGGAAAGTTTGGCGTATGCCCTCGCGTGGCCATAGTCTCTCTCCTCCTAACAGCTGCTGGAGGCACGTTTGTCCGCAGCTGGGTTGCCGCTATAAACCGAGCCCCTGGCCATTTGGGTAGCATTTGAATCATCAACTTGGAGTTCGAAAATCTGTAATTTTTTTAAAAAATTCATCCAGTTTTGAGAAATTCGTTTGTGAGTTAGATTAGAATTGCTCGTGTGAAACTGGTTTATGCAATACTGTCTATGCAGAACAAATCTTAGATTATGGTTTTCAATTACATACAAAGCCGAATGTTTCTTCTACAATATCCAGTCTCACTAAAAACCCATTTTATGTAAGGCATTTAGCATTTCAAACAACCTTTAATCGGCTTCTCAGTTCGTGGACACACAAGTCAACTATGACTAAACCCTAGATTTAGAATGAGCACATGAATGCTTTTCTTTCGTCATCGTTTCTTTGGGACATCTGTTTTTATCATTATAGTTTTAAGAATTAGATTTTATCGTGTTTACGTTTCAAGAATTCGACCGGATACTTGTCTTCCTTTAACTACCGTGCTCCCTGACACCATGTTATCTTTAATATCAAAACAACCACCCCCCCCCCTCCCACGATAACCCTTTTATCTCATGTTTTCCTTCATTAAAGACAACTATTGAAGACAAAACCACGTTTTTTTCTTGGTTACCCTCTTTCGTCTTGTTTGTCTTTTTGCGGAAATACAGTCCTCAATTTGTTCTTTCTTCTCTAGCTAACCCCAAAAGCTGAGTATGGGTGATATGTCTTCAAAGAAGGGTCATATAGCCACCAAATGGGTACGAAATTTCTTTCATTCTACGTTTAGTAAGAAATTTCATATAAAAAGCTCAAGTCAATCATCAGTTGAATTTATGCAACCCACTTCCAAGCCCTTCACCCTTAAATCAAAATTTCTAGAGACTTCTAGAGTCTCAAAGAGCCACTACACGTTGTCCGATCAATTTGCACCCAATATTTATTTGGTTGTTTCTTTACAATACTTGGTTGTTTGTTCCCAAATAATCTTTAAACTGATTATGAAATTATCATTATCATTACTGTATTCTTTACTTGAACGGGAGTTTGATAGTAGTTAAAATTTCATAAAAATTGTTTTTTGTTTTCGAGGCTTTGGGTTGCGAAATTAGGGTGGCCTGCTCGTTGCTTTCTGGCCGGCCAGTGGAGTAAATAAGATGAAATCTACAAGCTGCACACAGGAAGTGCCTCTCTTGGGAATCGCAACAATAGAACTGGTGTCGATTTCATTTTAAAAACTGAGTTTTTGATTAGGATGATTTGATAAAAAGAAGCAGGTCAGAGAGAAAGTCAGTTGAGAAGATTTGCAGAAGGTGAAACAGAGAAAAGCAAACATTCTTGGCAAGGCTAGCAGAAGATGGCCTCTGTACAGGTATTACGTTTCAAGCAGTTATTTTTTGTCCAATGTATTCTACTTTGCTTTCATTTTATCTTAAAGTCCTAATGCCTATTTCTTAAGTGGACAAGCACGGGTTCCGCGACGTAAGCTAAGACCTAGAAACATAACTAAAGCTAGGCTGAAATCCCAAAGTTTTTGTTGAAACTAGCAGCTTAACCAGGGAAAAGGCTTTTCCTTGGAATTCTACATGGCCACAGGTGGGTTTCTAGGTGCTGAGTAAGATTGATTTTACGTTCCCTTGTCATTTCAATTAACTTTCGAATGAAGGTTCCTTGCTCACTGTGATATTAGAAGATAATGCTAAAATACATGGCCATAACCCCAGTTATTGTATTTATTCAAGCTCGGTAGGTCCTCGCAGCTTTGAGTGGTTAGAAACCTCTTTGCACTTGTTTCTGTCGTAAATCTAAAAATTAACATAACTTGTTCTCAAAATACACCGATTTGCAAAAAAGGAGTAGCTTTATTCTCCATGCGTTTATCAAAACGAGAGTCCTATTTTTTGTTTCATTCAGCCTGGCGCAAAAATGTCCACCAACTATTGGTTTTATTAGCATTATCTCTCTTTTGATAAATGCCAGCTTCAGCAAATTGAATACTTCTTCAACGATAGCTTTAATATAGTCGTCAGCAATTATCTTGCTTGTCTTAGAATTCCTAATAGAGCACGGCTTTCCTATTAAGGTAAGGAAGAAAATTGAAGAAAAGTGCTTGGCCCTCGCCCTGAAATCGCATCGTCGAGGGCACGTGCAAAGCCCTTCTCATGAAAGACTCAAAGGTTCTCACTCCCTTCAAAACCAACTAGTTCTTGATCACTACAGCCTTGAACCTTACTGAGGACTTAAAAATCTTCCTTATTCACAAGATTTTAGCATTTCATTAATTAGCATTTCATTAATTAGCATTTCAACACCTGCATTAAAAGGTCTTCTGATTCATTTTCGTAAATGCTTCTTTTGCAAAAAAGCAATGAGCTGATAATCGCCCAGACACGCCCCTCTCTGCCCGACAAGATCACCTTTGTTCTCTAAATGACCAGGGACTCCATTTGCCATTTGCCTTCTTGCTTGCCTGCTTGCCTGTTTGCTTGCCTGCTTGCGTGCTTTACGTGTTACTCTGTTTTGGATTTCTGTCTCATTTGTGCACTCATGTATTCATTTGGGAAACTCGTTTTTCGATCATAAACTCTCGAACCACATAATACAAAAGTGTTGCTTCCAAAATGCTTAGAAATTAAAGCAACTCTTCATTGTCGATATTCTTATTAAAAAAAGCTTTTTCGTGCCCAAGAGCAACTTAGAATCAAGTTTTAGTGGCAAAATGATTTAATATTACGAAACTAATATAGTACTATGCCAGTACGCTTCCTAATAGCACCGAGTACTGTTCTCGGCATTCTGACGAATACTTTCTGAGTCTTCTTAGTATAACGCAAAACTTTTAAAAGAAAACCTTAAAAACAAAATCAGCATATTACTACCTTTCTAAGAAAATTTGAAAATTTTGCTGTAAAAAATTGAAAATACAAACACGTGATTTTTGTTTCGATCACTTGCAACCGTCATCCGAGTTCCGCATGCCCAACTTACAAATACCTACGTCAAGATTGCAATAGTATGATTTTTATCACTGTTATACTCAATCGAACCTTGGCCGAAATAAGTATTGAAAACCTGAACAATTTTGTTGTTAAAATTGTAAATAGATAGAATCAAGCTTTGTAAATAGATATACTAATATTTGAAAAGACTAACACCATTATTCGTTTGATTGAGTAGCATAACCGAGCAGCCCAGAACATTAGGAAGCATAAAGGCGCGGCATCCTACTGCTCCACTACACCACTGCCCCTTGCAAATCACGCCTTCCTTCCTTTCTTTTTTTCTTTTTTTTTCTTTCTTTCTTTCTTTATCACTTCTTCTTCCCTTTCTCTTTATTCTTCGCTCTTTTTCGTTCTTCCTTTCTGTCTTCTTCCTCTCAAGTATGATTGCAACGTGCCTAATTTATAAACTGAACAAATTCTTTTTATATTCTGGGTGGTCAAACATTCATCCAAATCTTTAAAACAGCAGTACACATTAATATACAAATGTTTTGTCTAAAAGGTCAAACTTCAAGCAGACTTTGTGAATGAATTGTAACTTGATCTCAACACTTTCAAGCTTCGATATAATTACTTTCCTTGCGATATTTAAATGTTATTATAACCTCTCAACTTATCTCAAGCATTATTCCATTGTTATCCGCAATTATCTTGAAAACGATTAGCTACGCTTTTGACTTTTTTGCTCTTTTTCAAAACTAATTACAGAATTTTTAAATATATTTTTGCCCAGAAGAAAGGAATTTGTACGAATATTTCAAAGGGGGAAATTCGGCAAGAACTTTTCTGTGCACGTTTCCCGCGATCTGCGGGGTCCTCAAATACACAAACGTTCTCAGTTTTTAGCAGTGTATAATGTATTCCCATCCTTAACTTCGAGCTTTAGCATATTTAAACTTTCTGATTGTTTATTTACTTCCTTTTTGAAGTACTTTTGAAACCTTTCTTTTCTAAAATGAATGATTCATGCGCAGGCGATAAGAATCCAAGTGCCGATTGGAATTCCAACATCCGATGGCGGACTCGAGATCCCAAACAGGATTTTCCTCGGAGGTATTCCTCCAGATGTGAGTTGCCTTATTTCCTTATCCTCGTCAAGTTTTATTTTGAACCTTTTATTCATTGTCTAAGAGTATTTAGGAGAAAAATTTGAATATATGTCTTGAAGATGGAGGCAAAATGGTGAAACTCAATCGATTCTCGCGTTTAGTACAAATTATTTGATGGTTGATTGGGCAGCTTCTTTCATTTCCTTACAGAAATTGAATAGATAAAAATGAATCAAATATCCACTTAGGCTCGATTTTTCTGCAGCTCTACTATTAAAATATATGTTGCTACTGAGCTTTGAATACAGAGTCTGCGGATTAGGCAGTTTACTTCTAAAAAGCCAATAATTGAAGATTTACAAAGAAAAATTTTGCCTACTTTTACAGACCACTGAGCTGGAGTTGGAAGTGTTCTTTTCTGATTTCGGAACGGTGAAAGATGTAAGAATTGTGACAGATCGCAAAACAGGCGAATGCAAAGGGTAAGGACAATTTATTTTCTTTTCCGCGTGTCACTTTTTCATCTTTATAGCTAACCTTCTTGAAGGCCACCAATAACAAATATAAGTAAGATTTCTATTGTGGTAGAAACATTACTCCTATAAAAATCTGAACCGAGCGCGTTTTTTTCCTTCAGGGGACTTGAACCATTAAGTCTAAACGAATTTAAAATCGCCTTTAAATTTCTTGTCGCATATGATTTCTAAACTTGGGATATTTGAAATTTCTCTGTCAAAAAATATACACAAACTAATTTTGTAAGCTTATCGGATCAAAGTGAAACACCAAATGTCTTTAGTAAATACTTAAATTTAATCAGCTTTGGAATCTGAAATCGTTTATCAAAATCATTTTTAGTTCACTGTTTCATTCACAAAGTCATACTTTTTAGCAGCGTTGTGATCAATTTAAACGTGAGCAAACCCCGTTTTGTTTCTAATTCTAGGTACGGATTTGTCACGTTTGAAACGCCAGAAGACATTTCTAACCTACTTAAAAAGGTAGGTCTATCTTGGAAAATTTTCTCATCTTTAGTAAAAACATGATATCTTAAAATAAGATCAAGAGAGTTTAATTCGTTAAGAAAGAAATCAGCATTAACTATGCTTTTTGAAGTGGTAATCAGACGATGCTGGCTGTTAAAGACTGCTAAAACCTTTTCTTCTATAAAGCATGTAATACAAGTTTCTTGTGTCGGTTTATTATCTCCGTAAAAACTTTTAAAAAAGCTCCTACATATTTTCTAGAAATCGATAATCATGAAAGGGAAGCGGCTAAGAATTAGAAAGGCTGTTCGACGAAACGTGAGTGTTTACTTCTGTTAAAACTTATTGGAATATTGTAAGGAATACTAAATTTGTCTTTTTGAGAAAGGACTTTGAAAAATTTGCGCAAATGGAGGCCAGGGGGGTTGGGGGGTGGGCTGATCAGATCGATTCTGATTTTTGCACTTGCAAAAAGCCACTATTACAAAATAATCTGCTTGAGAAAGTTGCTTGCCCAAAGGTAGAAAAAGAAAAATTACTATACTAAATTTCGAAATAGATGAAAAAATACCATAAAAGATCTTTCTAGGAGTCAGAAGGGCGTGGCAGAGAAAATTTGTTTTCGTCCACTCTAGTTTCTTTGAGCTGGCGATGCCACTGATGGTTTGTAATTAAAATTGTGCGACATTTGGGTACGCAGTTACACAAAGATATTTTAAGAATCTTGCAGCAAAACGCTGATACTATTTTTTGAAAAGTCATTTTAAACCTTTTTCAATTGAATATTATAGGGAAGTCAGTTTCAAGCATCTCCCACTGGATCAAATACAGGTACATATTCTTTCTTTGTCAGAGAAAAAATGTTTAGGGGAGGATTGGGCAAAGAAAACTGCCCCAAATGGACTCTATATGTTATGCGTAGGAAATAAATTTCAGGTTGACAATATCAAATATCTACAATATGCTAAATACGATGACATGTTTTCCTCATAATTTGGACCGATCGTTATTTTCATTGTGATATTTTTTTAAGTTTTTGGATAATCTAATTCATTCATTTATGATCTTTTCTTTTTTCATCCTAAATGTTCACACATAGTTAAATCTAGAAGCCCTAAACACAGTACTCAAGGACAAGGTTCTAGAGGCCCTATCATATTTTCTCAGATAAAAAAATTGGTCTTAGCCAATAGTTGAAAGGCTTCTATTGTTACTTATAAGGAAATAACAGCCTTTAAGATTGTGATTATTTTTCAGCTGAACCACCCCTATCTCCAGTGAAACCAAATGCCATAATTCCACAGAAAAGCCCTCCTGTGGAACCTTATGTGCTGGTACCTGTTTCTGTCGAGCCCAGTCAGGTATAGTAACTTGTGCTTTAGCTTTTTTAATATGAAACTTAAACTGATTTTCTACAATTATTTATGAAATATATTTATGATCAACTGGTTTCTACGCATGGTTATCAGAACTACAGAAAGGATTGGTAACATGTCACTGCCCAAAATATTGAGCCTTGTGTTTAAGTGAGAAAAAGCTTAATGGTGCCACAAAGAATAAATCTTACTTCCAAAGATGCAAGTTAAAAATCAATATGTTATACCAATATGCTATGCTTTACCAATTTTTCTCACAAACAATAATAATGTTATCTTTTTCAGTGTATGTCATGCAATCTTATGGCATATCCCCCAGCACAAAATGTCTGTCAAGTAAGTTAATACTTGATTTTAAATATGTGCTTATACTCTATTTGTCACTCAAAATGACATTGTGGATATAAATTATGGGCAGTGCAGATGTTGTAAGTCTCAAAAGAGAGGGTTCTTCTAATTAAGACACCAATTAACAAAAAAAAATTCAACTTGCTAGCTATTGACAATCTCCTGAACAAATTGGAAAAAGTCTGCCAAAAAATTGATGCGATTGGTAATATCGATTGGTCATTATGATAAACTGATTGTCCTAACAGCTGATTTTAAAAAATGCATAATGTTCATAATAGTTTTAAAAACTTAGTCTAAAAAAGCACATACAATTAGCTTCTAATAGACAGCATTACATTTGCAGCCCGTTTGCTACATGAATCCAGGCCTTGTTCCTGTTCAACAGTACAACTGGCCCATTTATCAGGTTAGTGTGTTATACAAATATGTACAAACTATACCTTTACAACATTTTATTTCATATATTTGCCTGGCTACCAGATACCACATTGTACAAAGCTGTATATAATTGTGGATGATAAAACCAGAAAAGGAGAAAATACAGAGAGCTTAAAGTTTTTAACTGAGTCTTCATTTTTCAATTTCAAGTTAATCCAGCAACAATTTTAATAAAATACAACAAAGAAGATCTTTTTAAGGTAAAGGGAAAAAATAATTGTTATTTTCATTAAAAAAAATAAACTCGGCACTGTCAATATTTCAGACATTAAAAAATTTCCCAATCTCCTCTTGGTATGAAACATAAAACATTTACAAAATGTTTAATCACTGAATTACTTTTTTTGCAGAGATGATTTATTGATTTGGAGATATGATTGATATTTTTACAAAGAATCATTTTAAGCTGATTTCAAATGGACTATATAAATGTAGCATAATTGTTTATCCTGCCTCCCGGTAGCACTTGTCAGCTGTAGATGCTAATGTACATTACAAACATGTAGAAGCTTCTAAAGCTAGATCAATATTTTATAGAATTAGGTCATATGGCCTTTTATTGTATCTAATACATTCAGAAACTATTAGATTAGTATTCATCTCCAAATTCTCTATTTGCACTTTTGTCTTCCTCTGTTTATATTCTACACAAAATGTCTTATATCAAATTTTTTAAAATACTACCTTTTTCATTTTGGTGAATGTATTTTGTTATCTGGCAGCTTCACCAATTGTGACATAAATCACAAAGATACATAAAAAATATTGGAATCTAATTAGGTAACCAGTTTCTTTACCAAAAATTCACGCTGTGATAGTAACTTAAAAGACCAAACAAAAAAATTTGCAATGATGGCAACAAAACTATCTATAAATTTAATGAACAAAGTTAAGTTCAATAATCAACAAAATTCAATAATTGATATGCTATGTTTGATGCACTTGATGACATCCTGAATAACATTTGGAAAGTGCAATAGGAAATTTTATTACATGTGTTCAACTCAAATGAAAGATTATGTTGCTTTAAAGGCAGTCTGTCTCCTATGGTGCTTAACTTTCATTTTCACTGTAGTGAAATTATTGCAGAAAAATTTTGTTCCTTGTTTGGTATGTGCAAAAGATATGTCAACAACAAAAGGTAATGATTCCATTCTCATCAAACGATTTCAGTAATTAAATATCTTCTTGCTATTTCCAATAGTTTTTTCCTTGCAGTTTCAAATGTCGTCCACTACTACACTCTTTTTTTTATAAGAACACACTTTATAAGAATAATGAGGCTCGATTTGCCCAAAAAATAAGAACAAGGCTAGAACATGCTCAGCTTCAGATTATAAATTTAAAGATTTCCTTTACGGAAACTTTCACAAGCACTCAACAACTGTAATGAGGCTGGGCAAAAATTATCTGGTTCTTATAAAAAAAGAGTTTAGAGCTAGGCCAGCCCAAGAAAGCAACCTAATCCGTGTAGGGGGGCAATCTATTGTTTGAATTATCCAATCGTTGAGGGGACAGACTGCCTTATCAAATTAACTTATTAAATACCTGATGCCATAACATTAAAGGGAAGGGGCTATTTGTCAGCTTGGTAAGTTAACATATAATGAGACTATTAAACATGACTAAAATGAACACTAAATAAATTAATAAGAATACACCCCTGTTTATCATGAACAATGTTAAACATCGAGGAATCTAGTTTATGTAATTTATCATGCTGGAAAACCTTGGGAGTTCATTATCAATAATTTGGGAGAATTTTGACAATTTGTTAATGTCTGACAAGTCTTGGCTAGTCAGGTTAAAGATAAATTGCAAATTATTGAAGTTATATTTCTTTAAAATGCATTTTTTCTTTGAGCATTGAAGTTTCTGGAATTTTATCTGCATAGTGCAATGGTTCTTGGAACATGTATCTAAAAATGGGTGTATTCTGTCTTACAACAAAAATGTTAGGGAAGTATGCACTTTAAACCAATTTCAGGAATGATTAAAATACATTGAATAAGAAACTCTGAACAATTAAAAGAACTTTTCTATATTCAACGCAGATTTGAAAAATATGTGATTTGTCTAAAGTTGCTCATACTGTGAGGGAGGAGAGATGTGGTCACATGATTTTATATAATTATGAACTTGAGAATAAATTGAGAAATTACAATAGGTCATATATTTTTGCTAAGTGCCACAAAAGTGCATCTAGTTTACAAGTTGATTGGAATTTCAAATAAAAAAGAAAGCAACTTTCACGAAAACGAAAAGTGCATATCTGTGCACGATAAAACATGGAAATGTTTTTGTTGATATGGCACGTAAATCCATAACAATTAAGACTTCAAAATACTGAAGGTTGAGCAAATGAGCAAGAATCCTAGCAATTATTTGAAATTTTTTAACTTGTTTTGTACAAAATGACTTTGAAATTCGTGCAGAACAAAAGGCTGTGCTCTGGAGAAAACGAAGGCTCTCGCAACAACAAATGGTTTCAGCAAAAAACTTTCCGATAGGTCTAAAAACAGAACTTGCTAAAAGCGATAGACAGTGCTTAAATAAATCGTAAAGTTTCCGGTCCTGATAATTTACATGCGTACCACTGGACAGCATAAACTCCTTCACACCATAGATTCACAACTTCTCTCCTCTTTTCTCTTTGCAATATGGTGACTGAAATAGGAAAGGTTGCGCAATTTCATGAACATCAGAATGCTATTCTTCTTCTGCAGCCAATCAAATCTATTACTTTCCTAGAAAACATAAAAGCATTCAATTTTAACCAATGAAAAGCGGCGAATTTTCTTCCATTTCAATCGCAATAGTTCAAAGAACAATCAAAGTTACAAAGGTGACTGAGCACTGAAAACAATAGTTTTGTTGCTCAATATTCGCGGGAATCAAGTAGTGTGTGGCGAATAGCGGTGTACAGCATGCCATAGAACCTGCACTTTCTAAGGGTCTCTTTTCGTTCACCGCCATGTTCTAGGGATGTTATCGACGTTGCTGAAGCCAGATAGCTTTGATTTGGCCATTTTTACTCTGGTAAGTTTTTTAAATTTTTCGAAATAGCAGTTGATTGGGTACAGCATGTTCTGGGCGTTACAATGAGCCTATTTTTACCGGTTTTTGGGTTATTTCGGACATTTACTTCGTTAGTGTTTTCGTCTGCGAAACAAGCCTATTTCGGCCGCCGTGAAGCTCTTCAAAAACTTTCTTACCGCGTACCATTCAGCACCAGATTCATCCCCAGATTCATCCCCAGATTCATCCCCAGATTCGAAAACTTGCTTGTACTGCTCGAAATGTATCGAAATGACAATGATTAGCAAGAAAATATGTTATTTCCAGAGTTTCCTTTCTATTTCCACTCGATAAAAATTTTTTCTTGCCAATTTATTCTTGATGTTTTTAGCGGGCCTAGGCATGCGTATTTTCCATCCCCAGATTCATCCCCAGATTCGCGTTTTGTATAATATGGGTCTAATAACAGCATGAGAGGTGTCAAAATGACAATAATTCGAGAGAATATGTAGCAATATGCGGTTCTCCGTCAATTTCTACTAGATAAATGTCACTTTTCTACCACTTTGTTTCCAATGTTGCTTGTTGGCCTAGGCAGTACTTTTCATCCCCAGATTCGCGGCCACAGGGATACCAAACGACCACAGGGATACCATTGCCAATATTTTTCCATCCCCAGATATGTATATCCCCAGATTCGCGTTTTGTATAACATGGGTCTAAAAACAGCATGAGATGTGTCAAAATGATAATAATTCGAGAGAATGTGTAGCAATATTACGATTGAAACTGCTTGTACTAATGTATCTATTATAATTATCTTAGTTAAACAAGGCTTAGTTACCGCAATTACATAAACTAATCAACATTTTGGTTAAAATACATTAATATTTAAAAAAAGAATTAAATCAAACATTATAATCGTATATATTTTCAATTTATACAAAACGCGAATCTGGGGATATACCTATCTGGGGATGGAAAAATATTGGCAATGGTATCCCTGTGGTCGTTTGGTATCCCTGTGGCCGCGAATCTGGGGATGAAAAGTACTGCCTAGGCCAACAAGCAACATTGGAAACAAAGTGGTAGAAAAGTGACATTTATCTAGTAGAAATTGACGGAGAACCGCATATTGCTACATATTCTCTCGAATTATTGTCATTTTGACACCTCTCATGCTGTTATTAGACCCATATTATACAAAACGCGAATCTGGGGATGAATCTGGGGATGGAAAATACGCATGCCTAGGCCCGCTAAAAACATCAAGAATAAATTGGCAAGAAAAAATTTTTATCGAGTGGAAATAGAAAGGAAACTCTGGAAATAACATATTTTCTTGCTAATCATTGTCATTTCGATACATTTCGAGCAGTACAAGCAAGTTTTCGAATCTGGGGATGAATCTGGGGATGAATCTGGGGATGAATCTGGTGCTGAATGGTACGCGGTAACTTTCTTCTGTTTGAAAAGCATCTTGTGGTTCATCCTTACTGCGCATGCCTTGTAAAGTACTGGGCATGCGCACTTTTGAAAAGTGCAAGGATTTCTAGGTCACGAATTTGAATTGACCGAGGGAGAAACATGGCGACATTGTTGTGATTAGGTCTTGTCATTGTGCAACGAGTGTTTCTCTACTCAAAACATGCATTTTAAGGTGGAATTTCGTAGTACCGATATAAATGAATTGATTGCTCTCCTAGGATTGCATTTCCTTTTGATATAAACTTTATGAAGCACTCGATTGCATGTCATGACACGCTTCTTGTTATTTTGAAGCGCTCAATTGCAAATAGTTAGTGACAAAATTTTCAAGTACTACCCGTGTTTCTTCGGTAACGAATCTTCTGTGTACTTAGGCATGAACAAAATTTTTTGGTTGTTTCTCTTCCACGTCAACTAATCGTGCCCAAGGCCCTTTCTTACTTTTTCTCCTACATTGCGCCGCAGTGTGCGGTCGTTGGTTCACTGGTGTCCAAGGCCTAGGAAGACTACTTTAAATCATGGCTTGTCCTTGCTAAAAAACGAGAAAAAATGCTTTTGCCATTTAAGCCAAGGTGATGTTTGCCTCAAAAGAAATGATTTTTTGCCAGATCACCTTTTTCTGACCTTTCATCCTTTCTTCTTTTATTTTTCGCGTTTCATCAAAATTTTGCTAAATGATAAATTTGAAAAAGTAATGATCAGTTGCTCAAATCTATTTATCATTGTTTTTTCTAAACCATAATCATACTTTTGTAAAATTAGTGATTAATTCCCCCCCCCCTCCCTTATCTTTCAATGTGCTCCTCCCATTATCTCTCAAGGTGCAATTTTTACATGATTTTTTGGTAACGACAACATTGATAGATAAAGGTAATGGGAATGTTTTTGAGGCTCATTTTAAAAAATCATAAATTTCTTTTTGAAAGAATCAACATGATGGTCATGATCATCAGTGATGATCATAATCATGACTCCAACAAGACTCAATAAGCCCCATACAAACCTTTTCAAGCTTGTAAGTATTTCTGTTCATGTGAAAACTTTTTGGCTATCTGATGACATGCTAGGAGATGAAAACAACAAAATAAATGATGTAAAGGAAAAAATCTGAGAAGTTTGAAGCTTCAATCAAAGTAAAGAACTATGCCTTTGTGGCTGAGTAAGTGAAATAGCCTTCACTTGAACATTTCTTTGCTTGGTTGTGCACAAACCCGATTGCCAGATTATATGGCGAATCTTGCAGAAAGTGTTACATAAGCTGTATTGGAGGCAATAGATTTACTGGCAATTTCAGTTTGAAAACAACATACCTAGAGAAGCGAGGCATTACAAAAATGAATAGCTTAGGCAATTGAGGACTTCAGCACAAATACACTGGGCGGGATTCATTTTGCAATAAGGGAAAATTAATTCCACTGGACTTGCAGATTTTATAGTATATATACTTTCCTGACAGACAAACAGGGGAAATCCTCCTTCCCTTCCACCTTCGATGTTGCTGCTATTTTTTGATTTTCCCAAATTGTTTATAAATGATTTCATTCCAGAAATGCCTTATCTATACTGCCCAATCCGACATACATGGAATTAATTTTGCTCTAGGAGGATGAATTGATAACTGAATCAAAATATCAAATGATGTTGAAATAACTTGTAAAATTAAGGCCCACTTTCCTATGTCTAACAGCCTTTAAATAGGCAGTCATTTTGTGCCAAAACTGTGAACTGCTTTGCCTCAAATACATTTCTCTTGATTTCAGATGATGCAACTAAAAGATGGCAGAGCCTAGGCGTGTGCCATTGCTACCCGCTAAATCAACATTTTCGAATGAAAAGCCTTCAGCATCAAAATCCAAAGAAAATGACTGTGGTCAAGGAAAGAAAGAGGAGAAACCTAATAACCATAAATCAGTTAGGCTTGAGATAAATCTTGCACCTTCTAATGAGAAACATTGTCCAGAATATTCTTATGTTCAGTTGGTTAAAGATGTTTTGGTATGTTGTTTTCCCTTTTACAAGAGAAGTTTTTGTGCTTTGATTAATCTCTTCAACTGTATCAAGATTTGTACTCGTAAATAGTATGAAATAATGATGATGAAAAGGAGGTTTTGAAAAGATCAAAATTTGGTATGGTAATGAGCCCTATGTTAGTTACAAAACTTGATATTGTGATATGTTGATGGTCCTAATGAACACAATGTATATTTGTTAATGCAGATTTATCAACAAGCTGATTTTTTTCTAGAAGTCAGAGCCTGGGTCAAAGCCTGAACAAAATTCTCTAACAGACCCCTTTGGCGATGAGGATAACACAGACCAACTCAAAGCACTAGCAAAGAAATTTGAGGAAAAATATGTAAGAAAACCAGTTTTTTCTTGATGTTTTATTAGACAGAACTATTTGACAGAGATTCAATGTCAGAGTCATTGCTGTTCATTTAGTCATGAATGTTCCCTTAAATTTTGCCTTAGTCATGAAGATCTACAATTAATATGTTATCTGATTTTCACAGGGTCCAAAGCCAAGCAAGACAGGAAAAAAACGCAAGCTTGATGCAAATGTTTGTTTACTTTTCTATTTTGATAGCAATAATCTAAAATATTTTCACTTTCATTTTACTTCTGATAAAACTTGGACAGTGGGTTGTTTGTTGAATGTCCAAGATGCAACATTTTCCTTTTATCAAAAGAAGGATTACTTTGCATTATTTATGCTGATTTTTGCCATACGTTTTCTAATCTGAAAACACTTTAACAAAATTGTGTCAGTGAAGAAAGAAATAGTATATGATCTTTCCCCTTTCTCCACATTGAATCCAAATGTTAAACCATGGAGCTCCCTCTTTGTGTGTTTTTGACAGCTTTAATATAATCACATGTTTTTCCTGTATTGATTTCTTCTATTCTCTATAACAGCCATATTACTGTGATATTGGATATGGATATGATGAAAGTGATCCCTTTGTTGATAACACAGAAGCTGTGAGTTGCCACTTTTTTGACTTTGAATATCATTTGTGTACCTTAAAGGACAAGTGACACGCTTTTGGTGCCAAATTTTTTTCTTCTTTTAACTCAAATTAAAATGCTGTATGAGAGTGTTGTTGAAATATTTTTCCTTTCTGATTTCATTTTCCTACTTAAAAACCCTTTTCAAATTATGGCGGGAAATGAATCACGTGACACCGTGACGTAGGTTGTCATAATTTGTTATTGCTGCTACTGGTATACAGTGCAATATTAACGTTTACAACACGCTTCTAAACGAATTCAGTTCGTCTGGACCTGTCGCGTCGTGTTTTGTAAACTCTCTATTAATGACAGGAAAATTCCAAGTTATCACAATGTACGTCATAGGGTCACATGATAAAAAGCAAAATCGCGCCCCCTGCACCCCCTGATTAGAATTTTTTGTTCTAAACCAGGAAAAACTTACTTCTAAATGATGATCTATTAGTTAATGAAAAGAAAAGATAGGGTGAAAAGTGTGTCATATGTCCTTTAAGAAACCACCAAGGAAAAGATAATAGAAATGTCTGAAAATTATGATACCACAAACAGTATTTATCCCAATATATTACAGAAGATTGGTTAAGCAAAGAGTTTGACTTGTTTTGGGGGTGCTTCAACTTGTTATGGCCCTTCAATGGTACTGGTAGTGGTAGTGAAAATTTATGAGATTAATAAATTGTGATTAATTTGCCCTCTTTATCTAAAATCTCAAAATTTAACTCCATTCAGTATGGCTTTAAACCTAGTCTTGCAACATTGATTCTAATTTTGGTGAATTTTTCTGAGAAGGAAAGCCATAATCCCTCAATACAAGACCTCAGCTTCTCATTTGCATCCATATTCCATTTTTTACCATTTTTTATAAGAGCATCCTCCAAACTTTCGAGCTGTGGATATATATCAAATATACTTTTAGCCACAGGTTTTTTCACATAAGTGTAACATATGGGCACTGGTTTTCACAGATTTTCAGAAAACAATAGCCACCGATTTCAATAGTGGAGCATAGATAGCTTGCTCTAAACTTTCACTTAAAGGGGAAACTGATTTCCTTGATTTTTAATTCCTCAGATACTTTGGGAATTAGGAAGCTGGAAACTCTGAAAATCTTTGCAACAAAGGAGAGCTGTCCTTACAAAATTAGGAATTGTGTAGTGGTTCAATTCAGTATGTAAACAGAGGAACTTTAGTCAGTCAGTCAATTTGACCGGTTTTCTGGAACCTATACAGTCAGTCTAGAGCTCTGTCTGATACCAGTACCTTACTAATAACAACATCATATTTGTTCAGATCAAACTTGTTAAACTCTGCATTATCAGTAGCGCTGCATTTCCTTTCCGACTAGAGGGGGCAATGACATCCAAAGTAATTATACTGAGCAACTAATAATTTTGTGAAACAACTAGAAAGTTGGGAGGTTAAGCTCCTGTTTCTGCAAACCCCTCTGCAGAAACATTTTTAGGTGTAACTTTTAATGTATCTTTAATAGTTGAACATTAAAAGTGGGTCATGAACCTACCCCCATCTCCCAACTTTGTCTGCTGGACCCCCCTCGCACCATGGATTTAGGGCTGCAAAGCCAAAAAATGATGCCACTGTGAGCTAATTGAGCAGAAAATTTTTGTGATCACACCCTTAGGATTAGCTGAAAATACATTTTAGAATATTTGCTGCAGTCGCTTTCTTGTAATTTATATATTTTACTATTTTTAGGAATGCTTTTCTTGCATTTCATTAATTCGCTAGGCATCAAGACCCTGGGACAATTTGTCCCTTTGATCCCCCTTTTGGCGACCCTTTGATCCCCCTGCTTGGATTAAGTACTGAAAGAACAGGACTCCCTTGATTCAAAACACAAATCATGTTTTATCGTGTTCACATCTTATGCAGTCAGTCATTCCGAATTTTTAGAGCTGTATTTTTATTTGCAGTATGATGAGCTTGTACCAGCAGACTGGACCACTCAGCATGGTGGATTTTACATCAACCAAGGTGAATTGCATTACAGGCCAGTAGCAGATAGGTATGTATCGAATTTGTTTGCTGAACTTCCCTTTTACTGATCGACAAAACCTCATTTCAATATGACATTTTTCCCAATGTATATATTGGAAAATATCCCCTTATCGTGCTGTGAAAATTCAAGAACTCTTTACGTTTCTTTAGTGACATGAAAGACTTCAAAAGTCCAAAGAAGAAGCGACTTGTCGATGGAAAGGTGAGCTATCACACAAATTTAAAGTGACCCTCCGATAGAAATTCTTGCTTTAATCGACAAATTTAATTGACCCTGCCTCGTCAAATTTGCAACTTTTAATTTGCGGTTTAGATAAATAATCCTGTGACTTTCAATATGGAGAACGTAAATTGGATTTGAAAAATTCTCGAGCTTCCTCGCAACAAGGAGAAAAAGAGAATTATTCTAAATTCTTGTATTCCTGTTGTAAATTTTTTCTTCCTTCCTTTTTTTAGAAAGCAAAATCCAAAGATGGCGACAAAAATTCAAGCAAAACTCCAAAGGAACTAAGTACGCAAAAACGAAAAAAGCAGCTTCTAAATAAAGAGAAGAAGCAGAAAAAACTAGAGAAATCACTTTTCTTGCAGAAGTAGGTTTTAAAAAATCTTATGAGTCGAGAAAGTTCACTTACAATCTGCTCATTTTTCTTAGGGATATGTATCCTACAAGATTTTTCTACCAAAGTTTTTTCTTTATTCTAAATCCCAACAGTTAATATTTCCAGTTGCCTATGTGTGAAGGTGACGCCATTTTAGGCGCCACTGATTTCGCAAAAAGTCATATCTGCTTCTTGTAACCAATTTTAAATCTCAAGCTCGATGTTTGTTAATGGGTTTATTGAACTTTTATAAACACTGCAATCGTGTTTTATTTGCAATCATATCCTGAAAACGTTTATGTTTTTCTTTAAAGAGAAAAGAAACGAAAAAAGAATGTTCTTTTGGATGACTCAGAAGATTCGCCGGTTGTGCTACAACGCCAAAATATTGCCAAACTTGGTCAATCCTCACCATCAGCGACACCAAAGGCCTTACCAAATGGGATTAGTGTGAATACTAATGCCACTGCTCTTGTTGATGTCCATAGCAAATCGCCGAAGGCAGCTTTGAAAAACAGCGCTCAATTTCTTGACAGTTCTAGTTTGTTTCTCAATAAACATTTAAATGAAATGAACAGCTCTAGCAATATGACTGAAAAAAGCTTTAAAAATTCAGCATCTTTAAAGACTTCATACTTGAATACTAGCGCCAGCAAATCAATGGATAGCTTTATAGAAACGCCAAAAACTGTACCCAAAGACACAGATACCCCTTCAAGCCCCCCAAATCTCCCCGATAACCTCCCGCTTATTCTTGAAGCTGGGGTTCAAAACCTTAAAGATGCTGCTGCCAATTGTCCAAATGGAAAATGCCGGTTTTTTGACGTTGGTGTCAACAAAACCTTGCTTGGGTAAGTTTGATATTTGCATTTGAAATACTAGATGAAAATGAATGGAAAGAATAAGATATAGCTATAAGGGGTGAAAATTCGGTAGTGTGTGAGCTTGGCCAAAACTTACTGTGACCATTATGTTTCAGTGCCTTTTCTTATCTTGGAGATTAAACTCAGAGTAACAACTTAGAGCCGTCAGAGTAGCAGCTTCGAGCCGTCTTATTCTACACACCAAAATTGTACAGCTTTGTCCATACGATGTCTTATAGCAAATATACCGATTGATAGCAATCACTTTACATATCTTTCTTTCTTTGCAGGGTTGCACGAACCTTATCAAAGTTGCCATGCAAAGTTCGAACCGTGAGTATTTTTACTGTTGACAGGGCTCAAAAAATAGCCATTTGGGCGCACAGTCTTGCCTAAAGATAAACCTATCGTACGTGTAGATATAGTAACAAGCACGGCCTTTTACGGTAAAACCAGCAAGAAAAGAAAATGGCAATACAATCTAAGAATAGAAACATAGGAAATACCTTACTTTAAACCTTTTTTCGCCCCGCACCCTTTCACCAGCATCCAAGAACTTGCGAACTGTCGTAAACATGTCACCTAAAACAAACGTGAAGAGATCTGCCACCTAAACAAATGAGAGTAAGGGCCCCCTATCACTCAGGACGCCAACGTGAGTTTTTGATGCGTCAATAATAAATTGATTTTCACAACTGAATGACGAAAATGTGTTTCGAAACATTCCGCGGAGGAGCCTCCATCTGTACTGTGATGTTTTATTTTGAAGCATATGTTGAGGAAACTCTTCTTTTTTAGTCTTTAATCAAATGGAGTCTTAACAAAAGCTCCCTGAAATCTGTACTGAAATTTATTTGTATGATCCATAGAATGTCTACGACTATTTGGCGTATTATTTGCCTTGCACGAAAGAGACCCTCGTGAAAAGAGCCAAGACGCTGATGATAGAAGACCAAGTGAACCAGCTTGATGAGCCATTGAGGCTTTTGAAAGAAGGTGCGTTTATTTCATAATCAGCGCCTTTCTCTGACAAAGCAAATTGCTAAAAGCCTTCCCTCACCGCCTCGGTATTATGTTTGAAAATATCTCGAAGCTCTCACAAAAAATGTCAAAAAAATCTTTAACAGAAAGATGCCACAAGTATAAAATTGCAAGACTATTTTAGAAATTGCAGGCTGTCATCAAACAATATCAATTAAAAAGATGAGACTGGTCTAATTTTTCATCGTTTTCAAGCTGTCTATCTTCGTTTCCCGTGTAACCCAAAGACCAGAATTAAACACTTTCTTAGTTGTGCCTATAGCTGTAACAGTATGCAAGATTTTCAACCACGTTTGTCACTTTTGGGCTCAACCGCATTAGAATATTCAAAATTGGGCGCCACCAGGGAAAGTGCTGGTCTGGTTGTCTAAAGCTATAGAAAATTAACTTCTGTTTTTATTGATTTGTGAAATCGCATTTTTTATCTTACAGCAGTCTTTGAAACTAAGATAGATCTTGACTTGTAGCTACCCAAATCCAATCCACTTTGTTCAATAATGTTTTTATTTTCTGATGTTTCATATGAACATGTTTGCTGCCCGTCTGGCTTTAACGATTTTTGGCTTCATTTTCATGTTGAAGCTGGGCTTTTCAAACAGTATTTAATTGTTAATTTTGCGTCTGTAGCAATTGAAAAGGAGATGCCACTCCAGAAAAAACTTTATGATGCGGAGGTTGCAAACGCACTTACAGAAAAAGTGCGAGAACAGTAAGTTGGCAACATGTCTTTATTTTTCTTCCCATTTTTTATCATTTGACAGTATAATGTCTTTAAATGTCGTTTTGTTCTTAATTTTTTCGACATTTCTCTTATCTTCTTATAAAACCAATTTTCAATACTACCTTTGCAAATTTCGCTACTGGATTTTGTTAATGAAATTTTCATCAAATAAGAATTCGATATACAGACGATGACATCTGAAAGTGTCCCTATATTCTCTAATCACTTTCTGATCAGAGAACAAAGCCATACTTATTTTTATTCCGTTTTGAGTCGGTAAACCAAGATTTAACAAGCCTTCAGGTTCAAGTGTAATCTTCTGCTCTTAACAGAATGAAGCAAAGTGGATTCCCTTCTACTAATGAAGATCAATTGACCGAAAAGGTTGGAACTTCAAATTCTCTACTGTTTCGCTTTTCAGAACCATTTTCAAGGTTTCTGTTTTGATGTTTAAATTCCTTTCTCACCACTTGTATTATAAGAGCCACTTATATTATAAATATTTTTTACAGCCTGCGTCACCAACAGACAAGACTGGCAGTGAAGCGGTAAGTTTTTAAAAATTAAACTGTAAAAAGTGCAACTTATATATTGTTTCCAAGTTGATGACTTTCGTCTTAGGTCTTTAGGAGCAGTTATTTTTTCCCGTGAAATATTTGCAACTAACATGCTACAAATTGCTGCATTAAAAGTCATATCATTAAAATTAAATATTAAAGGTTATAATTACGTTTACAATATAAATATGATTGAACGGTTTGTTAATCCACGGGGCTGCAATATCACCTTCATGCTGTCTAGAAGATAACGTCTACCAGTGTCACAAGCATGGCAGAGCTGCAAAAAATATTCCGTATCCTCGATACCAGCGTTTCTCGGACACAAAGAATCTAGAGCATCGCCTTAGTTTATTTCAAACGATTGCTGTGAGGAAATCTCGGATTGCATCAAGTGGTTAACTTGGGAGTTACTTTGTTTTTTAGTTGTCATTTGAATTCATGATATCCATTTCAGGCTTATAATTCATTTACAGATTTCTAGCACTTGTTGAAAATGAATTGTCTCTAAAAAAATTAACATTTTGGGATATGTATTCTGTTTGTTTACAGCCAATGGCCACATCAGAGGAAAAGACAAAGAAAAATATGCCAAAACGTAAATTTTCGTGGACTGAAGAGATAAGGTAATTCTAGTGCAACAAATTCATAAATATTCTGTTGAATTTCGCGAGCACTTTAGATAATAGGTTCATGTCGAGCTTGCACGTTGAACTTGTGAGTTGGGCTCATGTGTTGGACGACTGCTATTTGCACACCTCTGTTTCAGAATAAGTTGCCATTTGTCTTTTTCTAAAGTTGTGCAACCAGTCTGCTACCTATTTTGCTTTTTCCAAAAGGAGACTTCTCTGTGATGTCATTGCTGTTAAAGTCCAGTTGTACAAGATGTCAAAGTCGAGAAGTATGACTGCTGAAGAGTACGTTAAGGTGAGATACAAACCAAGACCAGGTCAGACGCGTTCCACTTCACCCCCCCCCCCCCTACCCGCACGCTTTCTTTACATGTGGTTTAATGTAGTTTCTATGTACGCCAATAATAAGATTGTTGAATCTATTGTACTCGAAGAGGCAGTGAGTGGGGAGTAAAACGGCGCAACAGCAGCCGGTTTGTCTGGTAACGATGCCTGGTAAATGATTGGGGCCTGGTAAAAGAGTGAAATAGCGAATGAGTGAAGACATCGTAGACGAAACGTTATTTCTCAAACAAGGGGTTCAAATAATGGCTGCCTAATAATCTAGGAGAGGGAAGGTTTACCGGTCGAAAATGTCTTAAGATGCTCCGTAAGTGCGTTGCTGTTGACAATGTATTGCATTTGAATAAGCATTTAAGTGCCTTGGGAGAGCTGTGTTGAAAATTAGGTTGTATTCAGGGACGATTCAACCGCCTCTGAATTTTGATAATTGCCGTTTCCATCAGTTTCCGGTCACCTAAAGGGTATGGCACAAAGTCCAATAATTTTCCAACACCCCCCCCCTTAATTCTTGCCGCTTATATCCGTCCCCAGTATTTTTGGACAACTAATTTGTCTGAGTTTTTGTGCTAAAAAAACCTTTGTTTATTCTTTTAGGATTTTCTAGAGAGTGATGTTCGCAAATTGTGGCCAAAAGGATGGATGACAAGCAGGTACTCCAAAACAACGCTCTTTCACCGCTCTTTTTATCCTTTCTTTTTTAATTTAAGGTTTTTTTTCTGATTCCCTCTGCTGACGAAACCAGCTTTCTTCTCTTAATATTCCTTGATTTGAAACCACAACGAAAATCATTTTTATTTTCCTTTTTTCTAAACACATCTTTCACTTTTAAGGTTTTTTCAATTATATATTTTGTACACTGGAAGAACAACATTGAATTTCTATCTAATTTTACTAATCGTAAGACAAAAACTAATCGTAATGCGCTAACGAATTGGCCTTAGCAGATACTCTTAGCTACTAGTTTGCAATCATATACAATGACCGAAAGAATTAGAAGCCAAAAGTGCATTCGAAATTTAACATTCTTTGTTAACATTGTTAGAATTATTTTGCTGTCTTTTAGGATTCTGTTCAAGGAAAGCAAATCTGCACATCAAGACATTACCCAACAAGCGTGAGTTGATTATTCATTTGAAATGCGTTCTGCACTATCGTTTACTGTGGTGATTAAAGCAGCCAATAACATGTAGTCAAAATGATTATTCTGATAGCTAAAGTAGTCTGAAAGCACTTGGATTGTTTCACAAACAAATTGATTAGTATTACTTTTAAGTTTTCAAGCTACCAAAGAACAACCTTTGCCAATTACGTTAAATGAGACATTTTTCACAAGATTATTTTAAAAGAATTTTCTCAAAAAAGATTACTTAGTCCCAAAAGACGCATCATTTCCTTCGTGAAACAATTTCCTTTCCAAATTACGAAAACCCAGATATTTTTGACGGGCTTATCAATATATTTCCTACTGAACCTTAACCCAGAATTCCAAGTTTATTTGTGTTTTTTTTAGAAGCTGTTTGTTACGTAAACACTTAAATTAGAATTCTCAATGTTTAGCAGTTTCTGAACCATCGTCAATGGAAACTCAAAATAAAATCATTTTCAAGGTGCAAAGCTTTCAGTCTTATTTATTTGCCTATAAATAAGCGAGTTGGTAGAATCGTGTTAGCAGCCAAGTCATCTGCTAAAAAAAGGTGCTCTCCTTTCATGTTACCAATTTTCAAATTTCTCTTGCCTGCGCATGTCTTTACAAGAAAGCTGCAAACCTTGTTGCTATTGTTTACGTCGATTGCATTTAGTAATAACAGCAGACTGAAAATGCAACTGCTCTGGCTCGCTTTGATTGTAATTGTGTTTCTGTTGGTTTTTAGATCTAAAGCTAAAAAAGAAAAGCCAGTAAAGAAGACAGAAACAAGCCAAATCGCATCGGCATCATTTTTAAATTCGCAATCAAATTTAGATCAATCCACGTTCAAGTTGGATTATTCATTTGCAAACGTTCTCGACATGTCAAATAGTTCATTGAATTCAACTGCATCGTCGAAATCCAAATTCTCTGGAAATGCACATTTGAAAACATCAGCAGCAGCCCTTATCGATAACATATCTTGCTCTGCCTCTAGTAAAGGAGAAACGAAAGTGGAGCAAAGTAAAAAGCATTCTTTAAGTGAGCCAACAAAAAAAGCTGATTTGAAAGTGAAAGCTGAGGATAAAAAAACGGCTGGGAAGCCTGCTTTGACAGTAAAGGCAAGCGCCTCTAAGAAAGAAACGATGTTGACTAAGGAGACCCTAAAACAAGAGCCATCGTTGAATAGTTTGGTCGCCGCAAATCCGTTTGACAAAGTCAATTTCCCATCGCTAAACGACACTATGAATTTCTCGAAAGTTAATCGCCATCCTATTCTTAATTTTGAAAGCCCTGCAGAGGCTTTGAAGATTTCTCCAACAAGCAGTCATGAAAAACCAGTGCATAGTATTTTGGACTACGCCAGTGTCTCGAACGATAATGCTCGACGAAAACCACCGAATTTGACACCGACTTCCCTCAGTGCCAGCAGATCATCGATGTCAGAGGTTGTGCCAGAGGTTAGCTTAAAGAAGAGTTCTCCAAGCCCCAAAATATCGACACCTGTCCTTCAGACCCAGCTATCAACGGACAAATGGCCTGCACAGTTGATGGCTCCCGGACAAGCCTCCACGTACTTGGGACAAGCTGTAAAAAATGTGTCATCAGTCAAGCAGCCATTTCATGTCCCAACGACCCAGCAGCAGAAACACGTGTCACAACCATCTGTTGCCACCAAACCGCTTTACAAAACGCCCCCGAAGGATAGGCACAGCGCCCTTTCAGTCACACCACCAAAAAGCTCCCCTCAGAATGCGAGCCCGCATTCGATGTCATCGTTGAGCATTGGGTCTTCAGGATCAACTAAATCGTCTCCTCTACTGCATTTTCCACCAAACATCGAGCAAGCAAGACGGCTGTCTGGTCATTCCCCGGAGGACTTGCGAAATCCTCTCTCAATATCTCATTCTATAAGTAGGTAAGTGTGCCTTCACAGATATCATTGTTGATATTATTTTTCTTTTTAATAACTTGTTGTTCTTAACTTCCTCTATTTATTATTTAACAATATATCTTGTCTTGCCACTAATTATTTATATTGTAGCCAGTCGTTTGGCCAGCTGCGAAAACATAGTTAATTGCAAAAATTAATGATGAAAGACGCATGTGGATTGATCATCAATTATTTGCCGACCAGTCAGGTCGACGAGTGGTTTCTATCGATTTTGAAATTTCGATTTGAAATTTCAATTTTGAAATTTTTTCAACAACGTTTAGCGGATAGACTCGCAATTTTGCTTTGATGTTTTAGTTTTCTACGTTAATGTTTGTCAAGCCACGCCTTGTTATGATACAAATGCATTATGTAACTCTTGCTTTCATCCATCCAGGTTGACACGGGACCCTTCGCCTAAGCAGAGCACTTTCACGTCTTTACCTTTTACCAATGCAATTAGCTCTTACTCGAATTCACTATCGATATCGAATTTGCAAGCTGCATCGCAAGGTCACGAAAAGATGCATCATAGCTTCTCAAACTCAAAAATAACACAACAGCAACATCTAGCAGACCCAACTTCCATAGAGTTGTTGCTACAACAGCAACAGCAACAGGTGCAACTTCAACGTCACTTGAAGCAGCAGCAAGCATTACAGCAACAGCGACAACAACAACAACAACAACAACAAGCTTTGCAACAGAAGCATTCATTGCAGCAGCAGCAGCAGCAGCAGCAGCAGCAAGCTATGCAACAACAACAGCAGCAGAAGCAACAACAACAACAACAACAACATCTCTTGAAACAACAACAGCAGCAACAACAGCAACAACAGCAACAACAGTTAATGAGCTCCCAAGGTATGGAATTTGTTTATATTTGCAAACAATCCTTTGCGGTACAACATTTAAACATCGATCATTATTCTAAAACTTCTTTTCCCACGAACGTCAGGCGAAAATCTGAAGTATGTTTTGCAATGGTTGCCATTTTGATTAACAATTTAATTTTGACAATTTACATTAGCTTGAAAATTGATGTTTGCTTGACTTGACAGAATTAAAGCGAAAATCATACCTAAATGCTTGTTATGTTTCTTGAGTAACTAGGAACTCCTTGACAAAGCTGTTAATCTTGTTCTTGGTTCCTGTTGCACTTCGGCCTTTTATCTAGTTCCCTAGAAAGCAGTTTCTTTTGATCTACATAATTCACTATTTAACATTTAAATTAAAGTTTTAAAGATTTAAAGAACGACGGGTTTTACTTTACACACTACTCATTGCTTCTTTGTTTTCCTTGATGATCTAACAGCGATTCAACTATCTTCAATACTTTCTGTTTGAGCTCTGCTTTATTCCAAGCTTTTTTAGAATGTGCTATTAAATTTGTAAAACGTGCGTATGTTCAACTAATCTACGTCAGTAATATAATGGATAAAGCGTAAAATTTAAACATTTAAAGTTGAAATTTATGAACTGATAATAAATAACCTTCATAAGCATCAATTCTGGTGAATCTTTTGTACAGGTCCGGTTTTCCTTGGAGATCCTTTGAACATCACTGGACCGGCACAGTTTCCAAACCAGAACGCCATTCGCTATTCGGCCAACGCTTTGGGTTCGTTCGCTTTTCATCCCTCGGTCTAAAAATTCTAGCTACTTTTATTCAATTTCCCCGGTGACTTTATGTAATATAAACGAAGTACTTTAATGTTATCACTTAAAAACAATGTTTAATATAAAATATTACAGCATAAAATAAACTATAGTTTTAAGTCGTTAAGTGATTGCTTTTGTCAATCGAGCGCAGAAAGCCTTACTTCTTAATGTATGCTGACATTACGCACCTCTCGACAGTTTTTATTTTAAGCACATAAATAGCTTAGAAACACGAAACAGCGCTGAGAATTTTCAATAGTCAGTATAAATCATTTTTTAACCAATATAAACCTTACTTAATTCTGATTCCGAATTCTGACTTTTGATAATAGTTATCCGAAAGCGGATAAAGTACTGTATTGCCTATCCGATGAAACAAAGCCTTCCTTTGACCTTCCCCTCCACCTCCTCATAGAATGTTTCAGCATTATTTCTGAATCTGATTTCATCTATATAATTCGCTTATTCCTGTTTCTTTGAGCTCCATACAACTTTTTTAGCCAACGAACCTCTTTTATTCCTCTTTTCTTCCTCTTTTATTCCTCTTTTATTTCTCTCTATTTCTTATGATTTGTATTCTTCCACAGATTTTGATATTTTATTTTCCTTCACAGGCTCGAATGCGTCAGAACGCTATCCAGCTCCTTTCACGAACTATAGACCACAGTTTATTTGATACGAAAAAAATTTAAGAGTATACATGTTATTGTAAATATTCCTGTTTTTTGCTTCGAAAAAAAGCATCATTTATTTTATGCATGTTTTGTCTTTTTGATGGAATTCTTTGTCATTTTGTACTTTAAGCTGTATAAAGATTTCATGTAAGTATTTTGTGGTTTTTCTTTGGTGCTTTTCTTTTTTCCGTATTTGGTAGGCTGGTTCATTTAAAAAGAAATGAGAATGTCTGTCTGGCTTCTTGATATAAACATTAAAGAAGCAAGAAACTTTATTACACAATAATCTTAGAATTTAATTTAGATAATTAAACTGAAAGATATAAATAATTCACAGCACGTGGCTGAAAGGTCACCAGTTCCTTGTTCGAGGATCCAGAAGATGGACTTAAAATGGAGTCATTTTACGGATATTTGAAGATTTTTAGTATGCTAATTGAAAACATCTATTCCAAATTGACAATGCCGTTTTCAAGTACGTTTCAGACAGCCTTGTCGTTGGGTCCAGTTTAGTTTATTTGTTGTATAGATTTCGTTTCCTCCAATTTAATTAATCGAAAGACATTTATACTCAAATATCATCCGAATCTAAAATGGATGCCAAAATGTTCAACATCATCAAAGCAAGCGATTTCATCCTAATAATCCGCTATCTAATCTCCAGTCTTGGCTGAACGCCACATAAAGAAAAACATTTGAGACCCACAAATAATGCATCGCTATCTAAAGACATTTCTAGTAGACTGTTGTGTCGTTTGAGTAATTCAATCAGTCATTTATACGATATACCCATTCAGGGTAATAATTTAATCTGGAAATTACGACACGTGTTACGAAACCGGACCATTTCTACGAACACAGTAAATCCCATCAACAACATTCCTAACAAATTCATTTATTGTCTATAACACTCCCCAGTCTTCTCCTTCTCTTCCTGATGATCTTGGATAACGTTCGTTTGCTTTGTTTCTTTTTTGCTTTCCTGAAAGAAAAGAAGAATAATTTTTAGCTTTCGGGGAAATCCGGACACTGTTTCCTCCTCTAATTCTACAAAACTTGTTGATTTATAAATAAATGATGTGGTCCTAACAGATTGATATCATTGTTAAAATGATGACAATCAACAAAATGTTGAGCCTAATCAAGAACAGAAAATCTACATCTTGATTTCTGTAAACTATTCAGTAAGTTCAGTAACATTTTGTTCGAATATCTAAGCTTACTAGACTAAGCCATGTTATTTTTATTTATTTATTATTTCAAAGTCAGCTTGTCCCATTAAATCATTCTAGTCTCATTAAAGGTACCTTATTTATTGGAATAACACTAAGTAAACAAGTCGTTCATTTTAATTTCGGAAGCATCAAGATGACCCTTTAGCTCCCGAATGTCTAAAACTGTTTCTACGTTGCAAGTGTGTGAAACGCTGTTTGGCACTCTTGTACCCCTGTGGGGATATCGCGGAGGAAACAACGAAGCACTATGTGCGATAAGAAGATTCCATTTCGCTGACATGGGCGCAAATGTAAGTTTAAGTCCTCAACTTTGACTTAACCCTGAATTTTCTCATTTATCAATGTTATATCAGTTTTTACAGCAAAAATATGTCGCCATTTATTCGAGCAGATAGCGTACGAATCATGCTCCTCCACGTGATGAAATTAGTTGGCAAAGAAGTTATAATACTTTTTTGAGTTTGCCAAGATGATCTGCAATTCAATGAGAATGTCTAGTTTCAATTTAATCGGCCGAATTAAAAATGTTGGTTTTGAACATTTCAAAAAGTTTTGCCAAGACTTCTTGATGCAGCTAAAGATCAACAAACTGCGCTGCGCTGTTGACGGGATCTGCATATCACTTGAAAAAGTTAGAAATTGCTTTTTCAACGTTGTTGCAATTCGATGTTTGTACTCAAGAAGCCATCGAAGCACTGCAGCTGGTCATCAATGCTTTCTGACATTGACGAAGAACAAGCCTAGCATTTTCTTTTGAAACGAAGATTCCACGCGGTCAAACTCCGCAATAAGCATATATCTATAAAACCGCGTCCATAATGCTGCGTTTTCTAAAATGCATAACAAGATGGAAAGCAGAAACATTTCACAACGAATACGCTTGACAACAAAGCACTCAGGGAATTCTTTTATCGTGCAAACATTAGGATCACAGCCTTGTCAATAAAAGACGATGTCCATTGGATACAAAAGACGTTTCTTGCTAAAAGGACGTGCTCAATTCACTTTCGACACACTTTAGAGATTTTGCATATGGCCTCAACTTACGATTATTTCTCCCCTTATTCGGTGCATCAAAAGTCAGTAAATCTTCAGGCTGTTCCTATCTACCCTTTGATAGCACGCATGTGAGAAAAACTCCTAAAAATAGGTTTATGATTATTTAAACAAGCTCCGCATAGGTCTTCTAAGAAAATCTCCCAAGAAAAAGCTCCCATGAAAACTTTGTCTACCTGGGTCAGCTGCTAAGATAACGGTCAATATTTTCTTGATTTCTCGTCTTTTTCGGCCCTCCAAAAGTCGCTTGATATTTGTTTTCCATGGCGGAGTAGGCAGGTTTTGCTTGCCCTTTGCTCTGTATATTTGTTCCAGAAGCTTCCTTCCTTCGTCTGCAAAAACAATTTTGATGGTATTCAAGATTGGCAAATGATAAAAAAAATTGAAAATGTCAATAAGTACATTACATAATCTAGAGCAAAGTAACAGAGAAAAGTGGAAGAAAAAGCTTATGAATGAACTATATACGACGGTCCTGTTTTGGCTTCGTCTCTACACTTTCACAGCTAAATATATGTTTTTTATAAAATATCGAACGTCATTGAGGCGCTTTCGGTGAGAATTTCATTTGCTCGCCAGGTGTGCCTAGACATAATCGCTTTTCTGGCAGTCAAAACGACTTCTTTTTTCAAGCCAAAGTCATTGCTCAAACGGATTGTGTAGAAATATCGACAAATGCTGTTGTTTTTGTTTCTTTGACGCAAAAGACAGAAACCCATACGACTATAATCGCAGTAACTGTGACGGTCACGAAGTTACAAGGCTAGAAATAGCCAAAGTCTCTCAACTTCGCCTGTTCTTCATTCATTTCTGAAAGAGCTATTCTTGTTTGCAACCATTAAGTTTTATAAATCACCAACCTGAATTCTCGAGGCAAGCTCCGCTTTGAATATTTTCTTTATCATGACTCGATATCTTTATTAACGCTGCAAAGGGATAAGCCTCCCATTCACTTTTATTCGGACCGCCAAGGAACTCTTTTGGATGTTTGTCCTCCATATTTTGGCAAATCACGCTAAGATGACATCCTTTTCGAGCCTCAAGCACGTACTGTCCATCCGATTTTCCAATACCATAATCACGAATTTGTTCACACGACTTTGGGATGTCTACAATTGAACCAAAATTTTCAGCATTTTCAATACTAAGTTGTTTCAAAGGATGGTTGGCTAATTTAATTGATTGATAATTTTGGCAAGATCGGAAAGAAGCTTTCGCAAACAAATAGGTAGGAAATGAAAGGAAAATTCTAAACCTTTTCGTCAAGATAAAAGATTAACTTTAGAGGTCAAATATTGATTGAAAGTAGTTTGCAGTACTAATATCTTTTAAAAGGTAGTCTCTATTCGGCGACGTAAAAATGATAGATTCAACTTATACCTACTAAAAAATGTTATAACTTGTTAAAAGATCTGTTTATAAACCCTTTTTAAAACCTGAGATGTGACTTTGTCAACCACACATAATCAGAAAGCCATGACATACTCCTTAAGGGTGTGTTATTAAGAAAAAGTGTAATTCCAAGGTGGTGCCTGAGCTTACAAATCAATCAAAACAGCCTCAGTGATTCTAAATACCTTTCGGTGCAGTCACAAACTCGAAACTTGGTTCTGCTGGCTTTGTCGTCATTGCTGGCGCTTTTGTTGTAGGTGTAGGTGTGCTGAAGTTGTTTGCCTTTGTGACGTTTTCTTGGCTTATTTGTGTTGTGTTTCCCAGGGGCATTGGTGACGTTGCAACTACAATTAAGGAAAAAACGAGCTGTATTTCGTTTTTGGGAAGAGAGAGAGAGAAGGATATCTACAAGAGCAGTGCGAGAAACTACAGCTTATATCGAGCAAAAGAGGACAGGGATGGCAGGAAATTTGCAGCAAGGTAAGAGATCGATATCATTCAAATCATGTACAGGTTTGATGGCATTGAATTTAGTTTTATGAAGATTTTAATGTATGGTTACACACTATACAGAATTTGCACAGGCAGAATGACAACAACAATAACAATATCAATGACAGTATGGCGAAGAGAATCGAAACGAATTACTGAAAGTCTATCTTCGTATCTATCTTCGTACAAGCCTTTCTGTTATTACGTACCAAAAGTGTGCGAGAATTGGAAACTCACCAATATTTTGATCCGTTGCACTTGAAGTAGCTCTGTCTGGCTTCTCTTGCATTTTGGCCGGTGGAAGAGTATACGGGGATTCTTCATCTGGAAAGAGAAAACATTTCAAAATTGTTGTTCTTGAGCAAAAAGCAATTCCAATACTCTCAGTTTTAGCAAGGATAAGAATTTGAATTGACATCCTCTAACTTAATACTTAATACCTGTTTGTCCCAAAATAATAATCATCTGTGCATTATTTTTCGTTCTAAACAGATATATCAGGAGCCTAAGGCTACCAAGAATGTGACTTGGACGCACTCTCTTTTGTCTCTATAGTAGCTAAGAATAGGTCTGGCTGGATATTCATCTAGAGATAAGAGAAGTTCAGTCCCCTCGCTCATAAAGAGGAGAGCAAAGCAACATTGCTCTCGTGGAAAGTCGAGCACGACCATCTGGACAATTAACACGACATTTTGGTTGCAGTTAGATAATAGTAATTTTACTGCTTTTACTATTCTTCATACTTGTATTTCATTGTCATAAGAGGTTACATGATAAGGTTAAAAAAAATAAATATACTTCATAATGAGGCCTTCTTGTTCATTGTCGCTAATTAGCCGTCGCAAGAATTGCCCCTTTCCATTCAGGGATTTCATTCAAAAAACAAAATGAGATGTTTACTGCATCCGTCATTTTCTTATTTTTAGCGAATATTTTCTCACCTGCAACTGAGACCGAATCTGGATAAACCAGCAACTCTGCAATAACTCCATTTTTAGCAACTTGTTTCATTGTTTTTACCACTTCGCCTTCGTTATTAACGTACAAAAGATCGAAATTCACTCCAACCTTTTCCATGGTAATTGCATGCGTGGTTTTTCGCGGTGTTTTGCTGTAACGAACGAGAGGTTTAAAACCCAATACTGACAGAGTATTTGCTAGTATAACGAGTGGATCAAAATCTTTTTGTAGAAAAGATTAAATTTGGATGGCGTTTTGTTAAACTATACTATGTCCATGCTAGAATCTCTTTTCCTCGTGCAAAGCTTGTCAGAATAGAATTATGGAGATCTAGTTTAATAAAGAAGGGTTTCAAGGCCACCGATTGGTCAAAACATAGCTAATCAGTCACCTATTTTCTCCTACTAGCTTCATTCGATCAATGGCTGGCCATGCGATTTTTAATACTCTTAATAAATTCAAGGCTAGATATCGCTTTCGTGTGCAATCCATGCAATAAATTCAATACAAATTGCTCCTGGTTTGCTGATTTACAAAGCATCTTTGTATCGCGTCAGCTTAAACAAGTCATGTCGTATTCCCACATTTTAATTTTAATGCTTTCACCAACCTTAGGCCAGTTACTTTGCAAATAACATTGAGATGATGGGACGAATATGTCTCTTCAATCTAAAAACACAAATTGAAAATACATTGTAAATAAAAGACTTTTCATGTATTTACGTTAAGTTCTGTTTGATTTTATTCAATACAAAAAACGCTGTATAACAAACTATTTTCACCTAATTTCTTTTATTCAATAATAATATCGAATTTCTCGTGTTATTCTCTCGTGCGACTTTAAAAATTGACGAATTCCCCTATTCTTTCCCTACAGAGCGCTCTAGAAATCATTGACACTGCACGTTTTGTCAATAATGTACTGATATAATATCAAAAGCATAAGTCCCAAAATTGAGTCCTGTCGTATTTAGAAACATTGCTGCCCGCGTTTAGATCGATAAAAATTCCTGATTTAAGGACAACTAGACTCAACAGAAACTTCCCAAAGAACTGTTTTTTCAGTTATTCCCCTATCAAGAGTCTTCTTGTATGATAAAATAAATTTTAGGGCAAAATTGTGCAGTAAATACTGAAACAAGAAGGGCCTAAATATATATTTGTAGCTTCACGCTATTTGGTGCATAGCACAGAACGGTTCTATACACATAAAAGGTGTACAGCTTCGGCTAAACGGTATCTACAGAACATATTTTTATGATGCCGAAGCTAGCCGAAGCTTTGATTCCGTTGATCCACAGTTTAGAGGTTCAAATAACTCCGGTTGAAAAGATCGCTTGCCTGTTCAGTGCTCAAGGGCAAGGCTTTTCTTGTTCACACTGAGCTAATTTCATTCCAGCTAATTGTCGGAAAGCTAACTTACTTGTTCCTATTCATATCTATTTGGCGACATCCTAACCATGTTTGCGAACAGGTTGAACAATTTTTTGTAAGAAAAATTAGCCATTCGTTATTATGTAGAGGAACTTTCTACAATAAGCCAAGAATTGACCTTTTCGTTCCATCATTTACAAATTAGTAGAAGGGTCTCTCCATTTCCTATAACGACGATTGAATTTGTTGCGATTTTTATGGTACGAAATTAAACCAGAATTTTGATTTTCGTATTAAATATAAATGTTTGAGGAGTTTACAAGAAGAAGCAAATTTTCTCGGTCAACCGATGAAGAAAATCTCAGTCGGTGTCTGTCTTTTTCTTTATACTCGGTGTCTGTCTGTCCTTTTGACTTCATCGTTATCAATAGACTAAAGTTTCCTATGACGTATTCTTCTCCCAAAGTGCAGAAAACTATTTAATGTGTCATTAAATAACTAAAACCAGAACACGCAACTTTCTTTATTCCCGCATATAATCAATCTTGTCGCTTTTTCCAAAAATATCGTTGTAATATGATTGTAAGTGCAAATAAAATTCAAAATCTTCACAGTAATCCTCATTTTAATATTTAACGTACCAGATTGTAATTCCAGTATGTAGATTAATTTTTAAAAAACAATTCCCCAGAACGCTACCTAGATGTCAATCCATCATTTGCAAAATATTAAATTTTCGTCAACAAAGTTGGTTGAATTTCACTACGGCAGGAGATTCGCCTCGAGTAGAAATATGTAGCAACTAACCGAATGTTGAATATGTTCCTTCAGTACTTTGTATGGAAGGCTGTTTTCGTTGTCTAAGAGTGGGTGCCATGTTTGTTGAAGAGTCATTTTGCCATGCAAAGCATGTTCTACAGTGTAGAATGAAATAGATTAGGTAAACTGCTGCTCAGCAAAGGAGCGTGGATATTACCAGACAAATAAGCTTTTTTTCTACTAATAGGCATCAACAATTTTTATGATCTTTGCTTTATTATATGCATCAAATCCACGTAACCCTGTTTATAATCATAAAAATGTAAGCACCAGAACACCTTTTGAGCGGTGAAACATTTGATCAAATATGAACAACAATATTATTTGTTTTTTGCATTAGACAAACACTTAGTCACAATTTTGAACAGATTCATTTATTGAATCCTTTTAACCTAACTTACGTGAAGAGGCTGTTATGATTTGGTTTCCAGTTATAGCCTCTGGTTGGAGCTGCGGAGGAGCTTCTTTTACTTCTACGGGTAAAGCAACTGGTGGCCACTTGTAAAGCTGCACTTTCGGAGTATAAATATGGGGCTTTAGATGAACCCTGAACGTTTTATCACTTGAATTTTCATTAGATGAGTCTTTGCTGGTGACAATAAGAGGTGTTGGTTCGTAGTTGACTTGTTCACTTTGCTGAATATTGAGTTGAACAGATGGCTTGCTTAACGCGCTCTTGCTTGGAGTGGCGAGTGGCCAAGACGGTTCCGGGATGTTTTCTTGACTTGAATAGCTAGATGCTGTGTACAATGTTGCATTTTTTGGAGGTTTTTGTTCCTGTGCTGAGTTCTCAGAGGATGAGTAAGCATAATTTGGTGACGTTGCGTTGGTTGAAAAAGAAATAGCAGGGGATTTTTCTTGTTGGTAAGCATTCTGTTGTTGTGGTTGTTGGTAAGCATTCTGTTGCTGTGGTTGTTGGTAAGCATTCTGTTGCTGTGGTTGTTGGTAAGCATTCTGTTGTTGTGGTTGTTGGTAAGCATTCTGTTGCTGTGGTTGTTGGTAGGCATTCTGTTGCTGTGGTTGCTGGTAGGCATTCTGTTGCTGTGGTTGCTGGTAGGCATTCTGTTGCTGTGGTTGTTGGTAAGCATTCTGCTGTTGCTGCTGAAAATAACTCGTGTTCCCCTTCATGTTGTTAAGAATTTGAATTCGCTCTGAATTCGTTTGCTGAGTGCCTGGCGTCTTTGCGTTCCAATTTTCGGCAGCAGCACCGCCTTGTGGGCTCTGACTTTCAGAGAAGTTAGCCAAAGTTTTCCCAGGACTTGAAGTTTCAAGTCTGTTGTTTGGGACACTTGCAAACTGGTTAGGTTGGTTGTCGACACGAGCTTGAGAGATAACATCTCCTCCATAATGGTAGTCTGTGGACGGCCTAGTTGCTTGCTGAGGTTTGGTTTGATTGCGATTGGATTCACTGATGACGTTGTTGTTTCGCACACTGCTATTGGCATTGGGACTATATGTGACTTGCATCTGGCTGGCTTTAAAATGCTGAATCCGTTGACTGACAACACCAGCCACCATTGTCGCTACAGCTTTTTGTTCTTCGGCATTTTCTTTAGCTTCTGCTTCAGCTTGCGTCGAATGTGTGCCATTTTGATTGTCCTGTTTATCCGATAGAAAATTTTCGGCAGCTTGCAAAAATACCTCTTGAGATTGCGGTTTTTTCAGTGCGGCATTTTCCTCAGTGCTGTTAGCCTTGCTTGCGCCGTACCCTAAAAATGAAGTAATTTTTTTCCTTGTGATTTCATTCCTGAACATTAATCAATTTTTTAGAGCGACAGGATTTCCGTTGAGAGACCTAATAACAGTATTTCCAAACATTCATGGAAAAAGCTGCTGAGATTACAAATTTACAGTACCGAGCCTAGTGACAGAATCCTTGCAGCTACCAAATACTGATCTGGAGGAAATCACCATGGATACTAACAGAATATGTATTCTGTGTAAAAAAGGTCAATGCAAAAATTTTCACAAGTAAATTTTACCTAAAAATTGTGATGTTCGTCACAGCGAGTGATGTTTGTTACGATTAATCGACAAAAAGAAAATATGGCAAGTGAAAATGTTTAAGTATAAAAAGGAGATATTTCCATTTGCAACTTATAACTACAAGACAAAAAGCATACAGGGCTAAACAATATTATTTGTAGTTCACATTACCTTTTGAAGGTTCTCTAGGGGCTGAAAGTTGGGGGTAAAGGATTTTGCCAAGAGTGGGTGTATCAGAGCTATCTGTAAAGTTATCATCGGTTCCCTGTGAGCCGGTGTCTGCCGAGCTGTAAATGTTGGTAGCACTTTGCTGCTCCGCAATGTTTTTTTGCAATTTCTCAAGTTCCCCGTCAGTTGTCTGATTTGCGTTTGGAGGTTGCTGTGCTAGTTGCTTTTCATTCCCCTTTTCAATTTCCTTGCTCAAATTGGGCGAAACTGGCTTTTCTTGGTTCATAACTAGCTTTCCCTCTACCTGTTCGGGCAAATCATGCCACAGGTTCCCCTCGAGCGAATTTGTTTCTTTATTCGGTGAATTTTGCTGCGATCCTCCTGGAATTGGTGGTTGCTGTTGCTGCGATATTGGTTGATATGCTTGTTGCTGGGTTACCTGACCTTGCGATAACAGGTTTTGTTGCTGCGGCGATTGCAACGAAGTTAGTTGTTGTTGCTGACTCTGTTGTTGTTGCTGTTGATAAATTGACGGTATGACGCTATCAGAAATCTTGGTCTGCTTTGGGTAGATGGGTTCAGCTGTTTCTGCAATCACATTGTTGACTGATGATGTCATATGGTCCTTTGAACCTAACACGGGCTTTACTTGTTTAACTTCACTTACCAATGGTTTCTCAGTTGGCAATGGTTTATTAGTTGCCAATGGTTTCTCACTTGCCAATGGTTTCTCACTTGCCAATGGTTTCTCACTTGCCAATGGTTTCTCACTTGCCAATGGTTTCTCGCTTGCCAATGGTTTATCAGTTGCCAATGGTTTCTCACTTGCGAATGGATTAACTTGTTGATGCTCCATAACAACGTAGCCTATTTGCTTTGAAAACTTCAGTCGCTGTAGCTTTAGCGACATGGTGGCTTCATCAGATGGAACTGAACTAGCAGAAGAAGCCACTGGCGCTGATTGAGCTATTGCTGATTGGTTTTGCGCTAATTTGGCACTTTTTTCTTTATTTGGTTCGGCTAACGGGTAAATTGGCTCAGTTGTCTCTTGCAGTGGCGTTTCTTGCTTAACCTTGTTTTTCTCAGTCTCGGTGTCATTTAAGCTCTGGTTGACTTCAGCTTCAGAGTGAGGTTTTGGGAACTCATCACTTGGACTTGGCTCTTGAATCGGCTGGTCACTTGTCACATTGTTAATTTCTTTGAAAACAAAGTAATATCGACATAAACAACTCATACAAAGAGAAAACCAGTATTATAAAAAAATAATCTTATTTGCCTTGTTTACCCTTTTGGATTTTTTTAGAAAGGTTTGGTTATTGGTGAGTAGCAGAAAATCTGTTATAAGGTGAATGTCGGCCTTTAAAATTTGCTATTCTCAAAGAACAAAAATTAACAAACGGCCTGAATTACTTAATGAAAATAACTCACCATAAATTTCCAACGAATCGCTAATCACTGGAGTGTCTCCTACATTGCCTGATGAGATTAGGATTTTCAGCTTTTGTGCAGGGTAGACTTCGGCGTTAGCAAATCTGACGTACATATCCACTATGGTTTGGCCCTGAGAGCTCTCTCTATCAAGAATCAAAGAATCGAACTTAATATCACATCACCTAAGAGGTCGTCAACATACTCCATAAATGCGACATGCTATACAAACAAACGCATTTGCTTATGTTCTGTTTTAGACCTTATGTTGCTTATGTACAATAGACCCTTACTATTACGCCCCCTTTTCAATTGCCCTATTTCATTTACCCATACCATCCCACACATTTCCTCACACCATGGTCTTTGCTCACACCTAGTAGGCTTTCTGTACTTTCGTATTCTCTCAATCCTTCGCGGCTCTTTCCTAATCCAGATGTTTTGTTGCCACTAGCAACCCGCCCATTCCAACATGTTCTCTTGATTAATTTTTATCGATGACCCTTTCTATCAATAGAATATGAAATAGGCGTCACAGTTATATACGAACCTGAAACCAAGGACTTGTGAGTTCAGATAATTTGGTGACCCACCAAAAACATCATCAAGCTGTGAAAAAAATTATTGTCTCCATTAGATATCACTTCAACTTATTCAACACCTTAGACACGTGAATATAGTGCAGCAAGCACCTAAAAAATTTAGACGATTTTTGTTTAAAAAAGCTGGCAGACACATTGATTTCATTAAATTTTTCTACAAAGCTGAACCGTTGAGATCCTTTTTCCAAGTCTTATACACCCTAATTCATCTTGTAAATTCTGTTACTTTTAAAAAGAATGATTTCATTACAGGTGCTCGCTCGGATCAAAAGGTACTCGCTTTAAAAGCTGCTCGGATCAAAGGTGCTCGGTATCAAAGCTACTCCATATAATAGTTGCTGGGTTTCGAAGCAGCTAGGTTTCAAAGCTATTTGGTATCAAAGCGTCTCGGTAACAAATCTGCTCTGTACTTACCGACTGTTCGATATTGCCACTCAGCAAACGGTAAGGTGAAGAAAATGTTGCCAGAAACAGCGTGTTCCACCTCTGGTAAAGTTGGAAGGAAACCTTTATTTCTTTGTCTAGAATAAAGCCAGGTCAGCAATGAGCACAGTGTAGAAAAAAGTAGGTTATGTTACTGAAAGTTGCAAAGGGTGCGGCCCACTGTGCCCCCTTCCTTTTTGAGGAGGCCTCTTGGGTTTGATAAACATTATCTTATTTGAATGTCTAGTTTTCTGGGTAAAGCACAATCAAAAATTAAAAGAGACTGCATTCGTCGATGCCAAGTCCAACATGCTTAATCGTGACAGCATTCAGTTAGTCTCAAAACATAAAAGCCAAGATCGATACCATGCTTTAAAATGGTAGGTGTAAATGCGAACTTACAGTTTGCAGGCAATACAACTTTGTGCTTCACTTTTTTAACAGCGTTGACTTTCGTTAAGACTGCTGGGTGCAACCGCAGACGAAGTCCTTTAGGATAATTCCAAGCTGGGAAATTCACATTCCCATTTACGATTTCTGAAATCAATAAAAGATTTGAGCAATGAATGTGCTCAAGAAATACAAGGGATTTGATAATTTTATCAACCAGATACGTAGTTAGTGCTCCATTCTGACGTCATAAAATCATAAAAGCTCCTCCGGGTGTATTTGTTGGGTGTTTGGAAAGCATAAAAAATGCAGCTTATCAGACAAATCAGCGAGACACTCGAAGTGAGACAAAATAATCTCATTAATGGGCTGAAAATACATACTTATAACTTTGAAATAATTCTTGAAAACTTGCAGTCCAGAAATCCAACCAGATGCCACGATCCCTTCAATGTAGTGCAAAGGGTCCACCTCCGTCTTGAAAAATTTCATAGAAACATCTGCCAGAATGTTCCATTTGCTGGGCCTAAAATTCGACAAAATCTACTGTGAAAAGGAAAAATTAAGCAAAGCAATTCTGATTATGCCTGCTGCTGTAATTGCAATTATGTATTCGCTACGTAGCCTTAGCAATGTCAGTTCTTTTTTACATCAAATGCATGACTCCTTAAGGCAAAAAATATTTGTTCATTGGGCAAAATGTAAAATTTGGAAAGAAAAATGGTCGAAGATACTTAATATGTATACGCTGAGCCATATAAGCGTTTGATGACCTATTTTCAATTTTTTGATCGCTATTTCAACAAAGAAGAGAATTTATTAAGTTCAGAGGTACCACCTAATACCAACATGTACAGATATCAAATCTGTTGCACATATATATTTTTATAGCCATCTAATGACATTATCACTACTTTTGAGACGACAAAAAGGTACCTGAATCGTAGGACATTCGCCTCTAGAAAGTTCCTGTTGTCAATAAGGGCGTTCGATATCTACAAATTCAATAATAGCAATCATTTAACATAGAAATGTATTTGCAATATAGGCCAAAGGCTTTTATTAAACAAGGCATTTCACATTATGCCTGGCTGTACATACCTATATATGTAATGATGTAAAAGAGTTTTGATACGTTTTGAAAAGCATAAAATTTGAAACTGGATAAAAGTTTGTATGGAAATTAACTTAGGATTCGGAGCAGAGCGGCCAATAATCTTCAGGGGAATTTTTTAGCAATAAGAGAATTCATGATTGATTTTATATATCTTCAGTAGCTTTTGCTTGCTTTTGGGAGTATGATTAAATGAACATATATACCTCGTCAACGACATTTCCGGCAAGTAGGCGAAATTGTGGAGTGTATCTGTTTGCCAATTCGTCTTTCCAATATGCTTTCAACTTTATTTCAATCCGTACATCTTGCACTGCATAAAAGAAGAAACGTGGTTGTCAATTGAAGACATTAATTGCCAAAGGAGATGTTAAGAAGATAAAAATTAGCGTTTTTGAAACATGTTTGTTACACAGAATTAGATTCAAAACTCTTATTGGGACGTGAGGGGAAACAACCTTTCATTGTATGTCATAATCAATATGAAATTCTAAATTAACAGCGTTTCTAAATGTCCAAGTAATAAAGAGCAAGCTTGAGTGGGCGTGTCGTTCTTGGGATATGGTGCTTATAATTATTCACCTTGTCCAGCAACGTAGGGTCGGTATGAGGACCTTTTACTTCTTTTGCTATGCTGAATCGGCGAAACCTGAATTCTAGTGAATATCTTCTCTAATTCTGCATCCAGATGCCTTTTAGTTCTCTTCAGCTCTCGTTCATCATGGCGAAGAGCGCGGTGTTTGTGAAATCGATGACGTCGTGTTTCTATGGCTACAATTTACAAATAGGAACAGTCAACTTTAAATGAAAACAATAAAATTGGTAAGGCATGCATATAGATTACATTGTGAAGAATATGACCATTAATAGCTGTGAATAGCAAGTAAAGTAAAACGTTACGTCAAAAAAGGTTTATCTAGCCAATGAATATAAAAAACATAATTGATGCGAAAGTGATACATTAATCGTCGCCTGTGCTATTTAAGTCATAAATCCCTTCACCTAGGACCTGCAGAAGATTGGTCAAATATGCATACACAATCGTCCGACATATATGCACGGGAAAAAATAAAAGAGTTAAAGCATATTATCTTATGGCACTATCTTTAATTCTAACAAATTTTTAAAAGGTCAGGGCTCAGATTCGGAGAATTCTTGGGCTATAGGAAAGGAGTGTACATTAAAACAAACTAGAAAACTACTACCAGAAAACTTTAATTTTTTAGATGAATTGTAACGAACCTGTTTTGACCACAAGAAAATTCTACCCTGAGTACCAGCGAAAACCCATGCGCCCATACAAACGCTCCATCGACACGAATTAACAGGAATAGAGAACAGAAAACACACACAAAAATAGAGAGAGGGAGAGAACAAAAAAGGATGAAAAGGCACACACACACACTCATTGCAAAACTGCTCACGTTTGCTATAAAGATGCGCATATGGAGCAGCTTTTAAATTCACTTAATCTTTTGAGTAGATCAACCACGAAATTGTGAGTAGATCAATCAAATTTTAAGGTCACTAAAATGTGCTTAAGCACACCTTATCACAACGATAAATCCAGCACTGATTGTCGTGACTTCGATTGTGCAATTTATTTTCTAACGAAACAGCTAATTGAAATGGCACTTAGCAGCTGCAAGGTTAAGTAAGACCTCAATGATTCCAGCTCATCACTCCAATACATGACGCTCTTTGAAAAGCTATGTTTTAAATTCCTCCGTTTTGAGAGGGATGAGTTCTCAAAAGAACGTTTCATCTAATGATTTTTTTAAACTTTCATGAAAGACCCCACATGAACCCAGTAGTTGCTTTATCATCTATTCACAATCAAAGTGTGTGTTTCATCGCTTTTAAAGGTTGTTAATTTATTGGTAAGAAAATAATTCTGCGTGGAGGTTAATCTTCTGATGAAATAGTGAACCCTGCATATTACATTAAAACAGAAATATGACCTCGTGCACCATCGGCGTGAAACGTAGCGGATAGCTCGCTTGTTCACATTATACCGGAAAGGTAGGTTATTGCTTTTATATTTAAACAATGCACTTTTGCCAGAAAAAGTGTTTTTTCTATCTTTCTCCAGCATCTCTGTTCCTCTGCAACCCACCATGATGGTAACAACTTAAAATCAAGAGTTCACTTTCTTGTCTCCGAGCAAAATAATTTCAGGCTTCAAGACGCAAACACATTTTTTCTAAGAACATCATCTGACCTTCAATATTCATAAATCTTTTTTATTTTGAGGCTAATTTTATTCTTGAATTATTCTTAAACGAAACAACAAGGTATAACTGACTACGTCCATTTCAAAACATGTAACGTGAAACTTCAATTTATTTTGCTTTTCAAAAATAACTCAAATCAGCAAAAAGTTTAGTTTTTGATAGAGCTAGATCCTTAGAATATTCTCAAATTATTCTTAAATTCCAAGCCAAGATATTCTTATAAAAAGTGTGTACGAAAAGCCTTCTTGGAAAATTTCGATTTCCGTAAGATGCTAACCTTTCGACCTAAGCGCTTATCTGTAAAGAACACGTTTAGCCTTTATTCAGGCTACAGACAAATATACTATTTCACCTACACTCTTATTTTTAAAAGAACAATTTTGAAAGAACACTAGCCTCAAAAATGGTAAAAAGTTAAGAAAAAAATTAAGAACAAGCTGTGTAAAATGTAATTTTGCACAATTTTTCATCTAAAAAAACGAGGAGTTTCTTGCCATTTAGGGGTGCTTTTACGATGAACTTTCAAACTGGTCGGCAAATAGAGGATGCCTCACTCACTTTGTTGGCAAACGAGGCGCCTGAAAACCCCCTAGAGTGTTCAGCTAACAATAGCTAGCAATTGCACTTTTACACCCTAATAATTTAAGAACAGTCAGGAGCAATCTATCACCAGATTTTCGAAAAAATTAAGAACTGCCAGTCTGAGCTTCCATTTACTGGCTATTTAAAATATGCATACTTTGTGTATTGGTGTGGCTTTGATTAAAGATGCATCTTCGTGCCCTTTTCTATTTGCCTTATGCCTTTTACGCAGTTCAATAAGGCAGGGAAGACGAACTGGCGATTTCAGCAAATTTTAGGGTTTATAGTTATTACAACATAATGAAGATAAATGGAGAAGACTGATAGGAGAGAGGGAAGTGACTACATCGCACTTTGAAAGAAGGCGTGAACTTTGCCAAAAGCGTAAGCAGCCACCTTCTCTCATTCTAGAAATGACCTTTACTGGACTCACTGGATTTCCTCAAATTTTACGACTCCTTACAGCATTCCTAGGAAAGCACTCAAAACAAAGTCCCTTGTGCTTCCAGTTTTCAAACTCTTCTCAACATGGAAGCACTGATAAAAGTAATGGTGCTGTGACTTGAGGCATTAAAGCGTGCCTCTTTGTGATGAAGAAGATAAAGAAACTTACCGGAAAAGCAAATCAAACCAAGAAAAATAAAGAATATTTTTGATGCTGTCATCACATCTGCAAAACAAAAATAAGAATAAGAAAATATCAGCTGGCGTAAAAGCTTCCTGCAAGTTCTAATCGGGGTTTGATCCTAAAAGTCGATTTATCATTCGCTGTAAAATGAAAGAAGATTTGACGATATTGGTGGCCTAGGTAAGATTTCTGCAAACATCGTCTAGGTCAGCGTGACTTTATACACGGACATCAATGTATGCGATAGAAAAAAGCAAAACATGTCACTTTGCAAAACAAATTCATTTTCTGATGTAAACGTTAATCTTGTTAGGATGGATAACTAAATCTGATGGTAAATAAAGCACCTCGCATTGGCATTGACAAAGTCAGTTAAACGCACCGTCTGGCTTGATTTATTAAGGGCAAAGATATTTCAGTGTTCATTTTATATTATTTGCTGCTATGCCATAATTCAGAAGATTTTATTGAGTATGCTTATCTAGCAAACAACGTTAGCTCGAGCCTCGATCAAAGTAACTTCCGATATCTGATATTTCGATTTCATTTCACATTTGCCTCAGTTCATGCATGACGTCAATGGTATCTTTATTTCATTTCAAGAAGAAACCTTAATTGCCAATAACAAGATTCCTATGACTCTTTCAAATATTTATACAAGAACAGAATATTTTGTTTCAGTATCTTTTAAAACATTCTTCACCTATGAGAATAGGTATGAGCGACAAAATTGCGAAAAATGAATCAATCATAGATATTTCGATACAATAAGAATATATCGCTGAGCTCTTTGACTTGAGTTGCCTCTAGCACATATTGTAATACACAAGGCGAACTCTTTGCCAAAAGATGATCTTCCGCAGATTATCGGATATTCCATAAAAACATCTTACCTGCTGGTACTTTCAATAATTATTACAACATTTGCTGCTCCACTTTAGGCCTAACTTTCACCTGCACCCAACGTCATCAAAGCTGCTTTTAAAGTCAAAACTACTTTTCCACCATAAGAAATTCTGTTGAAAATACTTTATAATTAGGGCAAAACAAATTGTAAGAGCGCAAGCGGCCTACAGAGCACGGGTTTGGTGTTGACTAGAATGACCACCAGCTGATCGCAGCAGCGATCAAGGCAGCTCCAGTCAAAAAGTCAAAGCATCACGAAGACCAGCTATTAAAGCGAAGAACGAACCTGCAAACTATTTGAAGCTGCAGGAATGGAATCTAGCCGTATTCCTTTAAATGAATAACTAAAAAAGTACATCAAGGCACATTGCTTCCAAATGACTAGTATGAATTCTGCAAATAATGTTAAATTCCTCCTCGTCATCATCGTCATCATCATCATCATCATCATCATCATCATCTTCATCATCCTAATCATAATCATCATCACCATCATCATTATCATCATTATTATCATCATCATCATAATCATCATCATAATCATCATCACCATCATCATCATCATCATCATCATCATAATCATAATCATCATCACCACCATCATCATCAACATCATCATAATCATCATCATCATAATCATCATCATAATCATCATCATCACCATCATCATCATCATCATCATAATCATCATCATCACTATCATAAGAATGACAATTACTATCATCGCAAATTCTATTGTACGTCAGGGCATCAACATCACAGGCTCCCAGTACGAATTAGAATCTAGATAGGCACCTCATATCAAAGTTTGTTGAGTTTGTTTTAGATATTTGGTAGTTAGATGTTGTTTCTTGCAAAATCCTGTAGAAAGTTAAAAACCATCCGCGGAGAAACCTTCTGCACTCCGGAACCTAAATGGACGCTCGGAAGAGACGGTTAAAGGCAAGCTTTGTACATACACAGAAATTTGGACGGAGACGAGGCTACATTGGTGGCCGCGAGACTTCACATTCTCTTCTTGATAACGAGGCTTTTAATTAGCTAATTTTAATCTTTCAAGACAGCTGCGAAACATGTCGTTCGAGAAGCTGATGTATAGGAGATATTTCACATCAACAAACACAGAATCTTTGAAGATCTTTCATTTAGTTTTCCTACTTTACTGGTCTTTTCATCAGTCTTATTAAGTGTCTATTACATCTTGTTCACGAATATAAAATTTTTGTAAATTAATTGTCAATCTTGAGAATAAAAATCACGGCAAACATTAATTTGAGAGTGACTTAGCAGGGACAGTGATAAACCAGCGTCTCGTAACTTTGCTTCAAACGTTTTGATGCAACATTTCAATAGAACGTTTCGAAAAACTTTCCGACGCAAGCTTGCCTAATTCTTAGGTAGAGTAGTTCTCACTATTATGTTCTGGCCAAAACCACCTAAAAACCCAGATATAAAATTATGCCCACTGTGGTCCTTACCCTGAATCAAAATGTTGACATTCAATCAAATGTTTACAAAATCAAATCTTACAGAAATCAGTCTAATTCAATCTTTTTTTATTCGTCACTTTTCAGTTTCTTTAAAGCAACAGAGTTTTCCTGTTTCATTTCCTTGAGGTCCTTTGTAATTTGTTCTAAATTTTCCTTTATTTCTTTTTCGTTCAGGTTATCCAGTTGATCTTCAAGTTCTCTTATTTCTCGCATTATTGAACCCGTTTCCTCAACACTCTTCACCAAATCAGCAAAGTTCTAAAAAGTAAGTCGCAGCTTTAGGAACAGCCTTTTGTTAAAAAATCTCTTTGGATGCGTTCAAAACATCTGGTACACTTTGCAGGCTCTAAAGAATTCTTCAAGTTGACAAACACAATTCTAATTCAACAACATTCATCTTGTCAAATAACATCCTCCTAGCTGCCAAATTTTTGAAAACATCCTTCTTTTCAAAACCATTGAAAAAGTCAAAGTTGCAAATTTTTTCTTTTCAAGAATGTGATCTTACAGACATATGACCTTTTACTCCCCCTGTTTTCTAAGGCGATCTGAAATCAAAACGGGGGTTACTAACCTCGTGAAGGTTGGCCAGCAACTTGTACGCTTTCCTGCTAAACTCGTTCTTCTTTGCATCCTAAAATGATTATCACGTGTTACAATTCCTCTGTACCAACTAAAACATCAACAATTACTTCACTTAATGATTTGCTGTCAGTAACTTTGCCAAAATCGACATTAAGTATTTCATTCTTCAAACTGAGTGCTCACTGCGGATTTCATCAGCGGTTTTTTGTTTTTTAAAAACTTATTTGTCATCACAGCAAAATGGCTACTGCAGCTAATATTAGGATGAAGCTGTTTTCTAGTAAGGGAGAAACTTCGCTCATCGCCTTAAAGAGCACGTGTCGTTTTAGATTTCCACTGATTGGTAGGTGCGAAAACACCTGAAGGACTCGTGTAGCTGAGTTCAGACCACAACACAATTGTTGCTTTTATAGTCAGGAAAAAGGCGCAATTTGATCCAAGAAGAGCATCTTTGGCTTTTGGTTGAATCCCACGTCTGACCAACATTATTTTGACTAAACTGTTGTAAAGGATTCCCAGTTGTAGAGTCATAATTACTGGTGATAGCTATAAAAGGGGAGGGGGTAAAAACGAAATTAATTGTAAAACATATCTAAAAAATCTACCTTAAAGATAAGTTCGTCTGTTTCTGTAAATGTCCTCTCGAGCTTTCCAGAGAGAAAATTGATGTCCTTCTGAAGAGCACGAGTATCCTTCAACACCTTAAACATAATTGCCAAATTACTAACAAATTTAAACTAACAACGGTTTTAAAGAATGGAGCTATTTGACATGGCGAGCAAAATAGCATGGATATGTCAGTTTCAATGTAAAGAAGATAGCTTTTCTTGAAAAGAAAATATGACATTACTTATATTCATTTTCATTTGCTTACAATATAACTTGGACCTTAAAATAACAATAGGCCATTGTGATAATAGCAACTAATAGACTTTATCATGAACAAATGAATTGAAACTTTAAGAAAAGGTAAAAAAGAAACTAATTGAATGAAGCTTTGCTTGATGAGACAGTCTGAGAGGGCAAGGACCGGCGACCTGAATGTAGGCGACCATCGAAGATAAAATAGAACAATTTGATTCATTCTTTTGAAAAGTAAAGGACAATGCCACTTTTGGCGTGTTCGATCAATTTTGGTAGGTTACAGGAAACCCACTCCTCGCCAAGCACGTAAAATCATTTTAGGCAAAATAACAACATTCAGCGGAAAAAGGGATGGTTGTACTTTGGATAATACTGTGATAACATTTGTTCTTTTTAACCTTATATTAAGATGGTTTCCACTTTTGGTTTTCTATTAAGCTCACCTATTTTTACTTTTAAACAGCAAGGTTTATCAAAAAATCTCAACCTGTTCCAAAACATAATGCGCTGTTTCGTGACAAATGTTGGTCGTTTAAATCCAAACTCAGAATGGGATCATCCTACAACATCTTTGGAATTGCTACCTGCCAAACATTCACTTGAATGCCAAACGGTAGAGTAAGAAAAGTAGAAAGGTTATAACCTTTGATTTTAGCTTTTATAGCACAACGTAAGATAACACAAAACTTACATTATTGATGTCATTCTTTTGTCTGTTGATATTTGCAACAATCTCAAGGATTCTTTTAGTGTACGCCGATCTGTTCACATCTTTTGCCATGCGCTCGTATTCTGCCACCTTCAATACAATGACACAAAATGGTCACATATGTAATTTTCAGAAGAATGAAACTCAACCATTTTTATTTGCAAAGGGTTTACGAGATCGATGAACGGTCAACTAAGTGAGGATGATATTAAATAACTCTTAACTCTACGTCATGTAAACAAATGTGCTGGCCGTAAAACTTGGCAGCATGCATTGAGATTATGATTAACAATTCAAACTGTACACCCTATCGATTTTGTGATGTGATCGCATTTAATGGTGTGATTGCAAGTGATTAATGATTGGGAAAACAAACTAGGAGTCCCGCAGGTTGTTTAACAAATTGAGATACTAACACGTAGGTTCTGAAATATGCAACAAAGAAATAGGAATCCGGGTTAATCTCACACAGAGAAAACAAATTTAAACTGACAATGCATTCATTCTGGTTTTGTAATTGAATATATTCCAACTTTCTTTGAATTTCCCCCAACTTCTCTGGAAAATCGTAGACACTTCTCTTATTTTGGGAATCAAGTATATTCTTCATGACGATTTCATGGCACTTCGTAACTAGACTTAACCGTCGGAGGATGGTTCAGTTGTTAGATGCACTGACAACAGACCCAAGGGTCCGTGGTTAGAGTCCCTGGCATGACTAAACTTCCACCCAGAGTGAGGAGAGTCGCCAGCTCTCTGTAATTCCAGGCATAGGAATCACGAGGTGTGGTCACATCGAGAGGAAGGACCAGGACACTGCTCGATAAGCATAAGCTTCTCAGTGTTCTAAAAACTACCTTCGAATGCTAGGTAGAAACAAATACAATTACAATACAAATACAAGTTGAATTTCTGAGTTTATGTCTGGTTTCTTTCGATTTTCAGCTGTCAACCAGAGGCAATATTCTCGTGATTGCTGTTGCAGCCGCCAAAATGCATGTTTCTCGAAGACAATGTCAAAGCAAATGGGAACTGCTATCGGGAAGTATTATCGCATGTTTTAAGGTATTAACCAATGTTTTAAGGTATTATCGCATGTTTTATAGCATTATCGCATGATTTAAAGTATTATTGCATGTGAGACAACTCTGCATTTAGGATACAACTGTTGTTGTTATTTATATAAACAAAAAACGAATGGATAGGATCTAAAGAACAAGTTAGTCACGATTAAGAGAGCAATTGCATCGGATTTCTTCTCGAGAAGCAGTTTCATAGTGTTTCAAACGTTTTTCATATAGGCTATGGAATAATAAATTTTCGCTGAAGATGCTCCTTTATGTTCTACATCATACCCTACCCACAGGAGACATTCTGAGGCCAACTTCAATGATTCAAACACAGATGCCAACAGTCTCACCTTCTTTGCAACTACTGCTGCTGCCTAAGTTGTTGTCACTAACGTGGATGCTGCTGTTGTTGCTTACGACCTCAATGAAAGTTTCATTGATTCTCTTTCCCTTGGATTTCAAGCTCCTCCATTAGCTTTCCAGTCGTACTCAAAATATCACGATTACACAATGACTCATTTATATGTAGGAAAACGAGTCTACGTGAAATAGGTCGTCAGGGTCGAAGGCAACAAGAAATCAAGATACCCTGTACTCGTAGCCTGTGCTTGTAGCATAAACTTTTAGCATAAACTTCTCGTTACCGACAATGTGACAGGATCTCAACCAGTCCAGTCTGATTATAAACTATGCTAGAAGCTGTGATGTCATCAAGCCGAGGTAAAATGAAAAGGATTGGCTAATCGCGTATCTTACGACCATTCTGAATACCGTTAACTGGCTAGCTCTATTCGTGAGGTTTTCATTTTACTCACTCGCTAGTGCTCACAACAACGGTAAACAAAGAGATTTCATTGGATCACACCATGACAGATGGTATCTCCATTCGTTTTCTTATTAGCCAAGACTAAATTACTTTAGGCACCTCGTTCCATCATATACACTACCTTTAATAACGAGTAGTTGAGTGAAAAAAGAAAATTGTTAAAAAAATTCGGTATTCATTTCATGCAGAGCAGAGAAAAATGTCGAATATCAAATGAGTAAAAATCGTTAGCTTATTTCAATGATTGTAAAAGCCCAGAAACACGGATCAGAAAAAAAAGAGAAGAAGCAAGAAGCCCTTTGCATTTCTCAGGATCTGCCAATGCATTCATGAACGTTGCTTCTTCATAGTGGCAAAACAATGCAAAAGGATGGATATAATTGATTATAAAGATCCATAAAGATGTAAAAGATTTGCCCCAAAACTGAAAACATTTCCTTAAGTATCTTTCAAAGTATCTTCATTTTTCTCTGATCTTGAAAATAAACAAAGATTGTTAACTGTAAAGTCATTCCCTTTCCTTGCACAAAAAACAAAACACAGTTTCATTGCAACTAAAATAAAGATTTGAGACCATCGTTTCCATGCATTTTTTGTTAACTGTAAATAATTCAACAAGTTTGGATGTTTTCTGAGTTCTTCTACTTCCATAAATTTGAATTTTACCTGCTAGTCGATAGCAAACCACATATACTAAAAATATAACAGTGACTTGCGCTACTTACCAGTTGCTTGTGTAAATCTTCCTTGGTTTTCGCTTCATCGGCAGCTGATTTCATCTTTTCACGAAGATTCTTTATTTCGTTAATTTTGAGCTCGATCTCCGACTAAAGAAAGACAAAATAGAAAACATTAACACCTCCCCATTTATTTCAGCCTGTAGATTCATTCTTTTTTCGATCACTAAGTCGACAACATGTGATACTTGTCATTTTCCATGTCTTGTTTCAAATAAAGAAAGCAAAAAACCCATCTGTTCCAGGATTAGTGCCAAACCCGTGTTATTCTATAAAAGTTCTAGAAAAAAGATAGGCAGGGATAGAATTTTGACAAATAGTCATATTAATATCTTTCGTTAATAATTATTTCGCTGACAAAAAGGAAATCTCACACATTTCTTTAATGCTCAAATTCCACACTGTAATTCCACTACTCAAGCTTCAAGAACAAAACAGTGCTTAAAATTGACTGGATTTCCGGCGCTCAAAGCTCTGGAAAACTACGCCAGTACTTTCTTAAAGTGCCTGTGACATGATTTTCGTACTTTTGGGTTTTTTATATCTATTCTTATGTAAAAAGGCCTGTTATTTTCATTTCTGAGGTTAGTTTTTACGTTTTGTGAGAAATGAAGGAGTTATTGGCGATCTTCTACGCCAAAATTCGCCATCTTGGTTTTCAGAATGAGTAGACAGTAGACATTGCATATCAAATTGAACATATCTTCATTTCTAGGATAAGAAATCAACAGAACCTTACGATTTGAAAACGTATCCAAATAGACGTTATTACGAGAATTATAAAACAAGATTTTCATCAAAATCATTCTTTTTGGAGATATATTGAAATAGATAATGAGTACTTAGCAGGAATCTTCAATCACAACAAAACAAGATTGCAAATCACATGTGAAAGAGAAAATGCAAGCCAACTTACAACTTTAGATTCATTCGCAGCTTTGAGCTCCCTGTACTGCACAATTAAAGGTGCTCTGTGGGTTTCCCACTGTGATGCCAAGTTTAATAAACGTTGTGTACTGTTTTCCACTAGTTGCTGCAGTGGGAATAAAAAAGTGCGTGGTTATAGGTAACCTGTAGAATGTTGGCCAAAACAAAAACTTTTCCAAATGATTGAAAGGCAATCCTGGTAAGAAAATGAAGGAAATGAAGATGGGAAGAAATGAGGATGAGTACTAATAGAAATGGAAGATGGTGATGATTGAAGGAAATGAAGATGGGAGGTAAAATAAATGGAAGATGGTGATGATTGAAGGAAATGAAGATGAGAGGTAAAATAAATGGAAGATGATGATGATTGAAGGAAATGAAGATGAGAGGTAAAATAAATGGAAGATGATGGGAAGTGAGGGAAATGAAGATGGGAGGTAATATAAATGGAAGATGATGGGAAGTGAAGGAAATGAAGATGAGAGGTAATATAAATGGAAGATGATGGGAAGTGAAGGAAATGAAGAAGAGAGGTAACATAAATGGAAGATGATGCGGAGTGAAGGAAATGAAGATGGGAGGTAATATAAATGGAAGATGATGGGAAGTGAGGGAAATGAAGATGGGAGGTAAAATAAATGGAAGATGGTGATGAAGATTGGAGGTGGTGAAGATTGGAGGTGATGGGGCTGGGAGATAACGACGTTGAGAGGTGATGGGGACGGGAGGTGACAAGGATGGGAGGAAATGAAGAATGGAGGTAATGAAAATTGGAGGAAATAAAGATGGGTAGGTAAGAAAAAAATGGTTTCCTTTGACAATAATGTGCAAGAAAGGAAGATTCATAAAGGCTCTTGCGCAACCGGCATTACTGCCCCAGAAAACTGCACAAATTTCGCAAGCAGCCAGTCCTGGTTTCCATGCAGGTGAGGAATAGTGCTGGAACAAAAGAATTTTTATGCTATTTTTAAGCTTTAAGAGTTCATAATTCAGAAAGGATTTATTTTCAACGTAAGTATGCACGAGAACCCTGCAGCTGCGAATACGCGAGAATGCAAAGATGGTTGTTGGAAAAGCAGCAGTTTTCGCCGGGCGCGATATTGAACTGGTAAGAGTTTCGCCTTGCGTCAAACTTAGCGACTGGGTAGCCGAAGTGACAAGATATGCGTTTCGCATGTAGTGACATCGACAAATAGATACTGATAAAGGCGTTAAATCTCTACTTAAGCTAGCGTGGGTTCGTCACCCTGCAACAAATCAACGTTATGAAACATAGCAACAAACAACATGTGAATAATAATCAAAGTTATCTTGATGGTAACATTTACATAGATGATGTTTAGTTGTTTAACTGATAGAAACTGAGTTGATCTGAATACACATTTGATTTATGCCATCTGCCAGAAAACTTGTCTCTAGAATTTAATTTATTCTTGCTAGCCGAGAAAGAGAGAGTGCACGCACAGCCGACCCTAAGATCTTAACGCATATTTCTTCGTCTCTTCATTATAGGCAACTTTCGTCAAAAACATTGGATTTGATAAGAGTACGACAGACAATAAACCTTTAAAGCTTGAAAAGGTTCATTGAACCTTTCTAATTCAAAATATTTCACTTATTACAACATCTGTCTTATTACAACAGCGGCTTGCTGAACGAACGCCACCACAGACATCTCAAGTAGTCAGAATCCGAGATAAGAAAAAACGAAGAACATACATTCTTGGTAGAATTTATTTATTTTCCAAATCACACAAGCTAAAATACCAAAAATTATGCAAATACAAAATAAGCAATTTTTATGGACTCCCGGTAAAGATTTTAACTATATGTTTAAGTTTATCGTAACATTATCATACGAGCGCACTGAAACTTTCATTACGAACTAACTGTTATGAATAGGTATTTTGCAGAACCATGATCACCACATATCGGCGAATGCCTTTCCTTACTGTTTGAAATTTTCTGTTTAATATTCATAAGTCAGTAATTGTTCTGGTATCAGCGAAATCAGACAACAAAAACGAATTTTCTGAGGTCGATCGCGCTCACCGAGCAAATAATGATATGAAAATCACTGTTGACAGTTCCAGTAAAAAAAATTCCGGGCAGGTGTCAAAATATCAAGACACAAAAAATTATTAATCACTGGACCAGTCATTTAAGGAATTACTGAATACCAAGCAAATAAGACAACATTTTGGAGAATAACACTTTTCACACGATCATTTCAAAGTCATTGTGACTTACAAAAATGACTCTCGTTACAGCGAAAATCTGCTGGATAGGATCGTTTTGAATAATCAACTTTTTGTCTTTGCCAGTGCAATTTTGACGGCTCTATATACATTTGTTATGACAATAAGAATCCCGAGAGTACAAAACAGTGTACTGTCTTAATAACTGACCATTCAACAAATGAAGCATATAGAAGGGCTGTCATTCGACTGGTGTGCTTGTACAAAATATGTGTGCATGGGTGCATAACCTGGCTGTATGTGATTAAGCAGTTAATAGAAGCAGACTTCATAATTCTTATAAGAGTGCTTCACTATCTTGAAAGAATCTATCGTAGAGTTTTGGCGATGCACGTTCCAAAAAGGCAGGAAACTCTTCATACCTCCTACCCTTTTGCAGTTGTGCCAACCTCCACGATGTGTACATTGACAATATTCTCAAGACTTCATAACTGTCTCTCTTTATAACACTGACACCATTCCTTCTAACCTTGAGCATTTCCATGTTGCATTCACTCCTGTTGCGACCTTTCTGAATTGGCTCAATATAAACATTTAAGTCCATATTAAAGCTAACTTCCTTTATACATTTTTGTTCATTGCACTTTCCCAATGTTGATATATTTTGTCGATTATTTTCTGCTGCTGTGGTAGACATTGACCGTTTTCCCTTCTGGCTAGCTACTTCTGACAAAGAATTGGTTCGCGATCTTCTCCCCTTCTGATTGATCGCCTCTGATGAAGAGTTCCTCCTTGATCGCTTTCCTTTGCAAGACTCTAAGTCTGGATGGAATCCTTTCTTCGTACAATTCTCATCAATCATTTTGCAAGTATCTGGCATCTCTTAAAGAGATTGCGCTTCTTGATAGTCAATCACTTTACAGTTTATAGAGCACCTTTAACAGGTAATTGCAAAGTATCAGAGATTCTATTCTTCTTTAACCAAACGTTAACAACTTTCCAAGTTTAGAACAAATTTCAAAATTTGGAAAGAAGTTAAATTTCTGCCTCCAAATCCGAGTTATTGCTTCAATGGCTTTGTATGTATTTTCAAAGTCTTTCGTTACAAAGCTTTTCTCCTTGCTGTAAAACTAGTCAGCCAGAGCGCAGTGATCAGTTCTAATGACCTTCATGGGATGTAAACCAAGCAGGTCTATTTATCTTCATTGTCTCTTCTCATTACTAATGCATGCAGTCGAGGCCGAGATCCGCATTAGGAAATCCTGCGCAAAGCATGGCCATGCACTCTAATCCCAAACCACGTGACGTAAATTTAAGAATAAATAACAAACGCGCTGACTTTCATCAAAAAACTGCTTTTTTCTAAAGCTTTTCAGCAGTAAGATTAGCCCTTCTTAAGAAGTCATTTCACACGAAAAAAAACAAAAAGTTAGCATCGCTTGGTTGTTGTCGATTTCAAATGCTCAACGACTGATGATTATGTTGTTAATGGGCAAAGAAGCATGATGATGATGATGACGCCGATGGCGATGACATACACACCTATCGCCATATTTGGTCTGATATATAATCCTTACCTAATATACAACACAGAGCCATCGCATGCTAGGTCTACCTCTTTTAGGACAACCTTCCACGTTCTATCACCGCAAAAATTACACTTTAAGCCCATAACTGCTATTCCGTCTGAAAAATTGAATAGATTAAAGCACTGTCAGTTGATTTCTTTGCCTAACGAAAGTATTTGTTAACGAAAGTGTTTGTCGTTAGTTGGCTAGCGGAACTTCGTTGTCTGTTTTCCTTGCGATACATACGTTGAATCGAATCTTATCACGTCAATCTTCAGCATTATCATCAACGTTGCTGATCACTACATGATAACAAATGGTCACTGCTGAAAGAAAGCAGCAAATACAATCGAAATCTGAGGAAGTTCTAAGGCAGATTCACAAATCGCCACTGCAAGATAGTCTGCACTTTCGCGAGATAACGTTCACATAGAATGGCGAAAGAGATGATAGTACATTCAAAATCTTTTTCCATTTGCTGGGCAAGTCCACAATGATGACCGGTTTAATAATTATGTTTGGAAGGTTTCTCTTAAATAAACAAACAAGTCTCGAACCGATAGCACAGCCAGTGGTATAGCCAGGGTGGAAAGTATAGGGGGCAAATGAAGGGCCGCATGGGGTCCCGGGGCCATCTCCACAGAAAAATCAGCTTTGTCATTTGTATGGGTCAATGGCTGGTTGATAAAACACAATAAAAGTAACATGTCGACTGGCCCTTCTTCTCACGTTTAACATTCTGAATCATGCCGCGCAAGAAAATGAAAGATCGCATTCCAAGATTTCAGACTAAGCCCATTCTCCTAAAGTAAAATTTGAATTTTTGAAAAGTATTTGAAAAGTTTACAAGATTGGACTGGCGTTTATAATACCATCATCTTTGGGGATGCCTTCTAATACCTTGTCAACCCGCAGTTCGTATTAATTTTTCAGTTTGCAAATATGCTCAAAATCAATTATTTAGATGCATTTGCTGTTTTATTGACAATATTAAATCATCATCTGAGACTTATAAACAACATTATGGCCTATGTACTCATCCAGTTCAGAAGGAGATTCGAGATATCGGACGATTTTCATCCAAGATAAACAGAAGAAAATTATTCGAGATAGCCAATGTTCGAGGAAAGGGCAAGCGAGTTAGGGAATGTCAAGAGTATGCCTGGGAATATGTCTTGATTTTATTACTTTCGGTTGTTTTAGCCCTTGCTGGTTTTAATTTGCCTGCGAGATATCAGTTTGCAGTCACTCGACTGGCAGTCACTCTAATTGCAGTCACTTCGCTAAAGATCCCACTGCCTGTTACAGCAACATTATATTTTGACCCAAATACGCAAGACTGCTTACATTCATACTCCGCTTACATTCACAACTTTTCAAGATATATTTTGGGTGGCTGTAACTGGATAGGGTCTACTGTAGTTGGAAATCAATCCCTGGAAATCCATCCGTGTGATACAGATTGTCTGGCTTTGACAATCCGCTAAGCGGCTCGTTTTCGGTAGGAATGCAATGGATTTTGCATGCAAAAGGAATAACATGACTATTCTAGAAGCAATAGGAAAAGGAAAAGGAAAAGGAAGGTACAGTAGACTACGGCTATAATCATACCACATGCAAGTTGAAAAATCGCGACTGTAAAACAAATGAGACTGCAAACTGTGCTTAACTGAGTAGCTTTGCATATTTGGGTTCAAGCGGAGTAGCTGGAAGCGGGTTCATTTGTTAATGTTTAATCGATTGTTGTGGAGGATTCACATCACAGAGCCGCACTAACATTTAAGGGCCCCGTGCCAATGCATAGACGGTGTCTCTCTACTAGCAAGTGTGAAAGTCTGAACATTTTATTTGCAGAAACTGAGATAAAAGAAATTTCAATAGTCCTGAAAAAATCAATTGAAAGCTAAAAACTTTGTCCCTGTAGCTACAAAAAATTCAATCAACGAGTCGTACAAATACATTCATTATTGGAAAATTATAATCTTTTTCCTAATTTTTATATTTAAAAGTATATGTCCTTAATCATAGTAATACTTTTCGATTTACTTACTACCCGAGGTGGCAACATGCTTACAGTTCGCTGGGAATTGCACTCTTCGAAGCAATCTTCCCTGCACAACATAATGGATGGGTATTCTACAGAACGGGACAAAGTCTAAAACATCTGTGGTTGGGACAAATACTTGATATCGGAACTAATTGGGACGGCTGGGTGTCGTAAATAGAAAAGGAGAGCAATAACTGATATTTTTATCACGCCTTGGTCCAACATTACTAAGAAAAGACACTAATCCTGAAATTGTTTCTAGGACAAATGACCTTGGGTCATGACCTTGGTGCAGTAGCTTTTTGTACTTCAGCCTTATGTGCTCCTTGCATGAACATTCAAAAATCATTTTCAATGGTTTCACCGACCATATTATCGTTATCGTCCAAATTTTTTCACTTTATCTGTTAGCAGATTAGGTAATATCATCGTCTCTAAATGCTCCAAAAATGTTTCCTTTGTCTTGGCCCTATCCTATAAAATCTTGGGTATTTCCCAAATATAATCAAAAAGGTCTCGAGCGAAGTCCACGTTTCCGATGTTCTCTCAAAGTAAGGTGATATAATTCAGTACTTGAAGCCTTGAATAAACGACTTTCATTTCATATAAAGCCGATGGGACCGAAGGGCCTCATGGGAAGTGCGGCTCTGAGGATTCACCCAATCCCTGTTGAACAACACGACAATATTGTCCCGCACGATAACACGTCAGAGAAAACGCAACAAAAAGGAAACAAACCTCTAGTTTGACGATATTGTTCTCGGCATCCGGAAGGAGATCGATGGTTCGCTTTTTGACACGATAAGAGTCTTCAAGGTCTTTGCTTTTTGTGTCTGATGCTTGCTCGAGTTCTTTCACCTGACAGACGAAGAGCACCTTTATTAAAAACGGAGAACGGCCAAGTAGGAGAAATGACAACTTAAGAACCATTTTCGTGAACAAAGATCTCTAATACTTTAAGAATATCATCTTTGAGCTCTTGTTTAAGCTGATAATAAATAATCAAAGTCTCGTGAGCGATCTGTAAGTGGAAGATGTGTCTGTGATTGAGGACAATATTCCAAGGCCAGCATGTTGAAGTAATACATCTAGTTTGTAACTCGCTAATTTCAGTCTTTTCATTGGCGCAATAGGGGTATGAATATGCTACTGCCTGGATACTAAGCGAGTCTGGACTCCTGCGACCCTTCAGTCGCGTGAACCAGCAATTTGGCTACTTTGCTAAAGAGATGCGAGCACCGAAAAGACTTGCACTGCAGTTGTGTGCCTAGTTATTGGGGAAGCGATGACTACAAATTACTGGGTTTCTCTTAAGAGAAGCAAAATACAAAGGAACATGTACGGTCTCACGGCAAAATTCTATCAGAGCAAACTTTCACTATCTAACACACGGGACAAGTCCTCTTTAAAAAATATGGACGGCATTTTGCTGAATGATTTGCAAAAAAGCTTGAGTTGAAAGTCTAGACGGTGAAGACAGTGTGAAGTTACTGGAAGGTATGGTGGGATGAACCTGGCTAAATTGACGATTGCCCTGTAGACTATAAGAGAGGGAATGGGTACTTAAAGTAACTAGAAAAGAAAATATTTTGGAACTAACACAAATACTAGGGAAATAGAGCAACCAACCAGCATATTGAAGCTCAAGTCACCCAAAAAAATTCAAAATTAAAAACAAGGTTATACAGCAGATACAAGTAATAATACAAAGGTGTTGACAATTATTTGAATAATGAATGCAACAAAAAAGGCCGCATTTCATATTGGCTGGTAGCTTTATTCGATTAGCCGGGTTACAAAAATCAAAACAAATGCACAGAAATAGCAAAAGGGCCATAATAAGCTCTAACCCAGTCTAATTTCAGTGATAGAAAAAATTTCAGTCTCTAATAAGAGACTGGTTTTCCAGACAAGAGGCGTAATTCATATAATTGCAACTTGAAACCCACAACAAAATGGACATATTAAGGAGTTTCAGACAAATATCTTTGTAACGTTTTAGAAAGGAATTAGAAGCTTCGTACATGATTTGAATTCGCCTGAGTCTGTTTAATCTCAAGGTGAAGTTTTTCGATTTGGGACGTCATTTCTTGGAACTGACTTTTCAATGAAGAGATCTCTTCTTCCCTTTTCTGCTGCTTTTCCTACAAAGAATATGAACATGGAGTAGTGGGAATGTAGAAAATAAAACTGACTCTATCTAAATAAAACTCTATCTTTTCGATTAAAATATTCAAAAAAACTTGACTTGACGACCTAGAATAGACAATTTCATCATGAATAGCAAAACCATTGCAGTATTTAGAACATTTTCCACGATTGACGCACCGATTCGATGCGATTTTCAAGAACGACTGACATTGACATCTTAAAAATGGGAACAACTTTGTAGAGTACAAAAATGAACATACTTATGGTTGAGAATGATGCAAATATTTTTCAAAGCTTTTCACTATGAAGACCCACTTGCATTTTTTCAGTACTCGCACCTTCCTCAGTCCTTCAACCCCATTATAAGTAATTGAGATGGAGTTTAGGTTAGGTGCACGGTTTAAATGTTCTTGACAGTTCCACGACATATGCTACATTTAATCTATCATTTTCTTAAGGGAGGAAGACTTGAATGCAATGTCAAAAGTCTGCATAATTTACATTGGGCATTTTTAAAATCCTTACTTTCATTGCTCATTTAGTTTGGAACCTTTTTTGAATAAAAATTGCACGACAATGAATAACAGAAATTAAGACAAATTTAAGAACGTAATTTAGTTTCTATGCAAAAGACTTTTGGCATAATGTGACCAGATCAAAATGAATGCAGCAACAATCCCAAAATCATGCAAAACTTCACCGCATTTGCAAGCTAACCTGTATGCTATTTGCCATATATATTGATATGCTTGATGCATAAATATCTTTAGTGGCTTGGAGACTAATCGTTAGACAGATTCTGATGACGTCCATCACAGTTGAGAGAACCACGTTCTTTTCAGATGCAAATTTCGATTCACAAATACTTCAAGACCACTGACGATGTTGGATTACCAATGCAATCATACAACGAGGGCTTATCGCAGCGAATTATATTGCATAAGAGCAAAGAAAATTTATTGAAGACAGCCGAGCAGCGTTGTCTTGGTTATGTTCGAGATAAGAATAAATCTTAAGGGCTTGAGGTGAAATGCTTTCTGTACGCTGAAGTTTTCCTAGCAAAAGCGACCAAGAAGCTTGAGAGATAGATGGGTCTTGCGAAAATCAATCCGATTCTTGATAAGAACTTTGTATCACATTGATATTCAATCTAGAGGACTAGAGCGATCCAAAGGACAACGAGTAGGGGACTCATGATTTTCAACGTTGACTATTTTCACCAACCTCTTCGGTTTCTTCTTCATCTTTAACCTTTTGCTGTGACGCATCGGTAACTATCTTTTCATCATCCTAAACATAAGATTTTTGCATGATTCACTCAAAAAATTAGGCAAACAATATACCTACAGCGATACGTATGAAATATTGAAAAGAGAATCAGTATCTAGGAGAAATGGCAAATGTGAGAGGTGGCATTCAGAGGAAGCAAGTTCTTAATCTGAAAAAGATTTAACATAAAAAACCTAATTGTTCCTTGCACTTATTTGTAACGAAAACAGGTACATACTTGGGCAAACTGCAACTTCTCTGCGTGTGTAAACCGTGAACCTTTTACTTGTGATTTTGAATCACTACCTTTAATAGCAACAGAAAGCATATTGTGAGTTTAAAATAAGTCTGATAAAAGTCTACTTAGATCGTATCCTTAAACAGTAATCTGCTCCAACAATATGACAAAACTTCATACCATAATCAACAAAATCAACAAAATACAATTTTCTTGTTCCAAGAACAAGTTGTAATTGTGATAATTGCTGTTTTTGATGTTAATGCAGTTGCTGCTGTCGTTTTTAGACGGTATTCCTTTGAAATTCTAATGCTATCACAATAAAAAAAGTCAGAAAAGTTAGGATTGAAAACGTAGGAAGGGTTCTATCAGGTGAAAAGGAAATTGCAAATAGAAAACCAAAATTTAAAAAGGTGATTTATGAGTTTTTGTTTCTAAATCTGCATGAAAAGATTTGTCTCATTTTCCAAACATACTTATGCACCCATCGCTTTTCCTGGACCCATCGCCGATTTGACATTTTGCATGAATCGGCAAACGTAATTGTTTGTCACTTGCCAGAGCATTTTTTGACATACTCACTGGTGGGGGAATCGCCCCACTGGGCCCTACGAATTCTCCCACCACTGAGGAGCAAAATGCCACTATCGGCCCTTTTCAGAAGAAAATAATGTAAATGATGGCAAATAGGAGCAGAATCTTATCTTTTCAAACATCATGATGTTTTGGTAAAATGGCCTCACTCCTGCAAGTGCAAACTGTAGAACAAGCTATGCCCTCAGTCTGGAAGACATCCAGATTCTTTACTGCAAATTTTTTAATATTCATATATTTGCTTGAATGGTTTCTGATCTAAAAAATTTCATAAAAAGCTTCCAATTTTGTTCACAAAAACATTCTAGATTGTCAAATCTTGAAGCCTGCCTAAAGACTCAATCCTAAGAAAAGTAGTAGGAAACAGCATGTCATAGAAATTTTGCTAAATGTAATAAATTGCAAATAAGGCAAAGATTTGAATTCCGCATCCATACCAAATTCCAAATTAAAAATTCCGCATTCCATGCTAAATTGCTAACTTATCTTAGCAAATGTCTTCATAATCGTCTTATGATACATACAACTCATCAAGCCCTTGCAACAAACCCGAATCCTTAAGCATAAGAAGAAGCATAATGCAATCTAAAGCACCTCTTCATAAACCCCATACAATTTCATGAGGTGAACATCGGCCCTTTTGAAAATTTCCCCACCACTCAAAAATCCTTAAAAATGCCCAGTTGCTTAATTTGAACTGCTGATTCTTATGATCTGTAAACCCTTTTTTCTTGTTTACCATAAGGCAGCAATCAACGGGTGCTGACGCCTTAAACTCACCTGCCATTGATGCCAGTAGCTCACTCAGATCCTGAGAGGAAGGTGTTGGAGTTCCGTCTGATTTCTGCACTACCTTTTGCATTTCTTCCTTCATTTTCTTCATTAGCTTTTCCTTCTTCTGTTTTTTGTATTCCTTTTAAATAAAAGTATAAAATCTTGTAAAGTATAAAATTATATCAGGCATTTAATAACAAAACAGTCTTCAAAAGCATTTTAACACACTTTTAATCTGAAATGCTTTAAAAACGGTAGTGATAAAGCAAACACTTTGAAATACGCTAGACACTCTTCAAAGTATTAACGCCCGAATAATCAAACATTTCTACGCTAGGAAATAAATATACCCAGTTGTGGTTGAAAATAGGCCAATCAGAAAAAGCGAGCAAATAACTGATCGGGTTGATCAATCAGTGCCGCTTACCTATCTGAAATATAACCTATGGAGTCAAAGGGTAAAATTGAACTCCTTCGGTTTACACAATAGCATCCTTTTCATTTTTGTACATCAATTCTAAAACTGCTAGGTGGAACAACTACCGAGCTCTGCCTATTTAAAAAAATGTTGTGGTTTGTGTCTGTCTACTGTGTGCAGAATTTGACAGGAGGCTAGTTTTCCTGCAAATTGTAGGATCTGTAAGCCTAAAAAGGTTTGCTGTGAAGGCAAAAAAGGTGCAAAAAGTAACATATCATCTGTGTGGTCCTGCTCATGAAACTGCAATCAAAAGAAAAAGAAAAACATTCCTTGGGAGCAAAAAAGATTATAGACATCCATGGATGCAAGTTATAAAATCTAGCAACGCAACTGTTTTGCAAACATTGACATTTATATTGACTGCGAACATTTAGCACTTGCTGCGTAGTCAAGGCCTTGAAGATCGTTAGCTGCCCTGCATGCTGAGCAACAGCTGAAGTGTGAAGGCTCACGAGAGTGCTTTCCAAGCTTCCACCTGTTGAGGTCTACAGGGGGCCAATATACTATACAGAAAAGGTGGATCTGTTAGGAAAAACAAGAACCAACACCGGAAGATCTTGCAAGAATGGAATAAAGTGTTATGTAAAATTGATTTTTACAGTTAACTAGGTTCTGTAAGTAGGTTGGTAGATTGAAAGTTGAGAAATTTTTAAAAGAATACTTCATAAAAAAATATCGTTTTGTTTTGGGTTTCCTGAGGCTAAAGAGCATCAAACTGGATCCCCCAGATGTACGATAGTTTATGCCGGGTAGGAAGTAAAACGCTTTTTGAAGATTATGTGATTGGAGGTATTTCTTGTGGCCAAAGTGAGGTCCCCTTTTTGAAATTCATCTTCTTTGTTCTGATTCTCTAAAAGACGCCCTGCCATCAAGACTGACAGGGGCACAAATCATAGAATGAGCACTGCTAGCCAACGTTGATCCAAATAAAGCTCTCTTTACCTGTTCTGACAGCCTGCTGCTAAGGCCTGCCTGGTTCCACTCACTCTCCCACTCAGCGGCTGCCACATTCATCGCAGTATTCATACTCAGCAATGAAAACGCGACATCTCTTTCTTGTGGTACTTGGTCAATCACAAGTGGCAAATGCTTATCATAATATAACTTCAGGTCTAAATTGATGAAACAGAAGAAAGCACAAATTTGTAAAATTTCAAACAAATTAGCGAATTTGTTCATAAAAAATGTGCTTAAAATATTTACTTTCTATTCATTGAACCCTAAACCCATCAAACAATAATTTCTACATAATATCTTTGTAAATGAAGAGTTCGTGACGAACTAGAATTCGTTGCAACGCAAGTTCTTTTGAGTTACTTTTATTCATTACCAGATGCTTATTGACGCGAATGAACAATCTTACCTTTAGGCAGCTTTTTCTCAATATCACCAAGTCCTTTAGGTGCATTCAAAATGGCAGAGTTCGGTGCGAAATGCGAAGATGTTCCCTTGGAGAGATGGAAATAATCAAGAAGGCAGTTGCCAAAAAAGAAACGTTTTGCCTGCTAGCATAGGCTGCCTAAAGATGATTCACGCATCTTATCAATAATCAGTAACTTCCCCTACGGGGTACGCTATACGCAAACATTACCAAGGTGGCAAACTGCATTTAACAACTGCATTTAGCAACTGCATTTTAGCAACTGTATTTTAACAACTGCATTTTAGCAACTGCATTTTAGCAACTGCATTTTAGCACCATTTTGATGATTCCCAAGCAGGAGAACTTATATTTGTCTTTTAGATAAGCAGTTGAGAGAAGCATTGATGAAATCATATCAAAAAAATGTGTTTCCTTTTTCCACAAAATGTTGACTCACTAACAGATATTCTGCAATTTAAACAATAAAGCAATAGTTTGATTTGCAAACAGAACAGGACCAGGCTTTCGTTTCCACCTTTTTATCAGTCAAGAGAACATACTGATGTTATGAAGCCACATTCCTCGTACTTTTGTTCCTTTTGGGAAAACTATCGTTCTCTTGAAAGAGCAACTTACAAAATATTCAAAACAAATTGCAAGGGTCCTTGCAAATAGTAACTAAAATTGCAAAATGCAGCAGTTATGCCACAACAAGACGTTCTAAGCAAGAAATCTGTCATACTGATTGCCTGATGAGTTTGGCCTAGGCTGGGTGTCTTTTGCATTTCGACAAAAATCCTGTTGCAGACATAAATAAAATAGACATGGTTGTAAATTTAACTGAACAGGCAGCATTGCACTACCCTGTTAAAAAGTCACATATTTATACTGCTAAAGCTCTTGGTGGAATGATGTGGTTTTGGATATTCTGGAGACTAAAGCATGATTGGGGACATTTTGTTGGTCATCATGAAGAAGTATTTGCTGGCATAGAAGAGTGCAAAAGAAAAATCTTAGCAAGTCAAAAGAAACTACAGAATGAATGAAGACATAGCCTCATTAAAAATTGGGCAAGACATTTAATTTTGTTTTCTGTTTGTATGCAAGAGTGTTTAATATTGCCGGTGTACGCCAGCCAATTGATATTGAAATAAACACTGGTGCACTTATCTGTGTGAATACAATACCTTCCAGCATCCATTTACATTACCCATTTATTGCAATGGCTACATACACATAACCTTTTTCCAATTTCAGAGCTGACTTGAAAATTATATTTAAAAAGGCCTTACCAGTGAATGCCATAGTCTTGGTTTACTGCCCTGCCAAACTATATTTCTGTCCGTGCAATATGCTGGCATCCAAGTGATGCTCATTTGCCTTTTAATCTCTGCAGCTATTCTTTGGTTCAGAAGCACAGAAGCCCCTATAACAGGACACATGATAGCAGCATAATATCAAAAAGGGGATGTTCAGTTACAACTCTTCCTAAAGACGAAAGCTTGATAACAGAATATTTCAACCATTTCATTTGACCTTGGCATTCAAAAGATTACTTTTTCAACCCTTTTGAAGCTTTTCTATCACACACATAAAAAGGAGTATATCAAAAAAGGCAAAAGATTATGTTTAAAACACTCAGAACTTTGTAGCATCTAATTAATAAAAAATAACTACAATTTTCTTTGCTCTTTGCTACAAAATTCAAAGTTTGAGATAATAAACCCTTTCAAATTAAACAAAATACATTGCTTGTAAATCTATCTACCTAATGGCTCATCTTCAACTTCAGATGTGTCTTTTGGAAGTTTTTCAATAAGAAACATGATGACTTTCCTGAGTTCATGTTCATTTGAATATAGAAATGTTTGATAACCAATTTCTCCTGGGTACCCAAGGTCCTACAAAATAATTTGAGCAAATATTATACAAAAACATTTGGGAACACAATAGCAGTGGCAGTTTAGGGGGCCCACAGGGTCACGGCCCAAGGATCTACACTTATGGAAGCCAGAAGAGGCCCTACACGTAAAAAATTGTCAAGAAAAAAGGCACTGCAGATTTTTTACCCCAGACCCTGAAGCCCCAAAACTACCAGAAGTACATGTTTCCTCCTTACAGACAACCTATTTTAGTTTGTTTTGCCTTGCATAACCCTAATGGTATATAACGTCTCAAGTTGTCAACAAAATGATAGTGAGAAGCATCTGGCACTATAAAAGGAAAAAAGTGAAGTTCAGGTTTGGTAAGATGCAATACCTGACATGCTGCAGCCAAACCTGCTCCAATCCTGAATCTTGCTGACATACTCCCTGGCAAAGATGTTGGAAGATTTGCACCTTCATTGATCAAATTCAAGCATCTTGAGGCTGCTTCAATTACAAGATTAGCAGTGAATTCTCTTATGGTCTGAAGCTCCTGTGGTATTTCACTATAGACAAAAAATGATTTTCTTCATAATATCTAGTAGCTGGGAAAAATTAACTAATGCATAAAATATAGCTGCTTCCTTTTTGGTAATCCTTTTTTACAGGCCTTTTTGCAAAGGGATTTCCAGGAGAATGACAAACTGCCCACATGGATCAGCTTTCATGCAGGCACACCATGACTTTTATGCACAGACAATTAGAAAATATGTTAAATTTGACTAGCTAAGTAAAAACACAAGAGAGGCTCCTCTGTAACAGTCTTACGACATTTCTCCAAATAGATCAATAGGTCTTTCTATTATATCATTCTTTCCATCAGAAGCTTTTGGTATTCTTGCTTATTATCAATGTTTGTTGTTCTTGCTTATGAGTAACCAATGATTTTGTTCAGCAAAAAGGACTTGAGCAAAATCTTTGAAAATGTGTTTTTATATGCCAAAATCTCAGAAAAGTGTTCATTGCTTTTGAATATATGTGAATTTAATGATAGCAATAGCAACAATAGTGCCATTTGTCACTAACTTTCTCTAAGTGTTGCTCCTTGTTTCCCACATGGGTAAGAAATGTTTTTGCAAGAGCGGCCATTGCATCAGAAGCCTCCTTAGCTGATGCATAGGGTTTTATCTTATTTGTAAATTTCGCTGCCTTGCTATCAAAATCTTAGAATGACTGGCAAGAGATCATCATTTCCATACACGTTGAGAAAAAAAATTAAGTTGAAAAATAAGAAAGTATAAAATAGAAAGATTTTATGCTGTTGTAAAAAGGTGATGTTTGAACCATTTTTCACTATTCTTGTGAATAGGGGGCAAAGAAACATTAGAGCAGCTTAAACAGAGGAAAAGAGGGGGATATTAAGAAGATAGCGAGGTGAATAAAGACAGGTTACAACAGCCTGCTGAAGAAAGGAGATATGTTCTAGAAAGAGTGGGGAAATATAGTGTGAAAGAATCCGATCATAATACAATGGTGCTTGACTTTAACTTCAGGAAAAAGGATGTCTATAGCCAAAATCCTCAAAAGGAACAAGGGCACTGGGTCTTATCAAGTGACTCACTTAAGGAATTTGATAGACAAGTGAAAATTAACAAAATAGAAAATGTTTGGGATCAAAACAAACCAGTAAATGTCCTATATAAAGAGTGGAAAAGGAAAATATATGAAATTATGGCAAAATGCTTTAAGAAAAGGTACAACAGAAATAAGCACCATGTTGCAATGTAGGGAACTGATAAAGAAGAAAAGAGAGTTAAAACAGAAACTAAGTGAAGCTATCAAAAAAGAAGACAATTTGAGGGAAAGTGTTTTGAAGATAAGAATCAAACACTTGAACAACCAACTAGTGAGGACAGAGAATGAGAGTAAAGATATTAGGATGAAAGCAAACATTGAAAAGTTAAGTAGGGCTGCTGTGCAAAGCTCAGAATTTTATAAGATAAGGGCCAAAATCTTAGGAAGAAAAGCAGACTGCCCAACTGCTGTAATCAATGAGCAAGGAAAGGAATTAGTTGAACAAAATGAAATACTTGAGGAGCATGAAACCTACTTTGAGAAATTACTCACCAATAGAGAGCCAGATGAAAAATATAAAAATCATGTAAGATCAGTTGATAAGCTATTTGCCAAAGTAATACAATCCCAGAAGGGACAAAAGAAGAGATATGATGCCCCTTTTGAAATATGGGAACTGGAAAAAGTACTTAAAAGCCTGAAAATAAAGAAATCCCCAGGGGTTGACTCCATAAGTAATGAAATTTATACAAGTTCAGGCTATGAGTTTAAAAACTCTGTGTTGAAAGCAATTAACAAGGTTTTCACCACTGGTCAGCCCCCAAAGGATTGGAAGAAAATAATTGTTAGAACAATTTATAAGAAAAAAGGGAATAGAAAGGCAATAAAAAACTGGAGAGGTATATTTCTAACAGTAAGCATAAGTAAGATCTACGAAAAATTAATGCTTAATAGACAGATCAATGTTATTGAGAAAGGGTTTTCAGAGGCAGCCGCAGGAGGAAGAAAGGGTAGGTCAACATTAGATCATTTGTTTATTTGGCAAGCAATAAACGATTATTACAAATATCTAAAATGCTCAGTGAAGTTTGTGTACCTGGACCTAGAGAAGGCTTTTGATAAGCTGTGGCTAAAGTCTTGCATCATAGATATGTATAGAAGTGGGGTGAAAGGAAACTTTCTTAAAAATGTCTACGAATTAAACAATGTCCATGATTGCCTAGCGTCCTAGGATACATTCAAATCCACACACCTAGTGGAATTACAAGACAGGTTAGAATTAAAGAAAATTTAAAACAAGGAACTATCTTGGCAGCCCCCATCTGTGCCAATCATATTGATAAAGGTATGCAAATAGTAAAAAGAGAAAACCTAGGAATTAACTTTGGGAACATTTTGATACCTCCACTACTTTACCAGGATGATATATTAATTGCTTCCATATCTCACAAGAAAATGCAGGAAATGATTACTATTGCTGAAGAGTTTCAAAAGAAAAACCTTTTGAATTTCAACTTGGATAAAAGTGAACAAATGATCATGCAATATAGCAAAAGTAAAAAATTCCAAAAAGAAACTTTAATTTTAAATGGCCAAGTTATTAAAGAAGTAGAATCATATAAATATCTAGGAGACTTGAAAAATAACAAAGGAACCTTGGATTTGTGCATCAGTAAACGAATCAACACTGCCTTGGGAGTTATTAAAGAAATAAAATTCCTTATTAAACAGGAGGCACTCAAGAAACAAAGTTTTGCAATCAGTATCAAACTGATTGAAGCAATTTTGATGCCAAAAGTTCTGTACGCATGTGAAACATGGACTAACGCAACTAATAAGCAATTTAAAAACTTAGAAAAATTGCAAAAAGATGCAGTAACAATAATTAACTCTCTACCCCAATCAATGTCATATGATGGAATAGTCCTTGAATGTGGCCTGATGCCTATGGAATTTAGAATAAAAGAGAAAAGATTAATATACTTCCATAAGGTATTAAACATGAACGAAAGTAGATTGACCAAGATAGTTTATGAAGAGCAAAAACGTTTAAATTTCCCAAACTGTTGGTATAAAGAAGTGATTAGTGACATAAAACTGATTGATATTAACCTCAAAGAAAATCAGATCAAAAATTTAACCAAAGAACAGTGGAAAAAAGTTGTTAGAGAAAAAATGATCATAATCATAGAGAATAACATTAGAAATAATAGTAAGACTAAACTTAGATTTATCAAGGGTAGTAAATTTGAAATGAAAGAGTATCTGGGGTGTGAAGACGCGTCATCCCTGCTGAAATTAAAACTAAACATGGTTGACTTAAGAGCGAACTACAAAGGAAAGTACTCTGATTCTCTTTGCAGAAGATGTGGGGCCCATGAGGAATATATTGAACACTTATGGGATTGCCCAAGTTTTTATCAAAAACCCAAGATGGAAAAAACATGTTTAGCTACAAATAATTCAAAAATTCTTAAAAGTATCAACAACACCCTTCAAAAATTTCTTACCAATGGATGAAATAGAAATAAAAAGATTGGCTAAAATTATAGCACCAGCTTGTGATACCCAGTAGTTGGGTAACTGCTCCGAAATGGAGATTTAGCTTCAATTATTATTATTATTATAGGGTGCATTCAATGTAATGAATCCCAAAGATTTTCAGAGTGAAGTTACGTTTTTGGTGTGGCATTATCATGAGATAAGCATCCTCTGGCTTTTCCTGTGATTTCATATGAATTCAATACTAATTTTTACATAGTGGGTTTCAAACCAGCGTGAAAAGTTATTTCTAAGGCACAACAATCCATCATTACTTGCCTGAGAAATATGGGGGGAGGGTGGTTTGGTTGGCATAATGTTCTTTGTTCAATTTGTATGGCAATTGACCTTGGCGTACACCTGGCCTATCCTTGGTGTACCTTCGGTGTGTAGTTTAGATGGAATGCAGCCTGGAGAGTCTGGGTGGACCAGGTCCAGTCTGCAGAGTAAGGCACTTTTCGACGAGATCTCCGGTGTGCACGAGCAAAAAGCCTGGTGTGACGGTGTGCACCACCAAAAATGTCTGGTGTGCTGGTGTGCACCGACTATTTTTCCCTGTTGTGGTTAAAATTTGTGAATTTGCATTTCACCGTAAAAAGGCGTGTGAAGTACACTGTTGAAAATAGCCCAAGTTTTTACTTTTATATTTGTCAAGTAAGATTCATGATATCTTAAATTGTTCATACACAACTGTGCTTGTTTTTATCAGCTGACATTTTCTATGGGACCACACCAAGCCACACCCATCTTAGTTGCCACACCCAAAAATATGGGTGTGCAACAGGTTTTGCACAAAAATATCTCCGGTGTGCATATGCCATACTCTGCAGACTGGGACCAGGTTGCATCTTGTATGATTTTGACGACTTGTCACTTCGACAAACGGCACTTTCAGCTGCGATTAATACCAATTTTAAACTCCCTGCTATGCAATACAGATAAACCGACCCTGTCAGCCTTGATCGAGTCTGACCCATTGAAACTTGCTTTTATGTTACATGTAGATAGACCTAGAACTATGTAGGGCCTACACACAACATTTATGTGTGCTTTGAATGTGTATCACTTATGAAAACTCACCATCCAACCTGTCTCAATGAATGAATAATTATTTTGTCTACTTCTTCCATCCTTTTTGTTTTTGGTTTTATTCAAGACGCACTTTATTTTTCTGCAATCGGCTTCCGACAATCTAGTATAGTGCTTGGGTCACTTCCCCCTTAATTTTCACGGTTGACGAAAAATAACATGCCTCAGTTTGAGGTAGTAAATAAAGTATAATTTATGTCAAAATAAATTACGTAAACTTCTATGCTGCCATCTTTAAACATTCGGTAGTAGCTCTTTTAAGATACGATTAACGAAGATGGAGAATTCTGACGCTGGTCCAGTTCATGAGCATGACTTGTTAAAGTAGGCTTCTTTAATGAAAATTTTTTAACCTTCTCCCAAATCCACTAAATACTTCTTTTATAAAAGTTTAGCTGCAATTCAAAAGCACAATTTATGAAAAGTAATGAGAATGATCAAAACTGATATGGTCTTAACCTTTAACTTGGACTCCTTTTGGCAGCAGACACTTATTTTTGCATTGTCAGCAACCAATTGATAAAATTTCTATCTGTTGGGGCATACACTACAAGGTATTTAGCACTTGATTTCAAATCATATATTCAGCTTAAACAATGATATTGTAAGGTTAGCAACTGTTACATTACTTGTAAAGGAAAACCATCTTGCTTTCTGTAAAACTTATGTAGAAGAAAATGTTTTATTATATTACTATTTTTGTCATCATTAGATAACAGTTTGCCTCATAGCTTGGTATCTCTATTCTTGAGTACTGTGTGCTTTATATGTGGAACCCTGTCTGACAGAAAGATACACAAGGTGTTACTCCAGTTTTAACATCCAGTATCTCTTCTCACTAATGTTTGTGGCAGCAGAAACATTTTCTCATAGCAAAACCAATTACGGTGGTTGTTAGGAGGGTGGGCATATTTTATCTGTCCCCAATTCCCGAAGACTTTAATACTTATTTTCCCAAGGAGCAATGATTTCCAAGGATATCCAAAGATTTTCAGAAAAAACAATGGGATTTCCACGAAAGGTGTACGAGATTTTCATGGAGTGATTTGTACCCCTCGATTTTTCCAATTGGTACTTTCATGTCAAGTGTATTGATGCGGAATAGCTGATAAGAACTAGAAATAAATGAAGAAAATTTCACTGTGACAATAGTCTCTTGCCTCTCCACCGAGGTTATCAGGCTAAGCGGAGGAGAAATCATATGCCTGTTATATGCGGAGGAGAACTATCATGAATTATCTCTCACCTCAAACTGAGGCATGTTATTTTTCATCTACCAATTTTCACAGATCAAAATATTGAAGTGGATAGCTTCATGACGAGGCTCCTGAACATTTCTAATCCGAGTCACATCCAGGAAAGTTGGTTGTTTGGTTGGGGGTCCGTTTCCTTGTCCCCGCTACTTTTCAGATTGTTGTTAATCGTTGTCAAAATTGTTAGTCCATGTAATGACGTGTTTTTTCACTTCTTGTTTTCATATTTGTTACAACAGATGATAGTGTTTCCATGCAAGCAGAGGAAATAGTTCGTTTACCAAAAAATGAAAATATTACTTTATGGTCCTGCATCCTGGAATTCTTATTCAAGTAATCTTTAGGTCACTTTGAAACTAACTGCATTTTGAAAATGAAGTGCATCAGGTTGTATGGAAACACCACGATCAAACTGCAATGAATGATCACTCTTAATGGTAAGACGTATGATATTAGAGAAAATATTGAAATACTGAAAATACAAAAATTGCTTAAAGTGAGATTATTTGTCAGCAATATTCTTCAAATGATTGACACTAACGATTCTTTACAATTATTGGAATATTACTGTCTAGATCCTAGCAGCCAGGAGATCCTAACATTCGGGCAAGAGTGTTTTTTATACACAGTCTAAAAAAGTACATTTTACAAGAATAAGATTACAAAGACGATGCCAATGGGAGCATGATAGGCATGGCTACCCATTGTCCTTAACAAAAAACAATACAGTAGCACAAAAGGCTATACCAAAATCCTGTTTAGACCGTGCGGATAGCTGGTTCGACAAAAAGACAAAGAAGCTACAACTTGAAAAGAATGACAAAAACTGGACAAGATTTTGTGTGGTCTTTAGTGCTGTTTCTACATTACTACACATTTAATGCTAAAAGATAAATAAAGAAGGATGAAATTCTAGATAAGTTAAACTATTGTGGTATTATCTGGTGCTACAAGAAACGTTCTGATGTATGAATGAATTTTAGCGTTGATTCCAAAATTTTTTTTATTTTCACTATGTGAAAATCTTTTGTCACCATACAACATAATATGCACAAGGGTTTGATTTGACAGGTTTGAAATGCTATTTAATTGTAATATTTTGTTTATCGCTCCAAGGAGATCACACCTTCGAACATCAAATGCATGGCAGTGCAGCAAGAAGTGTTCAGTATCCTCACTTAAAGAAGAGAATTAGACGCCTACTCCACCTTCTATCATTTAAAGATTCCCAGCCAAGCTCCTCGTATATTTTATTTCTCGCAGTACCTTTCCATGCATCTGTTATAGCTAAGCCAGCAGAATACTGGAATGATTCAATTCTCTCCATTGGCGGTGTAAGAGGATTTCATGGCTGAAGTCACGCACTTTCTGCGGGATATGATAAATAACGCTATTCTGCGGGATATGAAAAGTCACCATAGTCAAGGTGGGGCCTAACATAGAGTTTATAAAGAGAGTTTAAAGTCTTTCTTGGCAGGTAATCAGATAGGAACCGTAGCATACCAACCCCACTTCTCGCTGTATTGATTGCAGATTGAATATGACTGGAGAACGTAAGTCGTTTGTCAAACACTACACCTAGATGTTTGTGTTCGTCAGCCTTCATGACAGTTTCATCGTTAAAGAATATAGACGGGTGATCAACGGGAATCTTTATTCTAGAAAAAGTCACTTCAACTGCTTGCTTCGCCGGGTCAGGATTGAACGACATCCTTCAGTTATGTGCGCAACGTTTGATACGATCTAAGTCATGATTCAGATCTGCAGCGCATTTATTTGGGTTGTTAGCAACTGAAAAAATCGATGTGTCATCGGCAAATAACCTAACATTGCATTTGAGATCTGTTGTCAGATCATTGATGTAAACAAGGAAGAAAAGGGGACCTAAAATCGATCCCTGTGGAACTCCAGTACCAATTTTGCCCCATTGTGATGTTTTGCCATTCAAGACAGTACGCTGCATGCGGTCTTTTAAAAAACTGCGAATCAGTGATAAAAACTGCCCAGAGACACCATTTTACTGTAGATCAATCCATCATGCCATACTCTATCGAAAGCTTTTGAAATGTCTAAAAAAACTGACCGTACATCTAGAGGAGGGTTGCAGTCAAATGCAAGAGAAGTTAGAGTGAACAATTGAGATCAACTGGTTGACAGTAGAGTCTCCAGGGCGAAACCAAGATACTTTCCCAAGAATAGGAAGGAGGGAAATGGGACGATAGTTTTGCTTGAGGTTCTTGTTGTTCTTTTTGTGAACTGGAACGACATTGGCTCTTTTCCATACTTCGGGAAAACGCCTTCTTTCAAGCATGCTTCGAATATTAACTTTAGAGGAAAGACTAGGCTGTCGTCACAAATTCTAATCATACGAACAGATATGTCATCCCATCCATGTGCCTTATTTGGGTTTAAGGAACATATAATATTGAGTATTTTCTTCTCTGAGACGCAGAAATCGGTCAATGAAGGTGCTTTGGATAAAATCTGACGTCGTACTTAGCTTCCAGTATCTTGTACATTGGAGTACAAATTAGTCATTGAAAATGTATGCTTTCGATTCAAAATCAAGTACAAAACGTCGTTGTTGTACAAAAAGAGGGAGAATAACTGGTATTTTGGCCTTGTTCAGTAATTTGTTTATCAGGGACCAGTACGTTTCTTGTTTCAGGATTTGAGAGTGTTTTGCCAACTTTTGCAAAATACTGTCTTTTACTGGCAAGAGTGTCTACGCACACGCGCTCTCGGCGGCCCTGCTAGCAGCAACCCAGGTATGATACCAATTCGGCAAGACCTGGAGTCGGCAAAATTCTAAATCAGGGTTTCATTTATCACGCAACTCTAAATTATTATCAATATATTGTTCTAAATTTTCTACTTGAGTTTGGATTTTTCCGTTTCCATTTGATGACAAATTTGCATGTTTAGATGGGCAAAATTAGCGAAGATGAACAAATACAATTTGAGGGCGTGCACAATTTTTTGGAAAACACGTTTATGTTTAAGAATATTAGCAAATAATTATGCTTCTTTCAATTTATCATGTTGCTAGTCACCTCTATCACTTCAACATAGAAAGGCTATCTGACTCTGACAATGGTTACAGAGTTTTGCAACTTCTTCCTGAATAGTTTTTCTTTGTGGTATTACAAGCGATCTCGCATTCAGTTTATCAACTTTTTCTACCAATGTGTGAATAAAGAAAAGGTCACTAAGGAATTCTTGGGGCGAAAATTCGATAAAAATGTAGCAAATAAGAAACACGCAATGCGACTAAATTGCGGACATAGAAGTCGCTGTTCTACAAAGTTCATGTCTTGGCCCACTTCTTTTCCTCGTATACATCAATGATCTCCAACAAACAGCTCAAGATTGCAACGTGTCCTGGTATGCTGACGAGTCCAGTTTGTGCTACCAGTCTCACGATTTGACTCAGCTGAATGAGGCTATTAATTTCGATCTTAGGAAACTGGGCACACGGCTTCAACGCCACAACATTCTCAAAAGACAAGACGGAGGTTTGCAACTGAAAGTACGCGATAACAAGCTGGAGGTGGTCACCCGACTTGAGGGGGAAAGACTTGAGGATGTCGGAAAAGAATCCAGAGGTAGCCAGCAATTTTTTCTTTTTGGGATGGGAAGTTATGGAATAGCCTCTCAGCTAGGTCAAAGCAGGCAACCTTTCTGTATAGTTTCAAAAAAGCTATTTAGCAACAAATGCTTTCTCTTTTGTTTGAAATGTAGGTTTGGGATATTGTTAAACAAAGTTTGAAACATTGTAAATAAGGTGATATATTTTGATTAAATGGCTTTTTAATTTTTGATTGGCTGGTTTAGTCTTTCTTGGGTCATCGATGCTCGAAGATATGTTTTGACGCTTCTTAGAAGATGAACAGGAATTTTTACTGATGGCATTTGCAGGCATACTGATGGCAATGATGGCATTATTACTGATGGCCCCCTGTCCCCTGTCCTGACAGCATTGTTAAATATAAAATATATTTGGATGAAGAGCCAGCAGAGTGCAGCGTAACCATTTCAGCCAATGGATCTATTTGAAATATAGTGCCAAGACGTATGCATATTCAAAGAGGGAATTTTCGAGTTTATCAGCGACCTTCAAACTTCAACGTTGGTATTTTTTACCACCTTGTATTACTGCTCTAATGCTTATCAGCGGCGGAAATTATGGGGGTATGGGGGGCACGCCCCCCCCAATCAGCGATCTTGTCAGAAAATTCGGGCTTTCTTCGGATAATTGACAACCGTTTAACATGTCAAAATTATTGCAAGAAATCATTCTCAAATGTATTTCAAGCTAATCTAAGAGGCATGCTTGCCAAATTTTCTGCATTTTCCCTTTTTTCCCCGGGGGCTTCCATAACCTCTCTGCGCCCTTTTTGCAAAACTTGAACATAGCATAGCCGATGTATGACCAAAATCAAAACTGCTTGTTAGTTGTGTATTTAATTTCAATTCCGTAAAGATTAGCAGATTTTTCAATCGGATTCTTCCAAATGAAATGTTACTTTCAAACGTATTTCCCATTGAAGAAAACAAGATAAAATACAGAAAATGAACATTACAATTACAATCATGTTTTTATCATGAACGACTTGTAAATAGTGCAATCGGTCGACCTCATGTATCATCAATTGCCTTAGATGAGATATCGATCTTGATATCAAAAGTCATAAATGGATTGTTCTTCTTGCTACTTAATTATGGCGTTGTCAGCAAAGATTTCTAAAGGGTCCCGCCAAAAAATAGTCAATTTTCATCAAAATGTGCAGTTTCCTTAAAATGATCCAAGATGTTATCTTGTCGGAGAATCGTAGGCCTGGACCCTCCCAAATGAAAGATTGAATTTCCGGCACTGAAGCTTACCCTATACAATTTTTAAGCGAAAACCTTGAAACATATCTTGATACGAATGGAAATATTAATGAACATTCACAGTAAACAGTGACTTGTCTAATCAGAGGATTTCGTCTAAAATTATCTGAGACCTAAGAAAGAAGGAGTAGGAGTAGAAAGTGGCGGAATGTGACGAGGCAAGAGCCCCCCCCCCCCTTGTTTAAAAACTGTCAAAAATCTAAAGATTTACCTGTAAAGCTAGAAAATGGGTTACTTCTATGGCCAAAAGGATGGAAAGTGGAAAATGAATACGGAAGCCTAGGTGGAAGCAACCCTAATACAATTGACTTGACGAGATTTTGCTAAATTTTCTGACTTTATTTTATTGCCTTTGAAGACCAAGGTACTGTTAAAATTGATCAAAATCAAAGCTCGTTTTAACTAATACGCTCATTTTGCAGTTTCTTTGAGACCATGATACACAGTTTGCAATAAAGGATTTATGTAAAAAGATAATCTTCAGATGAATAACGACAATTGAAACATTCGGGCAGCATTTACTGGAAAACCCAGATTGTACAAAAACAACTATAATGAAGACATGTTTTGGATTATTGATAGAGTCCGATTGTCGTTCCATTTAGCAGCTTTGGAATAATATCTACATAAGCACGAAAAAACGGCTATAGAGTTGTCAATGGTGACGTCACAAAAAGCCGTTTTTAGATTTTCAAATTTTGACCACATAACATGAAAGAACACCATAAAATACTCCTATATATGCAAAATCAGTTAAATTTGCCAAAAACTGCTATTTATGAACTGAGACCAAAATACAGAGGTTTGATGGGGCCAGAGCTTGTGCTCATCTGGTCATATCTCAGCCAAGTCGTAATACCTTTAACTGATTTTGCGGATTTAGAGGTATTTCATAATGCTCTTCCAGGTTATGGGAACAAACTTCAAAAATTCAAGAAAAAAAAGTTTTTGTGCCGTCATCATTTGACAACTATTGTGACGACAGGACGCTTTCACCTTACAAGCCTTTTTATAAGAACGCTTGGCTCCAGTTTTAGCCTCGTGTTTCCTATATTTTCGCATAATTTCTGTCCCACATATTCCTTGCTATGTTTCTTATTTTTTTAATGGAATTTTTTGTGCATAATAGTTTCCCAAAACAACATGTACTTGATAAAGAATTTAATGCTATTTTGCTTTCTGTTTTCTGTTGCTACTCTTTCATTTTTACTTTTTGCTGGTATTTTTTTCTTAAATTCTTTTTAATTTCAGCCTGCCTTATTTCTCACGTTTTCCTTATTAATGGTCTCACCTCACACACCTGATGTTTTTTACAAGGGTCGTCCTTATAAAAAAAGCGTGTAAGCACAGAGTAGGACTCAATTTAAAATATCTTTAATTAACAAGCAGCTGTCAGCGCACTTACTTCAATTTAAAATATATTTAATTGGCAAGCAGCTGTCAGCGCACTTACTTCGATCTACAACTAGATATATATATATATTCTTGCTAGTTTTGAATTTATGTTCTGACGCTCTATACTCAGTATCAGACAAGAAACTTAAGTATGTTTCAAAATTTTCGCTGTTTTGATATCATCAAAAGTGTTAGGTCTAGAGCAGAGCTTTGTGGAACTAGCGAACAACCGCTTACCAGCGAATAACTACAACGAATCTTCCAATAAACTTTACACTCATACTCATTGGTATTCAAAATTACTTGTTTATCTCAAGATTTACTTTCCATTAAAAATTTAGGTAAGTGAATTTGTGAGGGGACGACACCAGTTGTGGTCGGTGGCGATTTTAATATGATGGATGCCTTACTGGTGCGTAGGAACAGGTTTTCAATGATATTGCAGGTTCACACGATGCCCACAACTTCAATGGTCTCGTAATTAAGAAATGTAAAATTTCTAAAGTTAGATCAAATATAATTCTTGGCGGTCAACTTGCGTTTTAGCAAGTGTACCAGAGATCTCGAAATTAGTCCCTGGCGTCATCCGTCAATCTCAAAATTCTTCCATTTCTTCTTTTATGTTCGTATTTTCGTCAGTGGAATCAACCAAGAATGACATTCACCGCAGCAAAAGAGCCTCGAGAGGCTTATAGTTGCTTGTAACTGTTGTTCCAGGGTGATGTTTTTCACTTCGAGCTTTCTGCATTGCATGCATTACAAATTAATGTAAAAAATTTGCGTATTTAAGAAGTTTATTATTCTACTAATTATGGATAAAAACTTTAGACCTGCATCTCTGATTTTGAAGTCTTGATGATCACACCTGTTTGATAAAGAATTTGTGTCGATGATATGATTGCTCTAAAAAACTAGAAAATTTCATTTCCTTTTTGTTGTACATCTCCTTTAAAATGATGAAAGGAGGTGCACCCATCTGAATATATTCTTCCTCATAGTAATTCTTGCTACGATTGGATATAGTTTGTATCAATAGAAGTGCAAACGTGACCCGACAACTGAACACCGTAGAGTCACACTAGGGAGAGCTCAAACTAGCTCAGACTATCCTTAGAAAGCTTTAAAGGATATAAGGAATCTTCTACTTAATTACAAACATCCCCCTTGTATGCTTCTTTCCTTCTATTTTAAAGTAATGAAATCAGATGTTTCCATTTTATATAAATCGTTGACTATAAAATTGACGAAATGCATTTGCTTTGCATGTGAACAAAAGTTATAGCATTTAAGATTGAGAAATCCACCCGGAAACAAGTAAATAATGCTATTTGAATCTCTATTGCCACTTATTTCTTTCAATCGCAATTCATTAATAATTCTGCTGTATTCTGCCAACCCAAACGGCAAAAGATGAAGCAAATTAAATCAAATGTGTTGATCTACTCGGCACGAGTTCCAGATTGTTTATATGTGTTTTCACGATGACTTACAGGAAGTGTAAAGTTTTCGCCATAATTATTTCAATTCCATTCTTCATGCTCCTGTTTCTTGATGACAGTGGTAAGATATAATCATCTATTCTTTATTGTTTGCTACATATATATCTTATATTGGTTATTTTGAAGAGATAGCAAAGTTCTTGCCAACGTTTTTGCCTTGAATATTATGGGGTTGAAAATCTTACTTATATTCCAGCACCACCGCCCATGCTCCCTCGAATCACTCGCAACCCTCTCCTCTTCCACTTTCTTTATCTATTTCTTTTCCGCTGCGCTGCATTCGCACACTTCCACATCCACCATTCCGACATCACCATCTTCTATTTAAATTTGTACACCAACTAGCCAGTTTACTTTTGCTTTGTTGCATATTATGTTAGCTATATTTAATTGAATTTATATTCGCTTGTGTTCGGAAGTTGCGGTGTTTCCTATTTTAACACTTCAGCACCGAAACACTTTGGTGACCTGCGCCGTATGTATTACAGTTTGCAGCCGTGGCCTTATTTACGCATAACGGGGTTGTTGCATCATTTATAGAAAGAAGTTAGATTCCTACAGAATGTCTTTTCTCAAATAGCAGTTTCTCCTACAGAATGTGGCTCTAATTGTTATAGAAATAACCTTTTTGACCTTTGAAAAGGTGTTGTTTCTAAAATTTGCCAAAGCCTTCATTTGTGCTTTTTCAGGCTACTTCTTGAAACTGGCTTCACCCTCAGGCAGTACATGACTCGTCCATTTCCATTTATGCTGATGTACTGGCTTATGCTATTAATCGCTTGATATCACTTAACTGAATGAGGCTGTTATGTAACTGAAGGGGAAAAACTGTCTATAAATGCAATGAAAACCCAGTCAATGTTCATTTATACAAAACAAAAAAACAATTATGAGAAATCTAAGCCAGGAACTTTCACTAAAAGTCAAGGATCATGTACTAGAGATTATCTTGGTTTACAAATTGACAATACACTAGATTGGAAATACTACATCAGTGTTCTTTACACTAAAATTTCTTAATCGATTGGTTTCTTAAAACATACGAAATCCTTATTGCCTCTAGAATCTCTATTAAAACGATACGCTGGAATTGTTGAGCCTCATTTCCATTATTGCTCTTCCGTTTGGGGCTGCTGTCAGTGGCGGAGCCACCGGGGGGGGGGGCTGAATAGGGGGAACTAGTCAACCTTCTGCAAGAAAATATTATTTTATTAAGCAGCGAGAGAAATATTTCTAACAGAATTTATTTATCAACTCTTCGAAAACAATTTGCCAGCAAATATCCCCTCAAAAAGTTTTGTGAACTATTTGTACGTTGTGTAAGATTTTGTGACAGTAGCACTTGGTTATAGGTCTTTTTCAGGATTTTTACACATGTAAAATTTCTAATTTCAAAACTCTGAAATTAAGTTTTAGGCAATAATGTTTTTTACTAACGGTAAATTTAATGACATTTCTTGGGACAAAAGAGGTGTTTCCTACGGAAGAAAATGCTTCTCATGGGAAAAGGACGCATCCCAAAAGGGCGTTATCCCGGGCACCATTTTCCCTCCCACCTATCCCGGGCTGGAGACGCCAGTAACTTTGATGCCCCGGTGATATTTTAAGTGCGTACTAGGCTGGCTGGAGTACTAGGCTGGGAGACAATTGAAGAACTCTTAGTTCATGAATCAGAACGGATGGTCTTCAGATCTCTACAAGGGCTAGCCCCACAGTATATTGGAGAGGCAAAGAGGAGACTGACAGCAGAGGGTCCGGGGCATTTTTGCTGATCACGCCCTTAAGAAATTGGGAAAACGCCCCGATTTTTTAAATGTGTTTGGAAAAGCTATGGCTTTTTTACGTGACAATGGTTGGCTAATCAAACACATAACCGTTATATGTAGCTTTTTGTGGCTGACCCCATTCTCCAACCCTCTATTTAAAAATAATAAGCAGTATGCATACGTTTCAAACTAAGTCAGTTATCCTTGTAGCAAAATCTGCGAAATTCCCGACAAGCATCTCAGAATGCAGTTTAGGAAATTTTTAAAGAACGTAAAAGACTTCCATATGCAAACCCTCAAACGAGGGAAATTTGTTAAACATTCTGAAGAGATATAGAGGAGACGAGGGAAAATTTTGGCGACCACCCCCTTTAGATTAGCTTAAAATTTCAGAATATTTCTTGTACTCGTTTGCTTGCAGTCTTTAAAACGTTTTAATTTTATCTGAAATATCAATCCCCCCCCCCTGAGGTAGTAATTTTATTGCAGATTTGCACTTTTTTCAGACACCAACTTTCTCTGAATCAGGGGGGGGGGGGCGGCCGCCACTTAATAGCGATGTAATATATAATGTTTTAAAAACTTTAATATCGTTATTTTTTCGAGCTATGCCAATTAGACGGACGAAACTGATGACGATAAAGCAAAGTATGATAAATAGCAATTTCAAAGCAGCTTGAGCAGTAAATGTTAAATTGTCTCCAATTTAGTTGTCGGTCGGTTTTGTTTGAACTGCAAAATTTAGATTTGAAACTGGTGATATGATTTATTTTTGGCTCTGAATTTTTAATGTTCTCGTATTTAATAGGTTAAACAGAATCCTGTTTTGACTCGATCAATTTCGTGTATGTGTGACTCAAAAGCGATATGGCGACGATGAATTTTCGTAAAAATTATATTTCCTCTACGTCGAAGTTCTTTCATTATCTATAATTTCTATATTGCTATAGGTCTTTGTTCAATTTGAGCAAATATTAAACACAGATGTTTCGATAACCCGTTACCAATGGAAACAAACTGAGCGAATAAGAATTCCTTTTTAGCAAGAAAGCAAATATTATTTTGTTAGAGCTTTTGACATACACAGTTGAAAGAAAATATCTTGAGGGTAATTAATAAAAATACTTTCAAAAAATACAGGAGACTGACGATGGAACATCCAAAAGTCCAGTCCTTACGGTTTTAATTTTTGTCTCCTGCCGGATGACACGTGCAACGATGAAGCAAAAAAAGGGGAATGATTTTTAGAATGAGGAATGAGGCTAAAGAGCAGATCATGACATCCACAAGATGACTGGTTGGTTATGCCTCACCTCGAACGTTAGCAGTCAAAATCATTCTTTGTATGTCTTATTATGACTTTATCAAAAAGGCAATACCCCAAATATATGCATTCGGTGTATTTCTGGGGTAAAATATTGTCTTGTGTTTGAATATCTTCACCTTACACCCTAATATTCTGACACCAAATAACGCCAGAAAATTAATGGCGCCAGAAACCAGATAAAAAAGAAAAAGGTGAAAAATCTGCGTTTGTTTCAAGCAAATGAATTTATTGGCTGACAAGCTCTTGCTGGAGTTGTCCTAAGCAAAACGGTAGATCATTTATGGTTCTTAATAAGATACTTAGGATTTTTGCATAAATAGCAATCAAATTTTGGATGAGTTAAGTCATTGAAATGAAAATTTGATTTATTTCAACACCTTTATATCTGTACGAGACAAGTAGCTACATATCTCCTTTTCATTCGGTTTTTGCAACGCACTGTACACGTCAGCGAACCCAACATCTTCAGACATTGCTAAAACCCAGACTGCCTAACGCGGAATTGCTTCAAGTGGCGTCACCTGAATGTTGTTTTGAATTTAGTCTGTTAACCCTGACCTGACAGAAATGGACCAATAAATCGATTTAGGGAAGATCCCCTATAACCGTCATGCCATAGCAAAAATAAGATTTTTAAAATATTTATTCACAAATTCAAGCTTGCTGCACAACACGCGGGCTCGTGTAAAGTAAGCATGGCGAGATCCTTGCAAAATTTTCTCTTCGACAAGCAATTTTGTTTCAGTAATGGAAACTTACTTCATACTCCAGAGCTTCACACAACAACAGCAAAATCACATAACATTAGACCATACAGATGACATTACAATCATAAAACATCAGACTACGCAAACACTCAACAAAAAGAAAACGATCGACCAGAAATTTCTTCGAAGCGGAATTTGACCATAGGAAAATACATGCAAGGCTAGAAATTTTAACACCACGAGATGCAAAAGTGACCATTCGTGCAAATGTAATTGGAAAAGTTGCAAGCAGCAGGGTTGTGTACCAGATACAGAAAACGACACCAATAGACGCAAAGTTCTCGTAATTCAATCTGCAAAAAATTGAAATTCATCCTTAATATAAAAAACCTCAGCATCAACACAAAATAAAATGCCTTTAAAACCTACGTTACATCCATATTCCTATGCAACTCAGAACTATAAACATTAACAAAATTTAGTGAAAATAAAATTGACAGTTTTCATAGGAGAGTATAACGATCATTCATCTTTAACATAATTAAGGTATCCAAAAATAATGAAAAGTGATTTTGTTTGCAAATAAGCCAATGAAACTCTAAGGAACAAAATCAATCGAATGGAAAGAAGCTGGTGACAGGGCCTACGCCTCGAATTTGAAAATGGGGGACAAGGCTAGCAAAAGTAGGGGGCCAAGGCTTTTTTCCCTTTTACTGCAGCTTTAGAACTGCTTGTTTCGCAAAAAAGTGGGGGCCATGGCCTCTCCGCCCCCCCCCCCCTCCGGGGACGTGAGCCCTGTGTGAACTAGCAAAAAATAGACTTGCCTGCAAAAATTCTTAAACTGGAAACTTGTGTCACACTAAGTTGCGAGAATTTTTTGACACTAAATTTATTTGCGAGAAATTCTTTATAAATAATTTTCAATTCAATAAAACTACAACTACAAATCTCTTAATTTCATGGGTAATTTGTAACTGGCTAGTCTGGGTTGTGGTAGGTAATAATAACGATATAATGATATTCAATTCCCTAATCATCTGATCTTCGAAAAGGTGTATTGTATTGTGTTGCATTCCGGCTTTTGTACTGGAGGTGATGGTTGTTGAATTGTTTGTATGTTGCCCGATAAACCTCGAAAGAAGAATATCTTATCAATTGTGATGTTGTCGAGTTCACCTACAGTAATGAAATGTAATTATTAGATAGAGAAAGACAATCTTGTCTGGTATTTTACAAAAACTTTAATTTTTAACACTATGGGAACATCAAGACGACAAAATATCAGTTGAAACTGGCCTAGTGGGTGACACGACCTGCATGCTAGGCTCGGTTTACTGAAATCATTGTTGACAATTTTGTCGCTTGCATTCAACCAAATGAAAAGAAGATTACGGTTAATTGAGCCCCTAGCTCTTTCTTCGTGATGAATCTTAGAAGAGGAAAGGTTGTTGCCGGTTTTATGATAATCGTTTTTATGATGGGGTTGCTGTTAATGAGAAGGCGGCAAAGGGCAGAAGGTAAGGCCGGAAAAGGTTGATTACAGCAGTTGGTTAAAATGTGTGAAAAATCTGACTTTAGATATTACTTAAGCTACGAATTTGCAGCCAAACATCAGCATAGAAAACTGTTTGATTGCGAAAAATCATGTTTCCGCTTAGTCTTTTGCACTCACGTGATGCCGACTTACAATCGCTTTGTATCTGGGCAGTTACTCAAAAGAAATTAGGGTTAGTGTGGATATTTTTGAGTGATTAAATTTCCACACTACTGTGACTCTACAATAATGGATAAGAATGATAAGTTTTATGTAAAGACTAATTTCATTTGTACAGACGTAAACCACGTACAAATGAGCTTTTCTGGTGATCGAACTTGTTGCAGTTTTAACTTGTTACTATTGGTGTTCTAGCTTTAGATGATAATTGCCTTTGATTAGCATAGAACCAAATGAATTTATAATTTGCATAATTCAATGCTTCAATCTCCTTATGTCTTTGTCTGTGGTTTTTGCTCTGTTTCTTGTTTATGGGTTGTTTGTAAATTAGGTAATTCGGCATTTTGTTGGATTCATGCGATTTTTTGTGCTGATTTTAAAAATGGATGAACTTTTTCTTATTTTCAATTTTCCTTTGCCAAGTATACCTAAAATTGGAAGGGCCTTTGAAATGAAATTGACTCACCTAAAGTCAGATTTGTAAGGAATGGGAGGAGAGGTTTTAAGTTTCAAGAACTATTTTGTAACATGTAAATCTAAGACTATATTTACATGCATCAAATTTTAAATGACAAGCCCTATGCCTTTTAGACAAAAGCTCTTTAAAACTCCTATCTACTAATTTTCATTTTCTTCTTTTCATTCTAGTTTTGTTGATGCCAAGAAAAAAACTTGAAGCTTGGCAACTTATTTTAGAGACAAAAGTTGATGAGCTGAAAAGAAAGTTAAATGAAGTTGAGTACACAAGCACATCCATATCCCGAGAACTTGTCTCTTTGAACAGTGTTGTCCAAAAGACATTGCCTTCAAACAAGACAACAAATATTCTGTCCCTGCCAAGCATCTATGGCTTTCTTCCACATTTGGTTGCTCAGCCAAATGGATTGGTTCCAAATATACATATCGGAACTAAAACAAGACGGAAAGGTATTTTACTATATTTGTCTATAAAAGACTTTTGGCTAAGTCATTAAGGTCTCCCTGTGGTGTACTGGGTACCACCAATCAAGGTTGGATGAATTTCTCCAGTTCTCTCATTCTCTCTGGAATGGAGAAAATTTAAGTTCAAATTTGTATGTTTTAACATTTCAGCATTTTCAGGTGTTTACCTCAAATGTACCGACTAAAAGGATCTCAAAAGCTTGTTCATACAGACCTCAACTATAACTTAAAGATTTGTTTCGTCTTATGTAAAATGCCAAGGAAGTAAGAGATGTCTTTGGATTATTATGCTACAATTATCATTGAATTAAAAATTTACTGATCTAATGATCAACAAAGCTAGGTATAGGCATACAAAGCAAGGTAGGAGGATACTGCATTGCAGTTTTCCATTTTTGTTGGTTTTTGCTGTAAGGTGCCAGCTTCCCACCTCCATCAACACCCTTGGTTGTGCCCCTGAGCAAGGCAGTCAACAATTCAAAATCAAAAGCCACATCCAACAAAGTTATAATAGACAAAATATTTTGACAGGAATAATATTTGGGCTATAGGATATAAAATGCTATGCTAATGTGCTTTTGAGATATTCCTCTGATGATTCTGAGATTTCCTTGCCTTTTAGAATTCCAGATTCAGTCTTATAATCATCTATGTTTAGTGCTGTTGCCATTTCAAATGTGCAATAAGGAGAAAGCCATATCTCATGGTTGCAATTTTCTTAATATGAATGAACTCGTCTAGCAGAGAAGGTTGCATTAGTTCGTGAATAGATTTACGAGAATTCTCTAGGATGTGGATGTTTCAGTAGAATTTTTTGCACTCTGGCATTAACTTTGTTGATAAAAATAGCCCCCAGATGTTCTGAAAAGACCTTTTTAGCATTGCTCTAATACTTGCCAAGAATCATTTTCAAAATTTACATAGCTTGCATTGGAACATTATTTGGGTTCGATCAGACCATGAAATTTTCTTTGGTTATTTACTAACTTTATGTATTGTTTGATGATGCATTTTACCTTAAATTTTAAGAGGGAGCTTGGTCACACCTAGGAAATTACATGCCAACTAGATTTCCATGGAATTTTAATTTTATAAATGGCAGGTGATAAAGCTTTCCGTACTCTTCAAGATTTTCTATAAATGGACCCATTTACCATGTTCATTTTTAATTTCTTGAAATCAAAACTTATCATTAAACCTTTTTAATTGATACAAACCCTTTTGAAGCAATATTTTCATCTCAACAGTTGAGCCAACTGTGGGGAAATTAAAATTTGACAGTCTCAATGTGCTGTATTGACTTAGGTAGCATCTGTACAAAGCAAGCTTGAAAGATGCTTTTAGTTGAAAAAATTGAAAGTGTCAACATACTGGTATTGACTTTGCTCAGGTTGATGTTTTATGTATTAGAATTTGCTCTAGCATCAAACTAATGTTGAAAGAATGCTAGGGGGTTATCTTATAGGAAATTTTTCAAATTTATATTTTTCAAATTTTGTATATAACTTGAGAAGTTTTTTTTAAAAGCAGCTTATGTTATAAAAACATTATTTGTGCAACAAGGAGGCCTTTCGTTCAGGGACAGATTTAAACAAAAATGATTAGGGGACTGGGTCATTCCATATCAAATCATCAGATATTTTTAAGATTTGTAACCCATGGTCTTAGAATTTCTTGATTTTTTTACCACAAAGAGCCATTTTGGAGAAAACACCACATACAAAATTTCATCCTTATATCTCTTACGGTTGCGATTTTGTAGCTGTTTCAAAAGTGACCCATTTTAGCCAAATATGCCACACCCAGTTTACCAAGCGATGGGCGCGGCTTTCTATCAATAGCTGTAACTTTTCTATAGTTGTCAATATTTACTTGAAAATAATGTCAATTATTGATTTGATACTGTAGATTTCAAATATTGCATCAGAATTTGTCAATTCTCTAAGGTGAAGCAGATAGTCATATGTTAAAGGTTATCACTTGTTTTGAAAATATTCCCAACCGATGTATATAAATATTGAAAAAAAGTCCTGTAGCTGGAATCATAGCATTAGAAGCTTGCTATATTCTGAAAGTGTATTCTTTGGGCTATCAGAAAATGTTCAAGATTACATTTGCAATTGAAGTATTTTGAGTTAATTGCACCCTACAAAATGGGTGTAATTTTGCAAGAATCGTGAGCAAAAAAAATTTGTATTTAAGGTAATATTGCATGAAATAAAAAATAGCTGCTAAAAACATTGAATCAATCATGATTTCACATTCAGAGACAACAAAGAATAATTAAAAATGATTCCTAGCCATGGACAAGCTGAAATACTGCTTTATTGTCACTGTAGCTGAAGCTCTAAGTTTGACCTGTAATTGTTTTGGATGAATCAGTTTTGCAAAGCATGTAAATGTGATACCCAGCATATGTATGATCTGCTTGATCATGTAAAGTTCTGAGTGGGTTCAGGTGGGTGCATGAAGTTCATTTGAAAGTCCCCTTCATCTTCATTAATGTCATAGAAACCCACCCGCCATTGTCATATAGGCAAGCAACATACTTTATCGTTCGAGTCCCAATGCCATTCTCTCCCTTCTTAGAAAGAAAAGCAAAGTTTGCTGCAAAGTCTCTGTCATCAGAAAATTACTTGAAAGCAATCTTTTCATCTTAAAGTAGATAAAACTGGGGTGTAGCATGCAATTTTGCTTGTTCCAATGGGCTGACTGAATTTCATCTTAAGTGAAAAATTCATAGTTTTCGGCAAAGTCAGCCAAAAAACCAAGAATCATCTTCATTTCTTCCTTTCACTTAAGGTATTTTGACTGCAATTGTGTAAGAAAAGAATGAGATGAGAGGTCAAAGCAACAATACACTTTACAAGCAGCTCAACAAAATAAGCAATACTCAAGAACCTTGTTACTATTTTTGATCTTCTAGTGTTATCACCTTGCTGAAATGAAACATCACTATCGCCATCATGTAAACACTGATCAAGAAACCTTTTAAGTACAGATATCCCTGAACAGTTGCGACATCTGTGTGCTATACATTGCTTACTGTCCTTGGAGCAGACAGTCATGTCTATCATATCTCTGTATGTTTTGTTAATGGCAACTGGAAGTGATGAATTTTGATATGTAATACAACCACAAACAGAATTGTTTCTAATCAGTTTCCTAATCAGTTTCCACTTAAAGATGAAAAGATTGCTTTCAAGTAATTTTCTGATTACAGAGACTTTGCAGGTAACTTTGCTTTTCTTTCTAAGAAGGTAGAGAATGGCATTGGATTTACATGATGGTGATAGTGATGTTTATTTCAGCAAGGTGATAACACTAGAAGATCAAAAATAGTAACAAGGTTCTTGAGTATTGCTTATTTTGTTGAGCTGCTTGTAAAGTGTATTGTTGCTTTGACCTCTCATTCTTTTCTTACACAATTGCAGTCAAAATATCTTAAGTGAAAGGAAGAAATGACGATGATTCTTGTTTTTTGGCTGACTTTGCCGAAAACTATGAATTTTTCACTTAAGATGAAATTCAGTCAGCCCATTGGAACAAGCAAAATTGCATACTACACCCCAGTTTTATCTACTTTAAGATGAAAAGATTGCTTTCAAGTAATTTTCTGATAACAGAGACTTTGCAGCAAACTTTGCTTTTCTTTCTAAGAAGGGAGAGAATGGCATTGGGACTCGAACGATAAAGTATGTTGCTTGCCTATATGACAATGGCGGGTGGGTTTCTATGACATTAATGAAGATGAAGGGGACTTTCAAATGAACTTCATGCACCCACCTGAACCCACTCAGAACTTTACATGATCAAGCAGATCATACATATGCTGGGTATCACATTTACATGCTTTGCAAAACTGATTCATCCAAAACAATTACAGGTCAAACTTAGAGCTTCAGCTACAGTGACAATAAAGCAGTATTTCAGCTTGTCCATGGCTAGGAATCATTTTTAATTATTCTTTGTTGTCTCTGAATGTGAAATCATGATTGATTCAATGTTTTTAGCAGCTATTTTTTATTTCATGCAATATTACCTTAAATACAAATTTTTTTTGCTCACGATTCTTGCAAAATTACACCCATTTTGTAGGGTGCAATTAACTCAAAATACTTCAATTGCAAATGTAATCTTGAACATTTTCTGATAGCCCAAAGAATACACTTTCAGAATATAGCAAGCTTCTAATGCTATGATTCCAGCTACAGGACTTTTTTTCAATATTTATTTACATCGGTTGGGAATATTTTCAAAACAAGTGATAACCTTTAACATATGACTATCTGCTTCACCTTAGAGAATTGACACATTCTGATGCAATATTTGAAATCTACAGTATCAAATCAATAATTGACATTATTTTCAAGTAAATATTGACAACTATAGAAAAGTTACAGCTATTGATAGAAAGCCGCGCCCATCCCTTGGTAAACTGGGTGTGGCGTATTTGGTTAAAATGGGTCACTTTTGAAACGGCTTCAAAATCGCAACCGTAAGAGATATAGGAATGAAATTTTGTATGTGGTGTTTTCTCCAAAATGGCTCTTTGTGGTGAAAAAATCAAGAAATTCTAAGACCATGGGTTACATGGGTCTGATGATTTGACATGGAATGACCCGACTGTTAGACACTAATTGGATTTTGTTGCCACACCCTTTAGGTATCTGGTAAATGATGGAAATGCCCATTTTCAAATTCGGTTTTGAACTTCAAGGTAAAGAAGATAAGAAGCAGTGGTGTAGCCAGGGTTCGAAAATTGGAGAGGCAAAGAGGAGAAAATTTTTGTTGACCAACGCCTTAAGAATTTGGGAAAACACACCCATTTTGTAAATGCATTTGGAATTGCTATGGCTTTTCTTATATGGTAATGGTTACGTGGTAATCAAACATAGTTACTGTTATACATAGCTTGTGGCTGACCCCATTCTACAACTGTCTATTTCCTTCACAATTCTCTCTAACATTTATATTCTGAATTGTGTATGGCAAGGAAGCTCTATGTGTAAAAAGCTGATTTTCCAAAGTAGCCAAAAGATTGTTTGCTTGCAGTCTTTAAATAAATTTTAATATTGTCTGAAATATAAACTCCCCCCTGAGGTCCTAATTATTTTGCAGATTTGTACTTTTTTCTGACACCAACTTTCTGAGAATTTCTGTTTTAACCCCCCCCCCCCTCCCTCACTACTCTACTGATAAGAAAATAAGTCAAGTAAAATCTTGGCACTACTTTTTAAACTGCTGACTCCAAAAAAATGATTTTTACAGAAAGGAACCAAATTTACCAAAGGATACCGAAATATTGGGGGGTTGCACCCCCTACACCCCCACCCACTAAATCTGTCCCTGTTTGCATGCTCTAAAACAGGCAGCACAATATACTTTTGTTATTGCTTTTCCATGAATATTTAAACAAAAGTTTACTTTGTGTTCCAATTCAAGCTTGATTTACCTTCCGTTTGCTGGTGGTTAAATTGAAAAATTTGAATATTTTTTGTTTAGAGCAATTTTTGACAGACAAGTTATGTTGACTTATTTTTCCTAGAACTTGAATTTTGAATCTTTTTCAGTCTCTCTGGCATTTGGTATTCCATCAATTTACAGAGAACAGCAATCATACTTGTCTGGAACACTTCGCTCATTGATAAATGGCTTGACAGACGATGACCGGTCAGAAATTGTCCTCATTGTCTTCATTGGAGATGTAGGTTTCCTTGTTACTTCTCATTTTGATTTTTTTGTAACTGCCTGAGTAAATTTAATGATTGTTGTCCAAGGTCCAATTAAGTAATTTTTTCTGTAGGTAAGAATGTAACCTCAAGTTGATCCTACTCTCAAATTCAATCAAGTGGGGAATTTACAGAAAACATATTACGACAAGAATGTTATAGTGTTTATACTAAATGTACGGAATATTCCAGACCAACTCTTGACTAGTATCTGCACGTGGAATATTACGGACCAACTCTCGACGAAATGTACACGGGGAATATTACAGACCAACTCTCCACGAAATGTACACGGGGAATATTACAGACCAACTCTCCACGAAATGTACACGGGGAATATTACAGACCAACTCTCCACGAAATGTACACGGGGAATATTACAGACCAACTCTCCACGAAATGTACACGGGGAATATTACAGACCAACTCTCCACGAAATGTACACGGGGAATATTACAGACCAACTCTCCACGAAATGTACACGGGGAATATTACAGACCAACTCTCCACGAAATGTACACGGGGAATATTACAGACCAACTCTCCACGAAATGTACATGTGGAATATTACAGACCAACTCTCCACTAAATGTACACGGGGAATATTACGGACCAACTCTCGATTGGAATCTGCACATGGAATATTACAGACCAAGAATATTACAGACAATTTTCAACTACAATCATTGCCAAAAGTTGGAACACCCAGCAATTTGCGTTGTGTATTTTTATTTTTCAATTCTTTTCCCGAATACTGCTATTTCCGCACCCACTCTCACCCTAAACAATCTTGATAATTTAGAAAAATATCATAGAAGTTCGCAGAAAAAGGCGTACATCCTAATCCCCTACGTCGTTTTGTAGTAAGCCAATATTGTTAAAAGAGGGAAGGGGATGGCTTAATTTGCCCTTGGAAACTGATGTCAGTGTACAAAGACTTTTGGCAGGCATTGTAGAACCTACACGTGGGCTATCATGGACCAACTCTTGACCGGAATATACGTATGGAATGGATCTATTATTGACCAACTCCTGACAAAAAGTTAATATTATACCCTATAAAACCCCAAAGTATGTGCCCCTATAAGGCAACTATATACTTAGCTTTTGTAATGCAGATGAATCTGTTGTTTGCATCAACGCTTACAAGAATTTTGATTTGAAACAGAGAAACATGATTACATACCTTTCTGAAATAGGTAGCGTCTCATGGAAGCAACCAAAAAGTGAAAGGCAATTAGGTCACGATGAGTTTTGTTATCCTTTAGGTAAATATTTTGATAGAGTTAGTGCCCACGTTTACAAAATTCACAAATTTTAACTGTTTAAGCGCTTAAACACTATTTTTATTTTACAGGCCCCCAGTGTTGCAAAAAAGCGTGTCGAAAAACTGTCAAAAGCCTTTTCTGATGCCGTCAGTGAAGGCATACTTGAATTCATCGTCCCAAATCAGGAATTTTACCCAGATATGAAAAACTTGCCGTTGACTTTTAACGATTCTCCGGACAGAGTTCGCTGGCGGACTAAGCAAAACTTAGACTACTCTTTCATGATGATGTATGCTCAAAATAAAGCCCGGTTTTATTGTCAGTTAGAAGACGACATTGTGGCAACGCCAGCCTATGCAAGCACAATCCTAACCTTCGCATTACAGCAGGAGAACAATGATTGGTTTATGCTCGAGTTTTCATCTCTTGGTTTTATAGGTATCTTTGTTTTTCATATCTTTGATTTTTCTTTTGATTTTCTGAAAAATTTATTTTTACTTTTGGTCACGGCTTTCACTGTATTTTTTCTGATTAATTTCTGACAGGAGCATTTTTATTTTTAAATGTTTATAAAAGACCTGTTTGGTTGTTTTTGGAGACAATTCTTTGATTTTGTAAGATTCAAATTGCGAGAGCAACCTTCTGCAGAACATGGTCCTTCGACAACCTTTATTAATTTTAGGCTGTATAGAGCCAGCCCAGAGCTGCTCTCACTTGTAGACTTTGGTCAGCAGACATACACAGGGAACAATGATGAAAGTGAAGTGGGGTTTCGATGCTTCAATTTCTTTTTCTACAACGACATCGCTCACGACAGTTGCCCTTAAGTCCTCTGTGCTCTTCAAATGTAGCCCGTCTTCTTTGCTTTGCAAACCTGCTGCCATCTCTTTGCTTTGTAACTTGCTTTGTTTGAAAGTAGACATGGTTTCTTTAGGTGACATTTGTAGCTAGGTAATTTCTACTTCTGTCGAACATTTAATTGGAATAGGGCAAAGGATTTCAACCTGTGATTGCAAGGAGAGGATAAAAATTGTTATGATGTGTTTACAACTGTCCACGAATTCTTCATCTCCTACAACTTAAATAAAAGGAACTACATTTGAGTGACCTCTTGGCAGAATAGGCGACCTTGTCGGCATCTTGATTTTATTGTCATTTTGATAAAGGTTTATGAAATTTCAACTTTTTTGGGAAAAAAGATATGACAAATCTTCCATTCTCTATAACACTTCCTGATCTGAAGGCTGTGTATGCAAAATTGTTACAGGTCTTTGTCCTACATTTGTAAGCATATTAAAACGATCTTCTAGTCGACATAGAAATGTGCAAGATACGTCTCTGTCTAGTTTTTAAAACCTGTAAGTATTTATATCGTTTATATTACAGGTAAGCTATTTAAATCGTCAGATCTCTCGGTCATGGTGGATTTTTTCTTGATGTTTTATAAAGACAAGCCTGTTGACTGGCTGTTAGATCATATTCTTTGGGTAAAAGTTTGCAACCCTGAGAAAGATGGCAAACACTGTAATTTACAAAAGCAGAGACTTAAGATTCGGTTCAAACCTTCGCTATTCCAGCACGTGGGAAAAGTGTCATCACTTAAAGGAAAAAGACAAGCTCTAGTGGTAAGTCATTTTTATGTTATAAGCATGGTTGCTCGGCCTCAGATGGTGGATGGATGAAATTTTTGATGTAAGTGGGTATCGATGTAGAATGTGGATAGAAAAAGTTGACGAATGAGTATATGTTGATGGTTGTTACTTGTTTTTATTCTCTGTAAGAAAGGCTGATTTCTGAGCCTTGGCTAACGAACAAAGTTCGTCAAATGAACATACTGAGTAGGAGAACAGATTCGTCGATCAAAGGAAAAAGTCAGAACAAACCCCAATCAACATGGTTCTGTCTCACACCAAATCAGTTGCTTAAAATACCCAGAATCTAATAAAAGTCGAAAAAAATCACGATTCAACTGTCGATTGACGTAGGACGATAAAGAGTTGAATTCGAAAAAAACCATCCTGTAATATGGATGGCAAGCGAAAATGAGTTGAGTTTATTGCTACTTGAAACTTCTCAACCGATTTTGACGTCATCTGTCAACTGAGTTTTATTTCCACGTTTATCTTTTACTCGCTTCTATGCTTCCTGCCTTACACTTTCCCGTCCATTTCTTGATTAATTTAATTCTATCACAATTCATCTATTTGGCATTGATTTGCCGACAATTGTACATCAACCTGTGCTATAAATTGTGAAAACCCACTGTTCGTTTGCGAACGCTTGAAAAATTAATGTTGGTTTCTGACACCTGTTGGTTTCAAAAAACCTGGTTGTGAATTTGACCCGAAAGATTTTTATTCGCTTGTGAAGTGTTTGCCCGTTGTGGTTTTTCTTGACTTTTCTTTGACTATTTGTTTCTCTTATCTCGTGGAAATATTTCCACCAGAAATATTTATCCATTGCTAACTTTAAATTATTAATCGTTAGCGGAAGCTTAATACTTTAGAAGTATATGTCAACCAAACCTGAAAAATCGTTTTTTGAAACGGCATCGAAGAGAATATTTCTTTGATTTTTGTGAAAATATTTCTTGTTTCCTCATACAAATCTCACACAATCTTTTCGCCTAGTTAATAGAAAAAATAGGATTTAATTATTTGCAGCAATTCATTGAATCCGTTTTCAATCACAGGACAAGGACTTCAAAAATGAACCGATGTTCCAGGCTCACTTGAATCCCAAAGCAATTGTGAAAACATCCTTCGAAACCTATCAACGCTACACCGCAGAGGCAGCATACCTCGGGCAGACCTTCTTCTGGGCGCTCACTCCCCATGCCGGTGAAGTTTTGCGGTTCTGTTTTAAGAAACCCACAATTGTCGACAGGCATGTTATTTTTGACCGCTTACTTTACTATATCATGTCAATAAGAACCCTTAGCATATTAGGGTATATAGACTAACTATGTGTTATGTTTACCGTTTTTCGATTTGGCGCTCGATGCTCAATAGGGCTGATGATCGAGCTAAAGACGCCAGTTTTACAGTTGCCGGATATTCACATTCACATTAAGTGCGACACTCAAAATTGTAGCTTAGGGCCGTCCAGATCTATACACCGAAGCGTAGATAATAAATAGATTTGTTGTCTTTCATATTTTACTTTAGTGTTGGTCCTTCTGAATCCTTTGTTAGAATGATAGATGCCGCGTGTGTTGTTTTATTTTTAAAATACCAGTTGCATGAAATCAAATCAAGGGGCAAATTACTCTTGAAAATGGTGTACGAGATTAATAATCACTAGTGATTAATTTACGATTAAATTAATTTTGTGTGTGATTAATTTGATTTTTAGAGGCAAAAGTGATTAATTTTTTATTAATTTAGGATTATTTAGAAATTGAACCATAGATCAAAAAGTGCTCTCAAATAATTTCATGTGCAATAAACGTCGTTTGAACACATGACGGTAAACCAATTCATAAGCCAAGCTAAACAACAATGTTTCATAAATTGAATGACAAACAATCATGCCAGTTTGGCAACGATTTTGCAACATACTATATGAAATTGAAAAAGAAAAATTAGCAGTTCCGCACAGGGGAGGATCCAGAGAAAAATTTGACCGTTGCAGATTTGCGAAAAAAAGGTACAAAAGTTTAATAACATTGACAACCAAAAACAGAGTTATCTTTTCTGAACAGCTGCATAAGCGAAATATTAAATCGATATGATAGGTTTCCTACATCATGGATGCAGGGTGACAATAGCCTGAAGTGGAAAACAGTGAACAGTTGTTGAGCACCTTGTAAGAGACATTAAGACAAATGCACGTGCTCTGTTCTGTGGGCCGTCTACTTTTGTCATAAGAATTTGAATTTTGCCTCAAAAGAGCTATCTTTCGTGGGCATAGATGCATTAGCAACATGGATGCAAATAGCTTTGGATGAAGAACAGTAAACGGTTGTTGAACACCTTGTAAGAGACATTAAGACAAATGCATATGCTTTGTTCTGTGGGCCGCCTACTTTCGTCATAAGAATTTGAATATGCATCAAAAGAGCTATTATTCCTGTACAGTAGCATTAGTAACATGGATGCGAATAGCCTTGGATGAAAAACAGTAAACAGTTGTTGAACACCTTGTAAGAGACATTAAGACAAATGCATGTGCTCTGTTCTCTGCCCATCGCTATTGGAAAATGAAACTGTCATTCCTGAAACTTAAACAGATAGAAAAAATTCCAAGTTCCGGAAAGATCGAACTTTATTTGGGGAAATTACAAGAATCTGACATGAATCATTTCCCATAAATGTAACAGTTGCAAATGCAACAGCCGGAACTGTCTGGATCGGCCCCTGTAGCAATGGGTGAAAAATGACTGCTATCAGGCGTGGTTTTTGGTCAGATCAAATTCAGTGGCATTTGGGAAACAAAAACAGCAATGGCTGTTTCAGTGAACCCGGCATCATAACGTGGCCTCAATTTTTGTTCCATCGCAGGGTGCTTAGAAAAACTTGTTGTTGTTTTGTTCATGTTCCCGAGCGTGCGTTTGCAGATTTTCCAAAGTGTTCATGAAAAGTTTGGAAAAGTGCGAAAGGGACATTCTAAATATTGCACTTTTCAATAACATATGCCGATAAACGTGGTCAAAGATTCTAATATTTGTTTTTCAGTAATTTTTTGTGAGAAATGTTATACTGTTTAATTAATTTGATTTTTTTTTAATGTGATTAATTTCTGATTAAAATTTTATTATTCTCGAGAAAGTACGTGATTTTAAGCAGTGATTTGCCCCTCGAATATAATAACAGGGCGGAAATTGATCATATCAACTTCAATTTAACTCTTCCTTTCTTCAGAGGCCAAATTTAGGCCTATTTATTTGAATTGAATCCTTTGGGTCTATGACGTTCCCATTTTCAATAAGGTTTAAGTTCAAGACTGGCATGGTTGACCATCCAGGAGATTTGCTTGTGAATGCGACAGTTGAAGTTTTGACTCAAGCGCAAAAAGAGAAGGCAGATTCGCTTAAAAAGCAAGGTTTGTTTTTATGGTGATATGAATTTCACTTTTCTGTTGAAAATGTAACAGTCACCTGTGACGCTTGTTTAATGAACTACATGTTTCTCACAGAACATATTTCAAATAGATTTAGCAATTGACCTTTCATTTTTATCCGCTCAACAAAATACCAAAATTTTTCTATCGTATTTTTTTAACGTAGGACTTTGAGCCGGGGCTGGGGCTGGGGCTGGGGCTGGGGCTCGGGCTCGGGCTCGGGCTGAGATTAGAGATGGGACTGAGGCTGGTGCTGGTGCTGGGGCTGGGGCTGGGGCTGGGGGCTGGGGCTGGGGCTGGGTTCAACTTCCTTATAGCAGTGTTAGTGCAGTGTAGAGTTTCTTAAAGCCTTGTTAAATTTGTTTTCATCTTTTTCAGTGACTGCAGCTGAGATATCCAACCTGCAGGACAAAGAAAGTTATATACAAAATGAATACAACAGGGATATCTACATAGAGGTGGGGCGATTCTCTGCAAACGGTCTTGCAGCCAACAAAGTCCCCGACAACATTGGTGCAATAGCCGAATTACGCATTAGAGTCGTCGATCATAAAAACGAAAACTGGGTTGCCCTTAGCGAAGTATGATGTGAATTTATCATTTTCTCTACCGAATGTTTCATTGCTCAGACTGTTTTGTTTCTCGGACTGTTGTTGTTGCTCAAATTGAATTTAAGAATAGCCAAAACTTAAATGTCGGCGCAAAATCTATTCAATGCGCGCATATAATGACTATTTTCTTTGAGCAGGTGCGGCAATCCGAATCTAGATTTTTATCATCGCCTGCATGTTCTTTCTCCTATCGACCAATAAGCACTCTACGCCAGTGGCGGAAATTCAAGCTTTCATTTGGGAGGGCCTTGGCCTACGATTTTCCGACAAGATAAAATCTTGAATCATGTCTAATTTTAAGGAAACTGCACATTTTGATGAAAATAGGTGGTTTTTTGCGGGACCCTAGCAGAGCAATCCATTTATGACTTTTGATATCAAGATCGATATATCATCTAAGGCAATTGATGATACATGAGGTCGACCGATTACACTATTTACAAGTCGTTCATGACAACAACATGATTGTAATTGTAATGTTCATTTTCTGTATTTTATCTTGTTTTCTTCAATGGGAATTACGTTTGAAAAAAACATTTCATTTGGAAGAATCCGATTGAAAGATCGGCTAGTCTTTACGGAATTGAAATTAAATATACAACTAACAAGCAGCCCGATGCCCGATGCCCCTATGCCTGAGCCCCCCCCCCCCCCCAATACCCCCATAATTTCCGCCACTGCTCTACACATAAAGCATGGTACTCTCACCAAGCTATTCGATAGTCTCTTCCTTGATCCAAATGACCTCAAGTATTTTTAGGACCTCTCCACGAATTTTATTTGTATCTTTTGTATTTGTGATTAATCTTCTTCTTTTAAACAGATTCACATTGTTGAGAAGAAACAAAGATGACAGAGGCTGGAGTACCCCGGTGCTAAGAGGGCATTTCCTTCCCAGAAACACTTTTAACCCGGTATTTCATATTTTGAAAAAAGGATAAGCGGTCTGTGTTCTGGCAGTGAAACCTTCCCTCCTTGTTTCTCAATAAGGTGCGACGAATCATCGGGTTGCTTTTCTCTCCGAGGTACATCCTTCTTCCAGGAGCAACAGCTGCATGACAATGAATTATTTGCGAGGCCCATGTGTACATGTAAAGGGTACATTTTTCACGAAATGTTCTAAACTGTTTAAATTGCGATGTCTGAAGAATGTCTTTCCAAATTTGCTCTTTCCTTAAACCGGTAATCGGTGATTTGATGGCTGTTATGGGCGTCCAGAACCAATGATTCTCGGAGAGCTATTGTCATTGTTATTGTTATCCTAAACAGGGAGTTTCTTATTTGATAAAATAAGAAGAGAATGCCCAGATTGCACAGAGTCATTGCATCTTTTTTAACGGGTATTTTCGAGGGGTATCTTAAGATGATTTCGCTGTTCCTTTTTAAAGAAATTTCTAAAATGTATCATCCAAATAAAGCGTCAATTAAAATTATAATTTATTCATCAAGTCGCATCTTTTTATCAACTTACGGACATTTTTATTACACGCACGCAGTATGCATTGATTTTGAACTTTAGTCCATGTAAAATCGTTTATATAAGATGCTCATCCTATATAATTTTTTTCATTTCCATATTCTTTACTTTTATTATATATTATTAGCATTTGTTACGTTACTCGTGCCAAAAACGCTTGCCGCGAAAATTTTCAAAGTGCCCTTGATTTTGAGCTACAGTGTTGCTTTTTGTCGTATTATTGTAGTTTTGTTATTTAGTTTTTTCTTTCATTTTCATAAGTCATTTTGGCCTTTAAAGATGCCAGTGTGAGATCCTAGATTATAAGTGAAAATATCCTTAAGCTACTGCTCTGCTTTGATTCCTTCAAAACCCTGTAACAACCCTGGCTTTTCTTGGCCTGACTTTTAATGAACACAGGCCCAATTAGTTCCCTTCAACTTGGTTGATAACTTCATGGACCAGGCCAGAGATCCGTTTGCAAACTTTAAATCTTCTATTAACCATATCTTACCCAATTTTGAACCAGTTTAACTGATTTTGCACTTCAAGATGTATTTTCAGCTGTTCTTTAGAATTATATGGTCAAAGTGCAAAAATTCTGAAAATGTTTTAATGACGTCACAATTTGGTACTCTGTTGAACGATGCCCGACTTCAAAATTTCATTCAGATCTTCAACTCATTCTATGATCATTTATTGTTCTTCGATTTTACCATCTCTCAGTTACGTTACTCTGACATATGTAGAAATTTTCTGTGACTATTTTACATAATAATTTATATAAATCTAGGCGTTTCAGTAGATTTCTGTAACTAGGCAGTTTTTCAATTGATTGGTAAACAAATGGGACCATTTCAGAAGTAACGGTAGTGAAGTAAGTTTTGAATTCTTATATTGAGTTCTTTCCAATCTTGCTTTATTCTTTGTTTGCTCTGCGGTCTTCAGTGAGAAATATTCAATTTTTTCTTAGCTCAAAACGTTTAAGAGGATTTTCAGGAGACAATTTTAAAATGTGAAGAGATTCAAGATAATTCCTCTGAATCTCGTTTCCGGGCTCCTAGGCTGACCAGACTCATTCAGTTCTTTTATTATCCAATGCCAAATGCTGCTCTACTACACTTTACAATGTAACAATATGATAGAAAATACAACAACTTTGCATATGATGCACACTGCATTGCTATTATGCTACATTATGGCGTTACAGTATTAATGTGATGGCATTGGCCAAAACAAGACGGTACCACAGTGTCTGGGTACATTTTAACTGCAGCTAACGGAAAACATTATTTAAAGTAACATTGTAGATGCGAACACTGATATTAACGAAGAGTGTTTGTGAGGATGTTCTGATTTCAGTATAATCAGTGTGTAAATTATAATGGTAAGACGCCATGAGTGCTCTTTTAAGTCCCCTCTCTTTTAAGCCCCTCCTCTAGGGCTGAAAAGATAAATAAGCCCCCGAGGGGGCTTAATATAACTCTCACATTAAGTCCAGCAGAATAACATCTAAATATTACAATTTACAAAATCAACCAATTAAGAAACTATTCACCAATTCTAAAAGGCTAAATAAAATTCATAGAAAATCAATGGCACGACAAAGAGTTTGTTTACTTTGCCGGGTAAAGAATCTGCCCAACTGAACATATACCGGCTTGATAAGGGGGGCTAAGCCCCCAAAAATGTTTCTTCAAAATCCAAATCTTTCTAATGTACGAATGGTTATAGGGTTCAGTACTGTGACGCTTGCGACATAGCCTGTGCTCCAGACCCCTAACTTGAAAGTAGAGACCTCTACTTTTAAGTTAGGGGTCTGGGACACAGGCTATTGCGACATTGCTACAGAGTGTGTCACTCAATGATATAGGGTTTGTTATATGTGAATGAGTCATGCATTACATTAATAGGTTTTTTGCATTTTTCTCTTTAAAAATTACTCCTAAGATAACTTCATGCAAATTAGATTTTTTGATTTGACCATTCAGAATGGACCTTGTAAAAAAACTTCTGCAAGACCCCGACAGAGGAGCGGGACATCAAGAGAGAAAGGAGATGAAAACTATTTCTCTATATGCTTTGCCGAGAATTTCTTTTATTGATATGGGCGGAAAATTATGACTTATTTCAAGATGACCTGAGGTCTACAAAGATTGGCGGGAGGTTCTTGAAAGTAATTTGATGGATGATTTTGGAGGGATCAGCTCGATAAATTAACCGATGGTTTTAGATGATTCTGGTTGAGCCAGGTTTTAAATTCATTTTCAATTGATAAACCCAAACTTGAATATGATTAAGATTGTAGTTAAAATTAAATGTGGAGGCATCCGTATAAGAATTACTAGAGATAAGTACTGAATCATCTGCAAGGTGCTGCTCCAAACGTGAACCTGTGAGGCCGGCCTTCTGGCAAGCCAATGATGTATTTAAGAAAGAGTGGACCTGAGATTTGTCCCTGTGGCACATCAGCTAAAAAAGTTGCTGAAAGTAGCACTTGCCTTTAGGGAAAGATTTAGGAAATGTTTCTTAACCATCAATTTGAGAAGAATCGATGAAGTCAATCAGTTCCATTTTTGTTTGAAAGCTGACTTGACAATTGTGATCAGACCTTATAGCTAAACGAGAATGTGTACAGAGCTTTCGAACTCTACATTGCCAATCCAAATCATTTTTAAATATACAGACACTTTTCTAAACGAACATTTTCCAAGCCGAGAGAACTAGTGACTTTTTCCTAGAACATTTCCTGAAGTTCTTTTTCCTGAAGTATATTGCCTTGACTTTGTTCAGCACCAAGCGCAGGACCCAATTTACTTTTTCAAGCAGATCATTAATGTCCTGCGTGCTAAGGTTTTTAACAGAACAGTTTTACTCTATTTGGCTAGAAGAGTTGCAACAAATATTTTGCCAGAAAGTGAGGTTAACGACCCCTGATTGGTCAAGAACAATGAACCTATCAAACCTTTCAAGTTACCTTAGATCTGCATAAGGATTCTCTGCTTGCCTTTGGTCCTTACCCAACGTTTTTACTTTGAGGTACCTTAAGGTCTTTAGAATGAAATGTCTCCTCTTTTTCTGCTAATTGCAGTGAAATACACACACTGCCCCTACAGCTTTTTCGACGGCAGCCCTTACCCCCTGCCAAACCCTTAAAGGTGCTATTTGTTAAAATGTTCACACTTCATGCAATCATCAGATCAGACAACAATTCCGGGGACAATCAAGTTTTACCATACAGATAAAATAAAATAGTCTGTCCTTGAGGGCAAATATTTCGACTCCTCAAATAACCTTGCCTGTTTAAATGTTTTGATTAACAATGTTTCATAAACTTGTTTTACAAAATAGTGGATTCCCGCTTACTCTTTGATACAGTCTGCCAGTGTATATTTGGAATGATTTGACCAAGTAGTACTATGTAAAATTAAGGCGCACGGCCAGTTTTCAAATGGTTTTTTTCAGTTAAAATTTTACAGAACTTTGTCATTTTTTCTTCTTATGATAAAGATGATTATGAGCTTATTGAAAATGTTGCTGAATCAAAATAAATTTGAACTTTAATCTGAATTTGCAAGTTTTGAAGAAATCTGAATTCTGAGTCTTTTTCCGTCAAATATTCTAGCCTCGTTTCTACTAGGGTTTTGAAATTTGACACAGACTGGCCTCAGAGCGCCAATTCCAGCGATGCATTATGTATGAATTTTGTTTACAAAGTTTTGATGGGCTAGGGCTATCTTAATAGTTTGTTCAAGCGAGTTTAAGCTTTTTGCATTTAAAGAATTACAATTATTATTTCTGTAAAGCTGATTTGGACGAACCATCTTAATGCACAGAGAAGAATAGACGCTATTTTTGGTAACTAGGCAGATCTGGGGTCTGAACACGAAGATTTCAAGAAACATATATCATCGTATCAGTTTGTGATATTTGCATCAAAATGGAAAGGTACGAGAGGGTAAAGAAAATCGGTGAAGGATCTTTCGGAAAAGCCTTGCTTGTGAGAAGAAGGGCTGACGGCCGACATTGTGTTGTCAAGGAAATAGCCATAGGAAAGGTGCGTGCCGAGAGAATATTTTGCACAATTTATTTATTAGGCCTATCTTAATGATACAAACTTCTACCTTTTAAGTGTCTTTGTTAGTAATTTATCTAATTTTTTATTACAATTAATTTCAGTAGCAGGCCTATCCAGCAGGTTTCCAATAATTGCAAGAAATTACAATGTTATCTTGAAATTACAATGTTATCTTAAAATTACAATGTTTGCAAGAACAATGTGAGTCTTGCAAACCAAATATTTTGACCAAATATATTGAAATATCCCACTTGCAACTATGTTATAATGGCAGAATCCCTGCAAACCTGAAAACTAGACAAAAATATTGTTTTTTATAGATGTGTTTTTTTAAAATTCAACTTCATTTTCTAGATGAGTTCAAGAGAAAAGGAAGAATCAAAAAAGGAGGTGAATTACAAAGAAATTTGTCTGCAATCTTGGTCATGCCGGTCAAGAAAAATGTCTTTTGAACTTATAAGCATGCATATATGTAGTCTAGCATCCACAATCCTCCCCCAAATAAATGTTGAAGTGTATGCATTTTATTAGCAGAGATTCCAATATTGAACTTAAGAGAGGGTGCAAAACCTCAACACTGTCTGACTGGGCCGGAAAACTTGCATATGCTAGCAGCGATGCTAGACTCCTTGTGCTTGCACCTCTAGTGACCCAAAATATCAAGAAATTCATATATCATACTATAGTAATGTATATATGGGCATCGTTGCTCACAGCTCAAATGCTTCCGCTTGCAAGTCGCAGCTGATAATGTACCATTGGTCGCATTGATGCGTCTGCAAAATCAAACATATCAAAATCGGCATGTGATAAAAAAATAATTAATTTAATAAATCATTTGAAATTAATTTTGGGGTGGGAAAGGGCTGGATAAGTCTAATGCTGTTGGTGTTGTTACAACCAACTGATGTTTTGTGCACCAAAAGTTTGAACAGGGGATTTATATGTTTTAGCAAATTCATGGTTGACTTGTTGACTGATTCTCCCTCTGTGCTTTCAAGCAATTTCCCAGTTCTAGACAGAGATCAAATATATAACTGTGATTTGTTAGGGAAAAAGGAAAATTTTGGAATATGTTCATTTGATTCTGTTTATTTAAGGGAATTTCATTACCCTTTTTTAGGTTTTGGGGTCTAAAGACAAAAAATTCTAGAATTCATTTTGATATCATTACTATGGAACTTTATTATCCCTCTGTTAATAGAATCATACACCTAAGTCTGATCAAATTTTCCATGTCATTGAATGTATTGTCAACTGAATTTTTGTTGATTTTTCTTTGGGGGAATAAAGACTCCAATGTCATTTTTAGTTTTTCTTACATAACTCTTTTAAAATTATGACATACAGCTACACAGGGAGAGTCTGCTGTACAATTTTGTATTGTTTGTCCATTTTGTACTGGCAATGATGGAATAAATCTATGAATCTTCTGAACTTTAAAAGAGTTTTCCAATTTTAAAGGCATTCAGAGGATGCCAATGCATTAACATTTAAAAGAACCCAATTATTTACCTTTTGTTTTAGGTTAAATTGTTGTCACAGCTGAAGCACCCAAACATCGTGTTGTACCAGGAGTCATTTGAATGTATGTTTGATTAGAACGTTTTGTAATATGTAAATTTTGTGGCGGAATAGGTCTAACAACAAAAAACATGTATTTGTCTTTAGAAAGAAACATCATGATTTGCATTAACCACTGGTACAATTCTTAAAAAGCTCAGAAATTAGGCCTTTTTAAGAATATCTGGAAACTTGGCTTTGGTGAACTTAAAATTATTTAAAGCTTTGGTGAACTTAAAATTATTTAAAGAGTTGTTTGATTGATAAAAGGCATGAAACATGTGATTGGAAAGCATTTCAAGGGACAAACTGCTTGTCATATCAATGCCATTCCATTTTAAGCTCATGAGGCAATAGTAATACAAACATTTATTTTCTTAGGTTGACATTGATACTACTAGGCATCATGTGTACATATTATAACTTGCTGCCTTCCCAATACCACACATAATAATTGTCAGCAATGTTCACATTGAATACCAAACTATAAGGCATAATCCCAAGTCCCTTTGAGTGGAAGTAGTAATTTTATGGATTGTCTATGTGGACTAGAACATGAAACCTTCTGCATAGAAACAAAGAATGCTGACCACCGTACAAAGCTACTACTTATCATTGCTTCTGCATATAAAGATTACCAAGGTTCAAGTTTATGTAAATCATTCCTTTGAGCTCATGTTTTGCTGTATTTATATTTTTTATAATAGTTACAAAATCCTCACATTTCAGCTATGGGAAATCTGTATATTGTCATGGACTATTGTGAAGGAGGTACCATTTATCCTTACTATTGCAATTAAAGTATCAAAAGACCCGCTTTGCTGACTGGTTGCCAATCTATTTTCATCACCTATTTTTATCATTTATCACCCTTTTTGGGCCTGTAAACTTTAGTAAACTTTTTTAATGTTTTGTGCCTTTTCTATAGGCCTTCTTTTTTATTAGCTTCTTTCATTATTTTTAGTTTGAATTTAAGATTTCATATTAAGAGAGAAAATTTAAGAGAAATAGGCAAAAATCAAGAGTTTTTATTGCATTTACTATTTTCAACATCAAACCTTGATAAATTTTCCAACATATTCCAGTTGAAAAGTCATCTTACAACTTATATGAAACTTGCTATGATCACTTGAATTTTGGTTCGCTAAAATACTTTGCTGCAATGCCGCCATTTCTGATTCAGCCTGTGCAATACATTTTCTCACTAAGTGTATTTAGTTTGAAATTAAGATTTGATAAGATTCTCCTTTGCTTTTAAGTTAAGTATTACTTTTACATTTTAGGGGATTTGTATCAAAAAATTGTGTCACAAAGAGGAGTTAACTTTGGAGAAAATCAGGTTTGTATGCTTCAGTTTTTTTCCAGCTTTTCTTCCTTGAATCATAACTGACATACTTCTGTCAATGGCAATTAATGACTAAAAGTTGCTTAAAGTGTTTTTGATGGCAAACTTTTACTGCTGGAATTACTATCAGTGACTCAAATACAGTAAATGTGTTTTTTGGATACAATTGTGAAGTGCAACACTGGCAGGGATTGTCTGTGTTTGTGTTGTTCAGCTTCATTGCTAGTTCTGTAAAATGGTTTAGGGTATTTGCATTCTTCTTTTTCAGGTCTTGGACTACTTTGTACAAATATGTCTGGCTTTGAAGCATATTCATGACAGGAAGGTTTTACACAGGGACCTTAAATCCCAGGTTAGCAGTTGAATTACAAGGTTAACTTTGTTTTTGTGTTAGAGATCGACTCTGAATCAGCTTTCCAGCACAAAGTTTAAATAATGTCTGATGGGGGAGGGGGCTTCCCTCCTTATTCAGGGTGCGATTTTATTTAATTAGGAAACGGGTTGCCATATTATGCATCAATTAGATTAACAAATTTTCCTTTATTTAGAATTCAAATGAGTTCTATTAGATTCAATTCAATGAATTACAATCTTCATTTAGATTCAAAAAGTTTAAGATGTATGAATATGACAATGAGAAAATTATTATCTAGATATCAAATCTCATCACATGTTAATCTTGCAACATATGGTCCATCAAGAATCCTCATTCATTTATGTAAAATCTAGACCATTTTTTCTGCAAATTCTCTTTCTATTCTTTTGACTTGAAATCCTTCTGTCTATTTATCCCTTCTGTTTATTTTATTGCAGAATATATTTCTGACGCGACATGGCATTGTGAAACTTGGAGATTTTGGAATTGCGAGAGTCCTTAAAAGGTTTGCATTTTTGTTTTTTCGTAGCTTGCATGCACTGTTCAATTTTGACGGTTAATCAATAAGATTATTGTTTCTGTTCTATGAATTTATATGTTACTAGTTGTTTTCCTTTCTGTTATCGTATTCTTTATTCTCAAATGTTATTAAATCCACTTGTAGCTTTGTTAATTTGTGTTTCCTGTAAAGCAGTATTGTGTTTTACTTGTCTTTTGACCACTGTTAATTGCTTCATTTTTACTTTGCTCATATCATTTGACTTTGCTTTTATCTACACATATAAATGTAGTATGTTGATATCACTATGTTTCATCCCAGCACCGTAGAGTTGGCAAGAACATGCATCGGCACTCCTTATTATTTATCTCCAGAAATATGTGAAAATCGACCGTACAACAATAAGAGGCAAGTTTGTTTTCCTTTCGCTGTATGTATGTATTTGTTGCTATTTCTTTTGCCAGTGATGTTGAGGAGAGGCCGAAAGTGATGAATAACAACTTGGGTTTGCCCAAGTCTCTCTATGGTTTCAAGTAATTGCCGCAGATCTTGATTAATGCCAGTACAGACGACTGGGGGTAAAAATTTGCATGAAAAGTTGGGTTCTCGGCAGCATTATGTCTTAGCTCAATGAAGAAGCGCAGTCTTTAGCCGCTCTTACACGGTCAGACTTTATCGAATTCGACAGAATCTGACCGTGTAAGAGCGGCTTAAGACTGCGCTTCTTCATTGAGCTAAGACATAATGCTGCCGAGAATTGAGCTAAGACACATGAGTATTTAGCAATGAATAATTCTGTTTCTTCCTTTTTGTTGTTCTTTGGCTGGATTCACTCCATTTTTTCTTTAAAATGATTGCAAACAGTCTGAAACAATACAGAACATGGTAATTCGGATGACGTAGCAGCGTTGGCGAGCAAGAATGTCATTCATTCACCTTTCGATTTGTCGAATGGAATAGAACACGTTCGATTCTTGAAAAATCGAATTCGACAATCTGATGATGGCTTTCGACATTCCATTTCTCCTTTTACACGGTCAGATTCTGTCGAATTCGATGTGTAAGAGCGGCTTTAGATGCTTGCGTATGGCACAAGGGTACCCGCTTGTATAGGTAGGAATAACAAAGGCAACAGTAGGAAGGACACACATAAGAAGAGAGAGGGAAAAGCGTTTTCGTTCACCAGATATTGCTAAATTGAGTTTCTAGGCAAGTCAAATGTGTTGACAACATTTGAGCGGTCAAAGCCTACATCTTCCTTAATGATTTTGGTGGTGACAATTTGTAGTTTTGCATATATTCTTGTATTCTTGTAAGTTCAGTAAGTTCAGATAGAACCTGTACTCACTTGGCCATATCTCACGCAGATCTAGCTGATTTTACATATTTATAGGTAATTAATTGTGTTCTTTTAGGTTATGTGGTAAAAAACCCTGTGAAAATATATTTTTACGATGTCATCACTTTGCAACTCTATTGCAAAATTAGGATCTTTCGAAAGAGCCAAGTGCGAAAATAACTCTTTGGCTAAGTTTTTAAAGGCAGTCATTGCGAATTATTTTGAGGAAGTCTTATGCTACTGCAGCATTTTTGCTTCTGCGGTTGCCGTTTGAGACCCGTGCTTAGCATGAGATTTGGATCACTCTAATCGATGATGTCTTGACAAATTTCATTCTCTGTTATGATTATTTTCTAAAAGCAGTTTCTCATTAGAGAAAATATTTAATGTATAATTAAAGATCAATCATAAGCAAAATGCAATTGAGTTGAAGGCATCGTGATGATTTTCTTCTAGTGATATTTGGAGTCTTGGTTGTGTGTTGTATGAATTATGCACACTGAAGCATGCGGTAAGTGTCAAGCTTCTGCGATTTTACCATTAATTGCCTTATAAATTGAACTGAATAAGTAAACTTCACAAGATTCAAGTTAGTTGCTTCTCAAATAATCCGTAGTATAGACATGTATAACGATTTTAGTTTCATTGTCACTTAAGAAAGATGACATTTGATCGCGAAATGCAACCAAGTTAGTAGTTAGTGTATTTCTTTCTTTTAACCATCCAAAATTGTATCACTTAGAGGTAAAAAATAAACCATTTTCTGTCTTTGTTTTACATTGTTTGTTGTGTGATTGAGAATACATTTTGTCGGGCACTAAGCATAAAGAGAATTTTTTAATTCACCTTTTTTACCCATGGTCGACTCACTCAAAAGATGTTGTAGCTCGATTCCCAGAGAGCGCTTCTTAAATACTCTGACCTTGTGCATAGTTTTTTAAACAGAGTAACTGTGAATGAGAGGCGACGAATTTTCGTAGCAGAACGGCTTCTTCTAATTACAGTTTGAGGCTGGCAATATGAAGAATCTTGTGCTGAAAATCATAAGGTGAAATTTTTTTCTTACGCAGCGCTATAATTTCTGTATCTGTACTTGAAATTACCTGCCTACGCCTACCTACGCCCGTCTACCTACGCCCGTCTACCTACGCCCGCCTACACCTCGCTTTATCACCTTATGCAATAGCGAACCTACCAGATTAGCTTTTCTTCTGCCAGTCTGGTGCAGAGCCAAGTGAGTATGGGAATGAACATTGGCTAATCAATAATTCATTTCATTCCTTTTTTTCGTCGCTGTTTCCCGATAAGCTACTCGTCAGCCATCTTTTAATCACTGGCCATCGATTAATCGCTAGCCAACTGTTTTAATTATTCCTTCTCAGTTTTTACGGAATATTGTATATCGTTGTAGCAGAACTCGCGCTATTTGAAGTCGCTTCTAAGCTTATAAATCTGTACTTTCGCACATGGGTCTGGTTTGTGATTTGATTCTTTTTTATTAATATATATCATATTGCTCCAATTTCACCCTTTCTTTAACCCTTCCTTGTATGATAATGTTTACATTATTGCTGTGGTATCTTATCACTAACATTCTTTCATACATTGCAAAAGAAACAATTATTGACTTCCCATTTAATATTCCCTTTGTAGGAAACAATTTTCTAGATGAATTCTCTTTTTTAAGCTTCTTGTTTAGATTATTGAATCTCCTTCGAACTTGTCTATAAGAGGTCAACAGAATGCTAGATTTTTTATAGCAGTCGCATTTATGAATATGATAAGATACTTATAGATATGAAAAATATCACTTTGCGTTACTTGCTGTCCATATGACAACTTCAAGCTTAATATATCTTGTATTTTATTTCTGCATGTGTCAGGTTCCCATACAACATACGTTACTTGTGTCTAACATTTCTGATTCTGTTGGTTTTTCAGAGGCAATTACCCACCGATTCCAAACAGATACACACCAGCCTTGAGGTCTCTGGTGGCTCACTGTTTTAAGAGAAGCCCAATGTAAGATCGAGCTTTACAAATCATGGTTGAAAGTGTGAAAGATTGTTTTTGTTCAGTTCTCTTGATTGAGTAATGAAGTAGGGCTGAAGCTGAGTTGAAAAAGATATAAAAAGTCGTTTTTTGGTGCATTCGTTATTATGAGCAATGAAAGTTTAGACGAATTTCTTTAAAAACAACGTTTGTTATCCAAGCTTAGTTCCTGTGAAGTACGGATAAAAATAGCCAAGAAGCCTAAAATATCAAGTACTAAATGGTAATAGTATTATAAGATATATTTTGGAATTGTACTTTAAAATCAAGTAGCAAATTTCATGAAAGTTTACCTCGAAAAACATGTTGGTTTGTATTGATGTGTCAGCTGACCATTGTGTCCGGTCTGTCTGTCGCATATTGATCAATAGCGAGAAGAAATCAATAACTTCACATGCTCAAGTTTCCTCTGTAAATTTTGTATGGTTCAGCGACAATGTAGAGCAGTTTTATAGAAATTTTACGTTGCAAGGATTCCTTTTTGTTATTTGTCTGCATAAAGTTTTTTTTTCGTTTCTCATTTCTGCCGTACCTTCTTTTCAACGATGCCCAACAATGGTTCCTTCTTTTCCTTATCTTGAGGCTCAATTTTTCCTTCTCTTCTACCAATTGATACCCCCCGTCATTTATATTTCAATCCAAGACCCCGTCCTTTTTCATTTCATTGGAAGAGCCTTTTAGCTAGAAAGTTTGAGATTATAAACATGGATTTTAATTAGGTAGATTTTTATAAGAGACAATTGTATGGAATAATTTTTCTTCAACATTTTCTTTGCAGGGAGAGGCCGTCAGTAAACCGAATCTTAAAAAACCCACTGATCCAGGAACGAATAAAGAAATACCTTTCTCCCGAAGTGAGATTTATTCCAAGTTGGCCTTGTAACTTCTATTTAAGCAAACTTCCGCTAAGCCTAACATCGTCAGAGACATTTTTGAGCGCGCGCTCGAAGCACTCAATTACTAGATTTCATTGGCTGAGTTCTTGCGTGAGCGCCTGGGAGTAGGAAAGAGACCTACTCTCAAATGCTTGCGAGCGACCAGGAAACTGATCGCAGCGACCTTTATTATTCCCAATGTATGCATGCATAGGTTTGAACGCTTCGAGCGCGCGCTCAAAAATGTCTCTGACAAGATTAGGCTTTAAGCTCAAAATTTCAAGTATATAATCATTCTCACGATAATTTCAGCCATGCAGCTTTGCTAGGAGCATCAAGTTTTAAATTCGTTGATTTTCTTCGTGCATTTTGTTTTGTCTTATTACCTGAAATAAGCGCTGTACATTCTATAAAGTGAAATAAAAAAACCTTTCTGTCACACACTGCTATATTTTTTGTTTTTACTTGCTTGCCACTCAAAAATGACATTACATTGCTAACTGCTTTTTCTTCTCTAAATTCGTTTGTGTATCTCAGTTTTGAAGAAAATGTTTTTGCTCAGGTATTAGAAGACGAGTTCAGTCATACCGTTATCCACAAAGAGAAGTTTGGTGCTCCTCCGAAACAACCACCATCAAGACCAGCCTCCGCAGGTGCCTTACTTGGACTTTAATTGATTACAATATACACTAGCTTTTCAAAAACACCTTGCACAAAATAGCGACTGTTTTCGCTACTTTTCGACGATATCTAGACATAAATTATGAATACGCGTATTAGATTACAAATTTTGACGGGGTTTTTAAATTCCAAGTAATGCGACAAAAAAAACATAATAAATGAATTGAAGACGCAGACAATTTTAAAAGCAGAAACCATGCCTAACAATAGAAGAATTATCAAATAAAGAACTATAAAATATTTCTGGGAAGTGAAATGCCATTTCGAAAGATTGATGAGCAAGCTGGATGCGGCTTCATTACAGCTGTAAAAATTGATAGGGTTTTCGCGAGAATGGTTTAGTGGGGAAAGACCGAGAAGTGGGCTACTTAAAAATTGATGTTTGAGAGAAGAGAATATTCCATTGCACTGCAAGGCAGTTTTCAGAGAGGTATGAATAAAATGAAAGGCCATTCACCATCCAGAATGAAAATGCACTGCCATTCCGGTCAACAGTTTACAATATTAATTGCCAAACAAGCGCCACTTTGAGGTGATGCAATACCTTTTAAGGAAGATTGTTCAATACTTTTTTAATGCCAATTTTTTTATTCTGATTATTTCCGAAAGGAAGATTATGAAAAGGATTTGTAACAGTGATTGAATGAGATTAAAGTGCTCCGTCGGTATTTGCTGGAAAAATACACTCGCGGTCTACCTTACATATTCTGTTGTTTCTACAAGATATATTACATCGCATCCCGAATTCCTTTTCCAGCTACTTGAAATAATCTCACAGATTTTTAAATTTCTGCAAGCGGCTTATTGTCAAAGAAACCACTATGTGCGATAAAGAATGTTGAAAACTGTTGTCTCTGATTAGGATTAGAATGCTAAGTTAAAGTTCCTGATTTGCTTGGTTAAATCTTTTTGCTTAAGTTATTTTCTGTCTATTCACCAGGAAATTTTGTCTTCGATTGTAAAGTTTTTTGGTAACAGTCAGTTTTTAAGACTCTTTCATTTGTTTTTGCTTGGTTTTGATCCTTTCAAATAACACTTTATCGCTTCAGCTTCCACTAGAATGTTTTACAGCTTGCCTTTTGTATTAAAGCTGTACAGTATCAATGAGCCAAAATCTGCCGCTCATTTTTTCTTAAACCAGATTTGGACACACCTATCAGTGGTTTGCAAAGGTTTTGCGTTCACAGCTTTTTGAAAAACCAAATCAAATATTGTGCAAAGCAGACTTAACGTTTCAACTGTCTCTAGTTTCAGAGGCAAGGAAACCAAGCAACCCAATCGCGCAGGTTTATGGCGTCAGTGTTGCCAAGCAACCAGTAAAGTAAGTTTATTTGTTTGAAATTAGAAAACCCCTTTTGGGTACCTTTGGTCTTATTTCAATTAGCTAGTCTTGCGATGCAAAGGCTCATCATTAATTTTCTGCAGCGTTTTACATATATATATGTAACAGTATTTTGTATTAAAGCAGTTGTTTTGGCCACACAAATACGAGTACAAGATGTCCTCAACTGGCGCCAGATGAAACGCGAAACATACCGCCGTACTTCGGGACGTTCATTCCCCATTAGATACGCAAGTTTGACACCCAATGCCACCACGAAAAACAGTGTTCATTGTTTTTTTGAAAATTCTGAAGAAAATAGAGGTCTTAAATGAAACTTATGTAACCATAAGTAACGTTTAATGTTTTTTATAATTCTTTGACTAAATATTTCAAAGGCCCGGATTTTAATGTTAACATCGTGAGGCATCCTAAGGTTATTTTCCTTGGATTTAGAAATTTTACATATCAATGTTATATGCGTCATTTCATAAGGATGCAATCGACTTTTAGAACTGGAACTTGCAACCAAAAATAAGGCTCTCACTCTTGAGAAATTTGAAGATGCACAGCACGAAAATCTTTTGTTTTTCTTGTTTTACTAACAGTCTCTTTAATAATTGCTTATCTGTCGTGTTTGTCATTGCCTTGACGCTATGTAGTTCCACGAAAAAGAAAAATATATATTTTGTCATGTGAATTATTCATATATGTATTTTGCCGTTGCAGAAAGCCCGTTAGCTATAACAATCAGCAGAAAAGACCCCCGAGTGCTGGAAGACGCCCTGGAGGAGCAATCGAGGTATCCCTAACAATTGAATATCAGCTGAGCTCCCTCATTGAAAACATTACTCTAATTTTGCATGCATTTTTAGACACTTAAGATTTTAAGAAGCCCTCAGTGCAAACAATTTGCCGAATTTTGTCAGTGCAGCCTATAATTATGAGAGAGCGTTTGATTGTTAATGTCATTCTTAATACAATACTTGCTATTTTCCTGTTTGAAAGAATTTAATACTTACAATATTATATTATGTTTTATCCTATTTTTTAGATATTTCATCTTTTTTATTTAATATTTTTAAAACATTTATGATTCCTGCAGAAATTATTTTGAACACCTACATATTTCACCAGTATTTTGCGGTGTTATTTATTGTCAATGTTTTAATGGGACCAAACCCCTCCCCTTCCATTCAAATGCATTGTTTTTGCAAAGCAAAGCATCAAACCAATCGTGAGATAAAGATTTGCCAGCGAATGATGCTTTTTTTGCTTTCAGGCAACATTGTTTGCAGGTGAAAGGGAATGGGTGCATGCTAAGTTAAAAATTATTATTACTATTCCTAACTTTTTGCTGTGCTTGTAGCACCCTCTAAATGTTTTTTCCAGCAAAACAAATCGGCAGAAAGACGGAAAGAAATGGAAGCCAGAGAGAAAAGGAGACGAAACCTTGTTGAAAACCAGGAACGTGATTATCAAGAATATTTGAAAAACATCCAGAAGAAGCGCCACGAAAAGCAGCAGGTAAGCAAAACAACATCTTGTTTCTTGCTTGTAACATCAAATTCCAGCAAGCATCGAATGAAATAGAAATCAGTTGCAGCATGCCTCGCTTTCAATAAGCTCCGAGGTAACCTTGTACGCCAGATTAGTTTTATGACATTTATTGTTTCCTCTAATCATCTTCTTCTGATTCAGGCCATCTTGAGATCGAATAAGACTTTAGTCAGACATTTTGCATTTCGTATTTGTTTTAACTTCAATAATTTAACGCTTTCAGTTGGCTTAGTGTCTATATTTTGAAAGTGATAAAAGTGAAAGAAAATTTTTTTCCTCCATATTATTAACTTAGATCAATCTATCTAGTTCCAGAATTTCCCTTTGTTTTTTGTTTCCTTTTTTGTATTTCCGTGAATTCTTCATTTTCTTAGGCTGAGAGGATGTACCGCGCAAGAGAGGCTGGCTGGAAAAATTTACTGTCGGAAGATGACAAAAATGTATGTTTCTAGTTTATCAATATTTTTTCTAAATTCCAGTCTTATTAAATACAGTGTACTGGCTCAAATAAGATAGAAATGCCCCAATTTGTGTTATCCCGTTATCTTTCTTTGCTTTTCGTCTTTTCGTCTTGGCTTAAGAAATAGTTAATTTGCAAATTAACTCGTTCTTTCTTTTTTTTGTAGAAAAAGCCCCAAAGTCAGGTAATGTATCGAAACTTTTAACTCAGATTGAAATGTGTCTCTCAATTACCTATAAAAATATTCCTTGATCACATATTGATATTTCACTTTTAGCATTTTGTAATGACCAAAAAACAATATGCTTGTAAAAGCTCAAATTCTCTTTGTGTTATCGTCTGTAAGTGAATCTGAACCGCTTTAAGTTTGTCTTCCCTAGAATCCTGGGCAATGCCCGAAATTTATGCCTATTGTGGCTCAACGAGATTTCGCTAGAAGCAAATTAAGAGAACATGAATCTGCAAATATTTCGAATTCCAATCGAGCGAGGTTAAGACTTTTCCCGAGGGACGATAGAAATTTCTTCATTCTTTGACTCTAAAAACCCTGTTTTTGTTATCAATCGTTTCGTTTCCTATAAAAATTTTTGGAGTTTTGATTGCAACTTTTTTCGATGGAAAATGGCAATTTTGTCGACGCAATAAACATTTAACATTAACAAATACCGTAAATGCTCTATTAAGCCCCCGGGGGGGCTTATTTGTCGTTTCAGTCCTAGAGGGGGCTTTAAAGAGAAGGGGGCCTATTAGAGAGAGAGGGATTATTGAAAATTTGAAGCAAAAACTGTTTTTAAAATGCCCTTGGCCCTTTATTATGAAAATGTCAAACAAATGTTCGTAAAAAAACTTTGCTAACAGCTTCGAAAGTTTAATTAATCAATTATAAGGTCCTCCTCTTCATCAACGTCACCAGCACACGATCTTATCATCATCACACCCGTCAAGAGACCCACTAAATGCGCATGTTCTCTATGTTTGACATCAAAGGCTAAAGAGGGGGGACTTAATAGAGAGGGGGGTTTAATAGAGAGGGTGCTTAAAAGAGCTTTTACTGTAGATGAATAAATGAATGAATACGAAGACGAAAGGAAATATTCTTTCGGGTTCATTAGTGGTCGCATGCTGGTCGTTATCACTCAGTATTCGTGATCCAATGAATTTATGAATCCGAATCTTTGTTTTTTCTTTTTTCTGTTGTTTATAATGAATTTATTTCTTAGAACAAGCAACAGAATCCGATGGATAAATACAAGCCAAAGGATCAGGGAAACGCTGGAGAGCAAAATGACAACCGCAACTGGCAAAATGTACCAGAACAACGTCCCATTTCAGCACGTGAACGTCCGTTTGAGGCTTATGTGGCAGCAAAAGAGGCACGAGAACAAAAGTAAGATAAATCAAACTTTTAATTGATTTCTGCAATAGGCCTGTTCGTATCGCATCCTAAACCAGTAGTCTCCATTTGTTAAGCTGCATTTTATTATCTGCATAACATTCTTCTTTGCTATTTATTGAACCTTGGTTTTCTCAATCGTTGTCTATGAGCTCAAGCTTTGGTGCTTTAACCTTGCCCGTGTTTATTCGTGTCTTGACACTCCAATAACGATTTTTTTTCGCCAGAGCTACGGCTGCTGATGCAGCAGAACGAGCCCGACTTGTTGAGGAGTTCAAACAAAGAAAAAGGGAAGCGGCAGAAAACAAAGTCAGGGGGAGCTACGATTACAAACCTTCTTATGAAAAACCATCTTATGTAAGTTTGGTGGTAGTGTGAATAGGGGGGGGGGCAGTATAGTTAAGATGTTTATGGGTACCAGACCCCTGCATGGCTTCACCTTATTGCATCAATGCAGTTGGGGAAAAGGAGTTGCTTTTTGTTTGCAAGTCCCTCAAAAACTATGATTATTTAGATCATGCGAGTGCCTTGCTAATATCATATTTCCAAGTTAATGTTTTCTTTCGCAATTCTGTGTAATCAGTTATTCGGAGATAATCAAATGAATCACGAATTGTTTCAAGCTAGGATTTAACAGTTTTTAAAAGCACTTCCCTGAGGTTGTTTTTACTTAGACTGCAAGCAAAGAATAAAAATAAGATAACGCTGGAGTTTGTGCGGCGTCCGTTATTTATATGACAAAGATAAAAACTTTGTGTTTTGAGATTATAATCTTACGCTTTTTTAATAGCCTGCACAGCAACAAAAACGTCCAGAGAGTGCCCCAAGACAAGGTTACAATTTATGTTATACAGACTCCACTACGTTCTTGCAGTACATTTTTTGCTATATACATTTTTGCTCGAAACATTTGAGCTGTCTTCTATGAAACTGTTTTCCGAACTTTACATTGTACTTCCATTGTGCACTTCATGTTATAAATTAACTACATAGATTGAAAACCACTATTGTAAAGCTAGTTTGGATCGTACTTAGATCCTATTTCTCAATTTTGTCTCTTTCTGTGTTAGGCGACAGCAATGCCCCCAAAGCAGCGGTTGTGGCAGCCCCTGCGATTGAAGGGCGCAATAAGGAGGAGCAGGTAGCCTAAAAATTTTCTTCATTTCTAATTGAGTTGGAAGATACTTAGAATTCCGATCGGGAAGATAAACTGTTACGATAGCAGCCATTTTGTTATAGCAACCATTTTTAAGCTATCTTTCTAAGTTTTAGCAATTTTGGCAAAAGTTTAGCAATTCATTGCTTTCTTGCTTCAACTTCGTTAACATTTTCTCTTTCTTTTGCAAAATTTCGTTCATTTTGAAGCTAAAATTTACCTCAGGTGTACCTGGATCAACTGGAAAAAATTCGTCGACAAAATTACATTGAGAGAAAGGCATTGCAAAATCATAACCAGAACGCATACAAACCTCCTTTGCCTGTTAATAAACGCCAGGAACAGGGACCTGGTGCTGCTGCATTAGATCCTCGTTTTGATCCTGAGGCAAGGAGACAAAAAATTGCTGCACTGAAGGTAAAAACATAAAACCATTTTTTCTCATGCAAAGCTATTTTCTCTAACTGAATGCTTTTTCTTAGACATTCGCATCTGCCCAGTGTTTTGATAACTTTTCCTGTGACAAACTTTTCTGAAATTTAACTTTATTCAATTCAATACTCGTTTTGAGCTTTCTTTACTGAAACATTTCCAGCAATTTTCTCAGAATTTAACGTTATTTACAGGAAAATCAAAGTTACAACCGGTAAGATACACTTAATATATACGGAATTATCTATTTACTCTTTGCCTTTGTTTTACCCATACTTTTGTTTTTGTTTCATTAGGCCCAAGCTGATCAGCGGGCGGTAGCCTTAAAGGACGAGCTGAATAAACGCCGCAAAGTTCTGCAGCAGAGACTGGAAGATGAGAGAAGTGAAAGAGAGAAGCAGGTTTGATTTCAATGTTTTTGACATTTCTTTTGAAATATGAAAAGCGTGCTTGTTCAGGGAGTTTCATGTTTTGTTGCATGACTTGACTTGATGTGAATACATTTTTAATTGCTTCGATTTTGTTTCATTTTTAGAGACTACAGCAACATAACGTGATCAGAAGCGCATATGATGAACGGTAAGAAATAGTATAGTTCATAAGCGGTGCTAAAAATTTGCTTTTATATCACGCAAATAAACACATTTTTTGAAATTAATGATCACTGGTTTTTTAAATCAGGGCATCTGCTTATTTTGTTTTATATTCATCTGTTATATTCTTATGAATTTAGCTAGACAGTTTCCCAACGACGTATTCTCCAACAGTAATTAGGCCCAAGCTTAAGGATTTGATTATTTTTTAGAGTTATCATTGTTTATGCCTTCGTAGGACATGGGGAAATTTTTACCAAAGGTTATTCCCGCTTTCATTTTAGACCTATATCAGCCCAACAGAACAAGCCGAAAGATGATAAACCAAAAAGTAAGCTGATTGTTAAACCTTGATAGTATATTGTACTTTAACAGTTTGCTAAATTGTATATTTTTGCTAATTGTTTTTGTGTCCCTGAAAATATCTCACCTAACTTTTATTTGAGAATGGTACAATGTCTCTCTTCCCTTTTTCTTCCATGGTGTCCCATATCTCTGTCTATTTTCACATCATGTTCCCTTTTATTAATAATAATGATAATGTAATAATAATAATAATACGAATCTTTATACAGGATTTTACACTTCAGCATGTCATGCTGTTATCAACGTGTGTCCTAAAGTATATTCTACTAAAGTATTTTTAAGCAATTCCGAAATTTCGGCTCATTTTCAGCAACATGTTTCCCAATCATTGTTTCTCGCAAATATGTTTATTTTTCTCATCGCATAAGCTGAATTGTTTGGTTGCTTCTCTACTAAACTGGTTATAAAGCATTTCAGTGGAGTTAAATGGCAGCTCCATGACATATTTTTTGTTTAGCCATTACACGGTTAGGGTTAAGAATTGATATTTTCTTTCAAGTTGCTGCTGCTGCAGTTGGCTTGGAAACAGCAATGAACCAAGTGGCGGCTGCAAGGTTATTTAGATCATGCTCTGAGGTGAACTTTTTTTTCTCGTTCGACATAGCACTGTAATTATGCATTAGCCAGACCAACTTCCAGTGGGTTAAAGCACTATCCGGTATCTTTTAAACATCTTAATTTGTGCTACATTTTCTCTCTTCTACACTTTCACACAACAGCATCCCCTCTCTTTGCAAGTCTTTTTATTGCATGATATCCAGTTTGAAATGCGTTATGTTTTTGCACTTCAGGGTGATTTGCAAGACTTGGTCAAAAAAGGCGAGCAGATTATCAACGACAGAAAGCATTGGAATGATGCCAGGGATTTTGGTTTAGCTGCTCTGCCCCTTGAAGTAACCGCCTCTGCGATGGAGGGTCAGTTACCTTTTATATGCTTATTGTTTTTTAAAGTTATAGGCTGCCAAGGAAAGGCAGTTGACTCATCCTAATTCCATTCGATGTAGTTGCATATTGTTTCAAAAAGGCCTTTAATGTAGGACATCAAATGATAAATGCCACAGTTTCGCTAACGCTTAAGCACCATGGATGACCCTGCATTAAATTGAGTTTTAACGTGTATGCAGTATCTGTCTCAAATTCTCACTTTTCAATCACTTTGATACAAAAGATAAACGAAAAAACAATATGACTTGCAATTATCGCTGTTTTCTGAATTTTATCCATAGTAACTTCAGTAAAGGATGCGGTGTTTAAACCAGCTACTCGTGAGTCCAGACCAGAGACTGCACCACACCGTAAGAACTGGGGACCCGCGGGTAAAACGCAGGTGCTCTCAGCTTTGGAGAACAAAACGCTTGCACCTGAGACAATTTTACCCCCGAGAGATCTTGCAAGCCCAGGCAAAGGAACTACTATTGTTTTATCGAAGCAGTCGAGCCCACCCAAAGCAAGAGCCATTGGAGAGACAATCGTATTGCCTAAGAAACAAGTAACAGGTTCTGATGAGGGTGATGACTTCACACAAACGAAGGCAGGGGGCGTGAAAGAGGCAAAAGTTGGTGAGACTATTGTACTGCCTAGAAAGGAGGGAGCAGAAAAAGGAGGCAAAACTGACAAAATACAGCCGAGTTCAGTTGGTGATTCATCTGCTCCTCAAAAAAAAGAGACTCTCGATACAGAGGATGACGATGATGAAGACATTGAAGAGCTAACTGCAGTAATCGAAAATGACACCAAAGGAACTGAGAAGCCCAAGGCTAGAGCTGCTTGGGATGCAAATGGTTCGTGCTGTTTATACTGTTTATTCTTTAAGGTCTGGTTCAGACGTCTTAATGTTTATGTGCCGTAAAAAGTAGATTTTAGTGTCCAAAATGTGAGATCTATTTGAAATAGCAGTTCTCTTTTTAGCCATCAGAAGTTGCAGCATTTTATCAACAGTTATTTCTGATTTTGAATTCTCCTGCTGATTCGCATAAGGTTCATGACGTCGCAATAACATCACCGTTTGTTAACTTTTCATTGATTTGACCGTATGTATGCTTTTGTCCCCACATAGTCACTTCTTTTTTCACACAAGCATCATTATGTTTCTCAGTTATTTAAAGGACAAGTGACACGCTTTTGGCGCCAAATTTTTTTCCTTTAACTTGAAGTAAAATGCTGTATGAGAGTGTTGTTGAAATATTTTTCCTTTCTGATTTCATTTCCCCACTTAAAAACCCATTTGAAATTATGGCGGGAAATGAATCACGTGACACCGTGACGTAGATTGTGATAATTTGTTATTGCTGCTACTGGTATAGAGTGCAATATTAACGTTTACAACACGCTTGTAAACGAATACAGTTCGTCTGGACCTGTCGCGTCGTGTTTCGTAAACTCTCTATCAATTACAGGAAAATTCTGAGTTATCACAATGTACGTCATAGGGTCACGTGATAAAAAGCAAAATCGCGCCCCCTGCGCCCCCAGATTAGAATTTTTTGTTCCAAACCAGGAAAAACTTACTTCTAAAAGATGATCTATAAGTTAATGAAAAGAAAAGATAGGGTGAAAAGTGTGTCACTTGTCCTTTAAGGTTTTTCCGCTTAGATTTTTTAGGCCCGTTTAAGACGTCGAACTTTTCATGTACCGACCTTTAACCAAGAATTAAGTACTTGAGAAGTGCGACGTTTGAATCAATTAGGTAGATTTGATTAAGAGTATTGTTGTTTTTTGCAGCAATGTCGCCGCCAATTTTGAAGCATGACGATGGTAGTGGGAAAGCTGAAAGCAAGGAAACTGAAGACGAAAAAGTAGAATATGGAACGGCTAAGGAAGAGCTTTTTACCAAAACTGCGCGGAAAGAAAGGAGCGAAAACGCAGAGGATATGAAATTAGAAGACGTTTCAGTTGATAACGAGTAGGTTTTTTATATTTAATTACACACTGGCTGTGAAAATGATTTTATTTGGACCCTAACTTGCAAGTAGCAGAGTCTCTAAACATCAGTCAAAGGCTAGGTCCCTTCCATTGCATAGTCCATAGCCAGGTTGTCTGCCTATTTTGAAGTTTCTGGTGCGTCTGGTCTGGAGTAGGTCGATTAAGTCTGTTTTTCGCTCGTTTTAGCTCATTCCATACACCAAATGCTTCGCTTCTACAAACACGATCTGATGCTTTGAAAACCGGGAAATACGACTCTCCCGCCAAGGTATTAAGTTTTTTATTCTTTCTTCTTTTTTCAAATTTTGTGCCATTTACGTCTACCTGGCTTCACATTCATGGAGACATTGGATTGTGGAAGTTTTTAAAGCTTTCATTATCACTCAATTCCAACGTATATTTTACATGATATGCATTGTCTTAAAATTGCCTTTGAGCGAGTTCTTCCAATTTTCATGTAGAGCTTACCTCCATTTTTATTGTGAGCCTCTTGCCAGCATTAGCAGACCAAGCAACCCGGTCTCTAAATGCAACTCAATTCGTATATGAAGTTTTTTTCTATCAAACGTTGCTTTCTTTACTTTCAAAATTAGGTGTGATTTTGTCACCTTCACTGTGTCTTGGGCCCCGTTTACACGAGAGTGGTTCGGATCCAAAAGAGTACGGATAGGCTTTGCGTTTACACAGCAACTGGTGGATCCGTATACTTTTGGATCTGGTCTAGATCGGATCCGCTTGCTGTTTTTCTTCGAAAGTGAGACAAAATAATTGCCAATTCAAAATAATTTGAACATGTATTCCTCGAGTTTGGCGTCAGAAGAAAACTCGATTTGACTTTGTACTGTGTTGAAAATTAGTATTATAAGAAAAATCCAGAAGTCTTAGAATTATGTCCAAACCTTTTTTTCATTTTCTTTGTGAGTTTATCTTTTGTGAACAGCTTTTTCAGGTTAAATTGTGAGTGGCTTTAACACCCCCATGTTCAGTTTCGACTGTTTGCTTCAATCTCAGTTTGCATGAAAAACGTCTGATGCGCATTGTCTGTAGATCTCATCTGGAGCGGATCTCGTGTAAACGCAAATTGTTTTGGATCGGATCCCGTGTAAACGTCTGGGATCGGATCCATAAGTACCCGGATACTTTTGGATCCGATCTGGTCCAAGTCTCGTGGTCTTGATTCCGTCATTTGCAGATCGCTTTGAAATCCCTACCTGTTTCTTGTTTGTAGATTCTTCGCACTGTATCAATGCCTGAAATTTCGAAAAGGCAAGATAAGTCAACAGATAATAATGAGAGTCGAGGTAGCATGGATGATGTAGACGAAAACGAGGCTGATGATGATCAGAGCGGGGCGGGTGAAGTAGAAGATGAAACTACACCTAGAGCTGACAACAATAATGAAAATGACAATGATGATGATAAAAATGACATTGATGAAAATGATGATGATGATGATGATGATGGCGATCTTGACGAAGAGGATGATGATGATGATAGAAGGTAGATACCTACAATGTTAGCTTCCTTCTATCTTTTGCGATAGATTAATGCATGGCTAACTTTTTCGAGTACGAGCCATTCGAAAACATTTTCTTTCTCTGTCTTCCAGCGACGAAGAATTAGAAGATTACGAACAAATGCTTAATTCCATGAGAGGAGTTCTAAGTAGCACGGGTAAGACTTATCTTCTCACTTTCTGTCTACCTGTTTTAAATCTTATTAATGCATATTTTTATGACTTATTGTATTCTCAACCTGACTGAACCCAAGTGAATGACTGAATTTTCATTATTTGAACTGATTTTAGATTCAACTCCTCCCGCATCAACTAAAGTTGCTGTTCCTCGAGAAAGTCCCATTCTTAAAGGTAGGCTAGTCTCATTTTCATCCGTTCTCATATACTTAAGTTAACTTTTTGACCAAAGAGTGTTTTAAGTTAATCAATTTTCATCGCAATTAGAGCCATTCAACATTAACTTTCTAAAGCTTTTTATCTTGTGTTTTGGCAATGAGAAAGCAGTGTGTCTGGTAGAAAGGGTCTTGATCTACATACAAAATTAGACCATTCAATCAAAGCTTTCTTTTTGATCAAACAGTCATTATATATACACTCCCGCATTACGTAAGACTTTTTCAGCCAAAGGACATCTCCACCCACTGCTATCCTGTGGTTGCTCTATAAATCATGTTTTCATTGTTCGTTATTAATTGTCCATCCTTTGAACCTGTCATTGCTTTGGTATTTTATCATCCTTGCTTTGGCTTCATGATTGATGCACATTTATTCTTCATAACTGATTGTTACAGTTGATTGTCTGACCTCCCAAGTCAGTATGAGAAGGTGTTTCTAAATGTATTTTTTATCTTGACATTGTAGATGAAGAAGATGATACACGATGCTCCTCCAGTGCTTCAAAAAAGTCAGACGAAGAATGGGATTCGGGTAAATGTCATTTTCTTGAGGAAAGCTCAGAACCGTTCAGTTCAGTTCAGTTCAGCTGGTGCAGTCCAGTTGTTTTGTTCTAGAATCCACTTCATACATACAATCCATTAATTGTAAAATTTATAAGTATTTAGAAAAATATACGAAAATATTAGAAAATAGTTATAACTGAACTGATAGCACGACGTCAATAAAATTGACGAACACATAGTAATGAACCGGGATAGTGATAAAACTAAAAAGGAGCGAATGACCCCTAATGTTTAGAGCGGTAATAGGAAACATTTCAGTTTATTTATCAAGAACCACAGTAATTTCCTTAAACTGTTTACGATCAAGCACAAATAAAAAGTTCAAAATAAAGTCATATCCCCAAGACATCATTAGTCATCCAAAGAGTTTATTGAGAGAAATTTTAATTTTTGAAACAAATATTTTTAAGGAGAATATTTCATTTTTCTGGTAAGTCACTCCACGTTTTTACCCCAGATATAGAAAAATAGAGTGCAAAACAAACCACGATTTACACTTTCCTTTAATCCAGAAGCTTGAATTGTTTTAAAATTGGAAGAGAAGGGAGACGGAAAGATTTGTGTAAAATAGCTCTAAAAGTTTTTAAGGAGATTATTCAGGATTTCTCCAATTAATCGGCTACTAGGTTTTTGTAAGCTGATTAATCAGCTGATTAGATGATGAATAATTATATTTCAATGACGCTAGAGTCGAGAGTCATTAGGAACGTAGAATAATCAGGAATGCAAAAGGGGTAAAGAAAGCTCTTCATAGAATGATAGAATCGACGACATGAATTTGTCATAAAATGTTTGTCTAAAATGATGCCTCTTGAATTTTTAATGTTTGAAAGTTTTCATGTTTAAATTTTTATGCTGAAAAATTGTATATGTGTTTTTCCACTGAATGGTTCTTGAACGGTTTTCGTAGCTGCCATCATCTTGGAGTTTCAAAATGAATGCATTTAAGGGCCACATTATGACTTAGAAATACGCTGGTTTCTTTCTACAGATGATGGTGAGGATGATGATAGTGATAATGCAGTCTCGAATACGGCAAATGATCCCGAAAAAGAGGCTGCCAGAACTGCCAAGAGAACGAAAGCAAAAGAAACCCTTTTTCAGCGAATAGAAGAATCTCGGAAATCGTTAGAAGACGAACTTGGAACAGAAAAATTTTTGAAAGTTTATCGTTATATACAGGTGGGTGAAATCTCTAGTTGGCCTCAGGACACACGATCTGATACATGTTTCACATTTTAAGGGTCATACGTAAATCAAAAAGAGTTATGATTTGAAACAATGAATTTTTTGATACATTGTTGCTCTCAGTTGGTTTGAAATGAACAGAATTTACATGCGATGCCAGTGCTTGTTAAATACAATGAACTGCACAACTCTTGATAATTAGTGCCTATTGAAATATTCACGACTTGCAATTTTAGCCTTGTTTCTCCTGTTGACAGGCAATGCAAGAAAATGAAGATGATGATATGAACTTTGACCCAAGCAAGGATCCCGAATTGTCTGAATTACTAGAAGGAAAGAATGAGCACTTATACCAAAGGATCTTGTATCTGGTACTAGCAGATGCCGCATATTTTGAAGGTAATGCTGAAGGTAGCAAGTTAAGAATCTTCTAATGTTTATGCATCGATAACATCAAAATTCGTTTAAAATATAACGATTAGAAACTGCAGCAACTTTGCTTTTTCAAAATTCTGTCCACAAATATTTGTTTAGGTGCAATAAATATTTTTAGGCATTCTGTGTCGTCACTAGGTTACGCAATTACGCAAATTACATCTGCAGTTACGCAAACATTTGATTTTTTGCTGTTTTTCAGACAACGAATAGCTGCTAATTGCTGTTCAGCTTGTGTCGTCATGGCAACGAATCTCATCACGCACGAATCACAAGGCGTATTCAAGTCTGAAGAACAATTCCTCGTACCTTGAATTAATTGGAATTATGAAGCCCGATCGGCTTTGCGATTAATGTGAATAGCATATACTAACTAACTTGCTTTTCCTCTAGATTAATCGCTCAATATAGCAATCATTAGCATTATGTACTATAAACACTTTTCTGTCCGTCTTCGTCTTTCATAGCAATTCGAATGATGAATAATTTCTCACTTGGATATGTTGCAAATTTTTTCTTGGAGTAAAATGATCACAACACCATAGAATCTGACTGGCCAGGGTATAAATCTGTCCTTTGGAAAACCGTGTCTCGGATCTAGGCCATTTCTCCAAATGCCAAATCAAATTTTTAAGTTCTCCAATCATACACTCCTAGCCCTCGTCGACGTATGGGGCGCTTAAAAATATTTTCTAAGGCTGTAGTGTTCGTTTTAAATCCATTCTTAGGGCTGTAGTGTTCATTGTAAATCCAACGTGAATATCTCTATCATAGCACTTCGTTCAATCCTTGTTCACTTATGATCCTGTTTTGAGATAGAATTGCGGGCCACCCTGTTTATTCTGAATCAAACATTAAAGTTTTCCAACAATAAATTCTTGTCAGCCGTTATTGGTCCATGATGCTCGTTTATAAATATATCATCATCAGGTACCAGCTTCTATCAGATAGTTGGCTACCATGACCCTCCAACTATCCCAAAATCTAAGTTTTGGTTTGTTGTCATAGTCATAGATTTATATATATGTCATCTGAAAATTTCCAAAGAATCAAAATTCCTAAGAAAGTATGTTGATTTATAAAAAAATTAACAATTTCTGATCTAAACTCCAAAGAATTATAAAGTTAATACGCAGTTCTATTATTATATCTTCGTCACAATTACCTTTTGAAACACTGCAGCAACAAAGCATTCAAGAAGTATAAAGATAAAAAACAGCAAAAGTTTTGTGCATTAGAAAGGAATCTTACTCCGATAATAAATTAACAAAATACAATTTACAGACATCAGTTAATCTTTATTAATTTGGTCCTTTTCTCCAGAGTCAATTTTTTTTTCTTTCATTGTGCGATTTAACACCAGCATAAATGCCATAAATTTCGGTTCCAAGGTCTGAGAATCACGTCTGCGTCATAATTATTGCTTGAAATGCTCTTTGCTCTAGATGAAGAACAGTAATAATCATGAAGATGTTATTTCTTGGTCAAACCAAGCGCAATAAGAAAATCGATAGTCACAATGATTTGTAAAAATTTCAGAAATAAACGTTTGCGGCGACAGTCCAGCCACCCCTATTAACGACCTGCAATTCTGCCATCGGGCAGCATTTATTGGAGAACCCAGATTTGGCAAAAAACTATAATGGCGACATGTTTCGGATTATTGGTAAAGCTCGATCATCCTTCCGTCTAGTAGTTTTAGAATCTATCTACATAAGCACATATTGTGTAGAGAAAAAAAGTTCGTTTTCACTTTAAGGACTCCATTGGTAAAATTCTCAATCGGCAAGTGGCACTGATTGGCCAACCTCTACAGTCATGTGCTCGCGTTTCTGATTGGCCTATTTCGATTCACAACTGGGTAAAACTGGGTATATATATTTCCTAGCGTTAAATTAATCTTTGAGCTGTTAAAATTTGATGACTTTGAACAAGAGATGATAAAAGAAGCGAGGTTGCTAAACTAACTGAAAGGCATGAAAATGTTGTCGATTTTCTTAATCCAGTGTTGTTCTGCCGATGTCAAAGTTTCATGAGCTTTTATATAAAGGGGGTGTATTTTGTTTAAAATGAAAAAATTGGAAAAAAAGCCCGAGTCTGTAGGAAATATTGTCCCTTTTTTAAGCCTAAATATGTAAAAGCTACAATCTACTCTAGCAATTTTGCATTAGCCATAGAGCTTTCTCTATTTTGTATACAAAATGAAAGTTTCAGTTGTTTTCGTTTCGTTTGCATGGCTCATCAATATCAATTTCTTTACCTTTTCATTTTTCTAGGGTTAAATCATTTTCCAACGTCTACCTGTTAATTGAGTAGAATAATCTTAGAAATGAAGAATTTAAAGTAGTAATATTTGCCGGCATTTATTGAGTTTTCAGTTATCAGCTAAAGGGCTCTAGAGGTAGGTCACACATGTATGCAAATGTCAAAAAGTAAATCGGTTCAATCAAAGATTGATCCTGGCAGAAAGTAGCCATAACATTTTAAAATTACCCAGAAAAAGAGTAGGAAGCGCAGCCTCCTTATGAAAAGTATAAGAGGGCTGAGCCCCTCCCCTCTGAGCCCCCTTGATCCCCCTCTTTTGCAGCCCTATGTAGCTAGAATCTCACTGACGCGTAAATTCATAGATAACCTCTGTCAAATTGTGGGACAGGAAGAGAGGCTTTCCGTTTCCCTACTTTTTGAAAGCAAGAAGTGTTTATCGTTTCACTATCACAGATCAATGGTCGTGTTATGTTCACTGCGGGGCCGACCGCCTCGTATCGGTGTTTTAAATAAAGCGGGCTTTTCAACAAGCAACGAATTTTGTATCGGCCCTCAGACACAGTTTGCCATTGGAAATAATTTGCCATACAATGGAATTAGATGACGATGTACCCAACGAAGACTTATCAACACTTAAGGATGAAATTTGCATGCTTAAGGACAAAATTGCCCACTTAGCAAGCCAGCTAGAAGAAAGTGAAAATGAAGCATTTACAGCTGCCGAGTTAGGCCAGCAACTTCTTGAGGAAAAGGCATCTTTAGAGGCGATCAGAGAGGAAGAAAGAATTAGCTTCACAGTAAAGTTAGAGGTGAACTTAAGTTCATTTTATTGTTTTGACTATTTACTTGACATAGATTGCTATAGATACTTGATAAAGATCTTTCTTAACATCGCTATTAGCATTTGCAGTGACATTGCAGGCGGCCATTATTAAGGTAGGTAAATGATGAATCCATATCTTATTGCTATAGTTATTGTTTGATATTTGATGTTATTGTATTTTTATTATTATTTGTGGAAATGTATGTTGTGGAATTTAAAATAAAATGAACCTGAACCTGAATATTTTTTATAATTGAGCGACAAAGTAACAGATATACTAGTCCTTTTTTAGTATTGTTGTGCTTTATAGATAAGATTAGTATTTCTATAGATAAGTATTGTTTTCGGTATATTCTTTGTTTTGCTAATATGTACAAATCATGTTATGTTTCAGGAGCTCATTCAAGAGAATTATAATCTGAGCGCCAAGCTTGAGTCTAAAGAGAAACTACTTGCCTCCCATTCACAAGAAAATGAAGAAAGTAGAAAGAAAAGACAAGAACTGGAGAAGCAGCAGCTAGAGTCTTCTTATGAGCGAAAGATAAGTGACTGGAAAGATGAATTGAAGAAAGAAAAGATGACACACGATGAGGAAGTCTCACAACTGAATTTGAAGATACAACAAAGCCAAGAAACTATTGAAAATTTACATGAGACAGTGGCTGCTTTAAGGAAACAGAATAAAGTTACTGATACAAAACTATCTGATCCAGATGAAATTCATGAACTGAAAATTGCATATGAGGCTTGCTACCAAACAAAGCTATCTTTGGAAGAAAATCTTAGTGAAATGATTTGTGATAATGAAAGAAAAGGCCTTGATATTTCCAATTTGAGAGAAAGATTAAAAGAAATGAATGAAGAACTGACAGAGAAAACTAGGCAAAAAAATGACTGCTATCAGCATCTAGAGGTGAGTTCTTACAATTTTATGCAGGCCTCTTCGTAAAGATTTTAGCAGGTGATGGCTGGTTGTGTCCCTCAAAGCAATATTTTTATCAAGGTGTGCAATTCGAAACTTCTGGTAATATCAGGACTTTTCCATTGGATTGTTAGGCTTTGTGGTACCAAAGAATTATATTGACTATCAAGTGTTGTAGAACCCATAAAACATCTAAAAATGGCTTCCAGTAATGGTAACAGTGGTGACGCTAATTGATTCTTTCATCACACTCAACTGACACAAACAGTTTTCAATTGTTTTACCATGCATATTGTGAAATGTGCTCCCCTGAATCATGAATGCTGTACTTTAAAAATGATTCCAGAAGCAACAAACAATGTTTCTGATAGAAAAGTAAAATGCACACATTATTTCTACACCAGGTTGCAGTTATGTGCCTCAAATTAAAAGGCCTGTTTATGCTATTAGTACCCAAAGGCTTCCAAATTTTTGCACAATTATAAAGTTGAACTTGTGAAACTGTTGTCAAAGAACATACCATATTTATTTGATTATGAGCTACCCTTATTGATAAGCCAACTATTTTTCATTGGTTACACAAAGCTTTTTCTTGTCATCTAATTCATCATTGTCAAAGTTCACCTTAACACTCTTCCTTTTGCCATCTTCTGTCACACTAGAATAAACTTCATCTTGACAGCAGAAGGGAATATTGGATGGGTCACGAATTTTGATAATTTTGATGAAGCTTAAAATAAGATGACAAATTGCAGAATATTTTGAAGCCAGAAAAAATACATGCAGGCCTATATATATAAGCTGCTCTTAAGTTACACGTAAAGCTGTTGAAAAGCTAAAAGCCATAGCTTATGATCAAATAAGGTTTGTGCTCACAAGCAGCTGAAACATGATAAAATCCTCACAAAGGCAATCCCTATTGCCTTCTAATAATAGGTGTTAATCTGCTATGTAAGGTTTCTAGTGTGCCCAGCAAAATTGGTTCTTGCACTGTTGGTTTTTGCCGGGACTTTTGCCTAATCCCTCAAAGGTCAAACAGTACTGCAGGACTCTTAACAATGGATTTGTCCCTGCTGTTTGTCCAAGTGAAAAAAGCTTGCCTTGATTTTCAGGTTTGAAAAAGATAATCCCATTTAACGTTGATACCCTGTCCCATAGTGTTATCAAGGACTTGACAAAAACAGGGTATTTTAGTTAAGAAAGACTAGGCAATTTTTTCAATCTTGTCATGAAGCTAAACAGAACAAAACAATGAAAAATTGTAGATAAAAATTTTCATATTTATGCAATATATATATGCAAATTGATTGCTATTTCTTGTTCTCTTTTAAAAACAATCTTTTTCACAGGATGCCAAAAACACAATTGCAGAATTGATGATAAAGGTTAGTCAACTAGAGATGGACTTAAAAAGCAGAGGGCATTCAAAGAAAGGGAATTCACTTTTTGGAGAGGTAAAACAAATAAAGTTCCAAAACATAATAAACAAAATCTGTCAAAATGACATTGTTCATTTGATTTTGCTTTTTCCTTTTATTTTTCGAGATTTGGTTATATTTTCATTTGTTGATGTGTAAAATGGTTTAGAGACATTACGGCTAACATAGAAAATAGCTTTGTTCAGAATGAGCAAAAAGTGCATGTAAATGGTAATAAGGAGGGGAATCATCTGACCTGTGCTCATTAACTAGACAGCCTTTTTTAATAGTTTGTTATATTAATTCAAGATATGATAATATCTAGTTCTCTCAGATAGAAGATGAAATCAGCATCACTTGGAATGCTGGTTTTCCTAATAGATGCTTAAAGTTGCTATAATTTTATCAGTTCTACCAGGGAGTGTTGTTTCCGTAGAGCCTGTTTATATTTGTGTATCCGAATGAAAACTGTTTGGATGCTTTTTATCAGTTTATGCTGTACCACAAAAATTTTAGCCTCACTGTTTGCACTCTATGAACTTAAACTTAACTTTGTTATTGGGCATAAAAGATCAGTAGTTAGACAGATATTCCCAAATATCAACCTAAAAGCTATATGAAAATACACAAGACAATGGGAAGTGGATCATGGACAGAGAGGGCAGAAGTCCTGCAGAGCAGGGGGTGGCGACGTGCTAAGAAAAGGGCAATACAATAGCAAAATAGATAAAATTTCTAGAGTTGGCAAGAACAAGGGACTTCCTTTGTGCTCAAATGTCATTGGGCATTGAGACTAAGCAAGGGTGGAAAGGATATTATAAAGACCGATGATTTTATTAAATTTGATTTTTGCCAGTTAATGTTTGTTGTGTACTTTCTTTTTTTATGCTGTTAGTTATCACATCAACATAAATATTTCTGCTCAGACCATTGTTTGTGCTGTCGGTCTTTTCCTACTTGTTCCAATTTTACCTTTGCCATTCCAGCTTGAAGACAAACGAGTGGTAGCAGAGCAAAGGCTTGTTGTGTTCAAAGCAAAATATGAATCTCTTCAAAAGGCGTATGCCATTGCAAAAAATGAGAACTTGAAAATGAAGGTATAATGTGAGGCTTATTTTTAAAGCTGAAATAAAGCAATATGCTAGGGTCGTTTTTTGTTTTGGTGTAGAGTTAAGCAAGGAAGCCACGTTTTGTTCATGATTTACTTCAAATATCCATGCAACATGTCACATCCTGTCAAAGCAGATTCGACTTATACTTGCAAATATTTCAAAAGCTACGAAATGAAACTTACTTTTTATCAGTTTGCTGTATGATACTTGATGCTATATGTGAAGAGCTATGTACGCTTTGGTGCACAGAACAGGAACGTTCTAAGTTGCATCTCTGAGTTTCTCACTTAATGCTTCCATCCTCTAGGAGGTAAAGTTGTGACTCTCACTAATTGACTAGTTACTATGTCTGCTATATTTAATGCTTGTTGTAAATGGCTTCTACAGCTAAATTCGTCATTCTTGGCAACTGGTGATACTTTTTGAGGTTATGACTTGATGATAGATACAGGAAGTAAGTAAGTAATTTTGACAATTAGATATTTTTATTTTAAAGAATCAAGTGCTCTGTTTTCTGCAAACCCGTGGCGACCGTGCTGATCGCATGAGAATTGAGCACTTGGAACAAGCTCTCACTGCCAAAAGAACTGAATGTGCGATGTTGACAGCAAAGCTTAAAAGAGTCGAAGAACAAAACGTGAGTAATTGATTCTTTTTTCTGAGTGGATTTGAAGAAGTTCCTTCACTAGTGTTGTCTGACTTCCTAATTGTTTCATTTTTCTTGTTTCTCAGTTTTGATTGATTTTTTTCCCTTGCTCAAGGTTACCAAACGGAAACAAGTCAGTAAGGTGTAAGGTGGTGTATCAAAGTCAAAGCTTTTCACTGTTATGAGGTTTCGATCAGTTTCACATGTAGTTGAACTGCTGGCTCGGTTGGCTGAGCTGCTGACCGATTCTTTCAGGGGCGGATCTAGGCGTTCGCACCGTTCGCACATGCGACAGTAAACGTTTAATATAATATTAGGAATCCGTCTCAAAAGAGTTTTCTCCTGAACATCAACTTTTTCTAAGTTGAGCGCTTGATTCTAGCCTAGCCATAAACTAAATCTTAAATCCAATCTCTAATTCTATTCTCGATTTGATTCAATCTGATTCGAATCTCTAAGCATCCTGACTGAAAAACAACAGGGTACCAATGTAGTTAGATTAGGGTATTTCGGTGCACAGTGTGGTAAGTAGCACGCTCGCACCGATTCGCAAGCCAATCAAATCGCTAGATAGTGCGAACTTCGTGGCACAGTATGTTTTTTAGTAAGGTCGCACCACTGGGCAAAGATTAATTCGTCCTCAGTATGTGCTTTGTACAGTTCTGTGCTTACCTGTACCATGGAGACGTTTTCACTGGAGAAAAGGAATTCAGTGTTATGGAGTCGACGGGCTACATGTATAACGTAATTTGAAAGACAAAGGTCACTAGATTTTCAGTAGCGTTCGACACGGGATACATTACATCCTCGATGGACTGGGGCGATACCTGTAATGTCAATCAATGCGCTGGACTGGGGCGATACCTGCGATTTGGCTCTGGTGAAGAAATTGTGTTGGTGAAGAGATAAATTATGAAATTGTGGTCACAAGTGATATTTCCGACCACACCCTTGTGTGCGACAGTCTGAATACTTTCTGGATCCGCCCCTGGATTCTTTAGTCGATCAGTTTGTCTCATTATTGAGTAATGTCATTTTCTGAAGCAAGTCTCCTTTCTTGTCTTCAGGTCTCAAAAGCCAACGATGTTGTTAAAAGGGTCAAGGAAGATTTAAGTCTTTATCAGGGTCCTGAAACTTCAAAAGAATATGTCAGTTTATTACTGGTTAATGCAGAGGAATACAAGTAAGGAAAGTTTATTCTTGCTGTTAAATTCAGCGCCACTTTAGGGAAATCTAGATTGATGCATTGTCGATAAGCATGTAATAACATCGCTTTTGAAATATTTTATGCAGTCTGGCTTTTCCTTTCTTGATAGAACTCAATTGACATCTTTAAATGGTCTGATCTAATCTTATATTACAGGCAAGAGATAGAGAATCTTCAAACAGAGATCGAGAAAATAAGACTTGCCTTGATCGCAAAGAACGACAAATTACAGGACACTCAGCGAAAGCTCTACACTGCAACCTTTTCATCCGAGAAACATAGAAACGAAAGTCTAAGAGCGAAGCTGAAGTACGAAACAGGTAACATTGCACTGTGATCTGAAATCTTTAAAAAAACTACTAATTTTTGAACGACACTTCAGTTGAGCAAGTTTTAACGACATCCGGTCAATAAATGTTTTACCCAGTGCCTTGCAAAATCTTTCTTGATTGGGCCAATTAAGTTTATCAGACAGAAATATTTGTATCCCTTGTCTGTTCTTTTGTTCTGATTTTAACCAAATTTTGGACCTTTTACTCGATTTTCTGATTCATTTCTAGAGAAAGGTAAAACAACTGAACTGGAAAGTTTTTTGGAGAAACTTGGAATAGTTGACAGATCTGCAGTCTCAGAAAAGAATTGGGGAGAAATTATAAAGGAAAGGCAAGTGGTTCTTCCCAGGTATATGCAAACGGCAACAGCGAAGACAGAGGCTAGTCACAAGGCTAACAACAGTGTTAAGGAGGAGACTCCTGGTGAATGCGCAGCAGAAGAAGCTGCAAAGATGGAGGAGGAAGAGGACGTGTGGACTGAATGCGATCGAAAACGCCCTGTTTCAGAACTTAGTGCAGAGGAGCAAAGGCAAAAATGTATCCGTTTACTGCAGAAGACACTCCCAAAAGAACTTGCTGATCAGTACATCCAAAAGTATAAGACAGAAAAACAGGATTTTATAGAAAATGACAGTGTGCCAACAAAGAAGGGTAAAAAATTAAAGAAAACAACAAGAAAGGTGGTTAGAATTTGGCAGATTTATTGTGTTAAAAAGAGGGATAATATTTCTACTTCTATCAAAAACTCTCAGCCAGGAAGACGTGTCTTTAATCACAAGTCGCCTACTTGAGTTGTTCCTAGATATGCAGGATAGTGTATAGATAAAACTGGTCAGTACAGTATAACCTCGTTATAACGTACTCGGTTATAGCGTACTTTCGGTTATTACGTACTGTTGTACTTGGTCCCGGAAAAAGGTCCGTACTTAACATTAAGAAAGTACCCCGCTTATAACGTACTCGTTTATAACGTACTTTCGGATATAGCGTATAGTTCCTGCAGTCAACAAAATTTGGATATTCAGAAATGCTTTTCAGGCTTCTTCTAACTGAGCCTATAACAATTTAGTTGAAAGTTTTGTATTCTAGTTACATTGTTTACAACTTGGTTATAATCACTTTTTCTTACCCTGGTTATAACGTACTTCGGATAAAACGTACTTAATCCGCCGGTCCCTTAAAGTACGTTATAACCGGACTATACTGTAATCCAGAAACCGTAGAATCTGTCTGCATAGTGCAACACTGAATACTCTGCTGAATACGTTAGACATCACAATGACCATGTTTTTCTCTCATATCTGATTCCTAGAAATCCATACAGTAATTTCTCTTGCCTGCAAAATTATCTTCCAATTTTGTTGTAATGGTCTTGAAATATTTCATACTACTTCCTTCCGGAAAAATTGAAAACAAACAAAATACAGCGACAGAAATATTGCATTTCAGCCCACAGCTTCTTGAATTCGCTCTTTTACGAATACCTTCCTAATTTTGCTTTTTTTTAGTCAGTATACATGTATATTTGGGATTATGTCTGCTTTTGCTCCTCGCTGTTAGGGATGGTTGCACCTTTCTCATTGGTTCCGCCTTTCTGCAAATCTGTTTCAGGATCAAAGGCTCATTTCTGTACTTTTTATGTATTCCACTTTTTAAGAAGCAATCTATTTGATTCGATTTAAAATCGAGGCATCGAGACTTGGAGTTTCTGCTTTTTCGAAGGAAAAATTTCTAACCATAGGGGCAATTTGTCCTTTTCTCTTCTTTTTTGTTTATGCAAATGCCTAGAAAAGTTTATCTTTCCTCTTTTAGGTAAGTTTCAAAGACGAAGTTGATGAGTTTGGAGATGATCGGAAAAATCTGTCCGTCAAAGATGAAAATATAAACACTGAAAACATCGATTGTCAGGTGAATAATTTTAGCTAGTGTTTTTAAAAAACTTGCTTAATGGTAATTTGCAAGGAGTCGAATATTGTAGGGGGGTTTTTATTGAAATATTCTTTTTTGTTTCTAGAAATCTCAAGAGACGGTTTTGGGACGCAAATCTGACAAAGCAAAAGTCGTTGTTGCTGACTCTAATCAAGATGAAGCTTGTAAAGTCCAATAAAACTGGTTTCCAAATATGTTTTCGTTTGCATTTGGTATTTTCTTTCATTTGGCGCCACAATAATCACGTTTTGTTCACCATAATTACAAAAGGTGCTGTTGATTTTTATAAAATGGTAGATGTTTTGTCACTTAGTCGTACCTAAGCGAAATGAATGAATGTAGAATTATTCAGCCTTTTGTAAATAAGCAATTAATGCGAGGAGTAGCTTGTTTCATTTGCAATGTTCTGTTGTTCTTATTTCATGTATACACGGGTATAAACCAATCAACAGAGTTGTTAGAATTTGGGGGTACTGTAGACTGATATTACAAGGTATCCAAAGACGTGCGACAGCTAATGTCCGGTTTGGATGTCAAATTGTCTTCTCCTTCTTCACGTTTTGCAAAGTTTAATATTTAACTTTATATGGTATATATAATCCTTATTTAAATTGAATGTATGCTAATTTTACTTTAAACTTGCTTGTTAATTTGAACACCTCATGCTTCTTTATGGGAATCCATACAACTCGACGCGATTTTAATAATGATAAGTGACCTATGTCTAGACCTTCTGGATTCTTTCCCAGGTTTATGCATACTAGGAACTCATAGTTAACAAACTACAATTCTTACTCGTGAGGTTTACAACTATGCAGAATAAAGTACTTGCACTCATGAGAAGAGTTATATGAACTTGACATTAGAAAGTCAAGACTGTTTTACTATGCTTCCCCACTAAGCTAGTTGGCTCTGTAATATAGACATACACATTCTCTATTTAAGCAGCTCTGATATCAACTCTAACGGTCGTATGCAGCTCTTTAGAGTAAGGAGCTCTCTAGAGTGAGCAGTTCTAAAGGCAAGTGTGCTTGGACCCCGATAGATCTATTACCTTCGAAGCGATGATTTTTTAATAAATTGTCCTTAGGTATCTAATTTTGGTTTTTATTTCGGCTGTCCCGTATAAATTTACCGTCTCGGAATTCTTCCTCCCTTTTGAGTTGTTTTTCCAACATCTGAACGATTTCAGCTGTCCTTCATCTTTTTGTTTTTAGTCTTGTTTGCCAAGACTGGCAACTTGTACCTGATAGAAATTCAGTTGGCATTGTTTGCTGTGTTAATCCAGCTTTGATCTGCCTGGGCTTCTGTTTTCTAGCTGATTTTAACAAATTGGAAATATCTTGATCTCTTTAGATAATTATTTGAAATCTGTTGTAGAAATTAGCACTGTTTAATTAGATGTGTTTAATTAGATGTGAATTAGAAGTGTTTCTTGGCTTTTGGTAGCCCGCTTCACAAAGAATGTAACGCAGGTTGGACTTTTGGCTACCATTTTTTTGCATCCAGAACAGACTTGCTATAATGGCAGCTCTCTTTGAAAGACGACAAAGCAGAGAGATGAAGGCGAACTTCAGTTGGCATCATCTGCAAAAATGGTGTTGCATGTTCTGTGCGATATCGGATTGATATATCGCATGGTCGATGAATATCGTATAAAAACTGCTTTATAAAAATACCTCAAAGTGATTTCAAAACATAAAAGTGATCATGCTAGGAACTTAAGGAGAAACTTAAGGAAGGTAGCAAATATGTCTTCTGGGAAGTAGGTATAGTCGTTTTTTGGCGTCGGAAATTGGCAGACTTTTGTGAGCGGCATTCGGGAATCGACAACACCAGGATACGGAATTTGATGGTCGAAAATCGGGCTCAAAACGTAGCAGGAATTCAGGAACCATGGGACCTCTTTGAGATGTTTGAAATAGTATGTCGAATCATTCTGTCAAAAACTGTATGCTCTAACGTGTTAAATCAAAGAAAAAGAACAAAACTGGGAGAAACTTCGAAGAGAAATCGCGATTCAAATGCGTGACAGTTTATTTGTTTAGAAAATTTAAAGACCACAAATTTTTAATTGTTCAGCTATAAGGCCTTGCCGTAAAACACAGAATATGACCTCGGAAGTGCTTTTTGTAGAAGTAAATCAATGAAAGATTCTAAAATCTTCTTATTAATTTAGTCACCGCTGTAGAGTTTCTTCTTCCTGCTAATCTATGAACAATTGAAAACGGCGTAGTGGTATGTATCATCTACATATTTGGGTACTCAAATTGGATCTTTTAGATTTTAAACGCACCTTCCTAGACATCTAGCAAAAATTGTCTTTACAAAGAAATTGACAGCCAGACAAGGACGAAGATCACTTTTATAATCAGTGAATTGCCGCTAGTTTATTGTTACCAGTTAATGGGCGCCAGGTGATTACCGCCATCTGTTCGCTGTTGCCCGTTTGCCATCTGCCATTCGCCGCCTTTGAATTGCTGCGAAGACTGCAAGGCAGCAAATAACATGGTCATGAATCATATGTTTCGTATTCTCCCTGTTTACAATATTCTCGATGCAAGTTTCTTTGATGACAGTAGAAATTGCCGGAACATATTGCTTGAAAAACGATGTTCGGCTGGAAAGTGGAACACACTGTCGATAACTTACCATTAAAATCGATTTTCCTGTTTGATATCAAAGACAAATAGTTTTGAATGAAAGAAGCAAAAAACGAACATCTGCTGGAATATAAATACATTTTACTTTAAGTTGATAAAAGATTTTCTTTAGAAGCTACGACAGTTGTTTGCTTTCAACAAGACTTTGATATCAAATTTATTTTGCTTTGTTTACTCCCAAAACTTGTTTACTCTTTACCTTTAGCTGTGATAGGATTAACACATTCAAACAAATGCTATGTTTGCACATCAACTTTATAAATGAACGCCAAGGAGAAAGGCGCCCTGTGTTGTCGCCAGAAATCACTGGGAAGCACAAACGAGGTAAGATTTCTATAATGCTTTATATAATGCTTTCTATAATGCTGTATGATTTCTGTGAAGGAGGTAAGATTTTTATGATACGATTGCAGGGAGAGGCACTATAATTTACGCAGTTTTTCATATGTTCATCATTTTCAAGCTTTCCCTCGCATTTTCCCTCATAATTTTTTCTTCATAACTGTCGCGGTCATTCGGTTTCCCATTTGCCATAAGTTAAATGGCCTTTTTGGACCAATTCATTTAAATTGTTATATGGACTATTTGCTTTTCATTAGTCATATTCCAAGAAGAACAAAATCAAATTAAAAACTAAACCAACATAGCAACAACATGTCCAACGTAAAATGTTCAATCGTAGACTGTGGCAAATTTTCTTGTCCTCCATAGGCATACTTGCTTTTTGTACATTCAACAACTCCAAGTGTGTCTGTGCTAAAAAGTTTCAATGGAATGTTTGGATGGATTACTGTGTTGAATCTACCTTTTCCCAATATTTTCCCAAAACATTTGTTCCCAAAAACATCAGTCATAGCCTTTCAACGCTCCTCTTTTACCTCCTTTACAAATATGAAATATCAAGGAACATCACTAAATTTTCTTAGCCTGTATGTCATTCTTATTTCATAAACCCCATTATATTTTACAGGTGCTCTGAAGAAAAGTTAAAAGAAGAAGATTAAAATAAGGAGAAGCAAAAGCTGCTGTTACAACACAAAATGATTTGCTTTAAAATAATATCTATCGTCGTTGTTTTTGCTGTGTTTTACACAGGTACTTCTTCAGACATACGTAGTCATCTTAGGGATGCACATATATGGGTGTACACAGAGGAACGCACTAATATGTGTCTGTCGATAGATTCAGCCCACAGAATGTTTTTAATGGAGTAGATTCTTTATCCCAGTCGGTGTTAACATTTAATCTTATTAACTGTATCTCCCAAGAACAGATGCCACTTTCTTTAATCAGCAACATTGTCTGGAGGCAACTTCATTCATTCCATAGTCACAAAATGGCAAGCCCGTAGCCAAACTTTCGTAACCCCAAGTAAAGCTCGATTTAAGTTTGTGCCTATGCTTTGTGTGCTCAGAAATAAAAAAATTATTTCATTACTTTCACAACTTGATCTTTAAAAATCTTGCCCTCAAAAACTTTTAAAACCTTAGCACATTTCTTTAGATTTTCAAATGGAATTTTAAAGTAAAACTTTATTACAAGAAATGTGGTATGACTTGAATTTTTGGTCCACATCAAAAAACTAGAGCTGTATCTTCTTTCTAAGTTTTATTTCTAAGTTTATAATCGTAGTTGAATTTTCTTTTTTAGCAACCAAGAAAGCCTTTGCGGATCACTGCTCTAACCAGTTTCAAGCCAAAGGTTGTTTCGCAAACCTCCAGACGAAAGTTGAATCGGATCTGCTGATAAGTGACAGAGATGGTTCATCTGGACACAGAGTCGACTGGGCGAACTTCCCTGCTTACTTGGAAGGGTATGACTTAAAAGCATGATTTCAAATTATAAAAGTAAAATTTTTATAAAATAGCGTCTTCAAGTGTCTGTTATTTACAAGCAAGAAGCTAGTTTAAATGCTTTAAATTCTTCATTCAAGAGTAATGTATAATTATGCCCAATTTGAAAGTTGGTGCAAATTGTAAGTAGTTTGTGAGTAAGAGTAAATCCTTTTAGACTTTGAGGAATATTGGACAAATGTACTTTACTATCGCACGATTCTGGATTTCCATGTTATTTTGACGATTCTAACTTATGTTTCTAGCACCTAGGAACACCACGTACAATATAAACTACCCTAGGTCAGTGGTGCGCTCAAAATCACGGTTCGTGATCAATAGGTCCCTTGAATCGTGTCACAATGTATTAATCAGATTTATATCCGCATTGCCGTCATTTTAGGTTACGTGTTACCCACAAATCAACGATCTCAGGGACAATTGGCTTCGAATTCTTCTCCATAGGTTGGCTTGCCGTTGCCAAAAAGCGGCACAAGAGAAAGGATTAACCTTGTTTGGACTGGAGTTTTGGGGAGAATGTTGGGGATATACTGCACTCGAGGAAGATATATTTAGCTCTCCAGCAGGAAAATGCTACAACACACAATTTAAAGAATGCAATGTCACCTCTGATAAACTTTGCATTGGTAGTGAACGCATGGCCCTTGTATACAAAAATTTGGGTAGGTTTAGAATGATTATTGCTCTCAGCTACACTTTCATACAAATGATTACCATTTTTGATTGATTTTTTACGGTATGTGTTTACACTCCCCCTTTCATAATTTTAAAGCAAACTGACCTAATTCAAAGGCGCACCTAAGCTTGTTTCCTTGCGTACTGCAGCTAATACTACAGCAATCATTGTTTACTTGCTACACAAGATCCAATGTGTTGCTTCATTTAGGAAGCTGAAATTTGTAAACGTTTGTTTGTAATGGGTGAACATAGCTAATAATAAACCTTTGTGAAGATCAAACAGCTCTTGTTTGCTGCTTTTCCCAACAATTCCTTGCTAATTTTGTCTGTTTCTTGGGATTATTTTTACAGTTCCGTCAAATTATCCGAAAAAAAGCTGCACCTCTGTCACTTATGAGCTCGGCTACTACTACCTCAACGCATCGCTGCCGTTTGCCCCTGGAAGCAAGTACTGCAGAGTGGTCATTCCCACCTCCATAGACGAATACCGAGGAAATTACGTCATCAGGGCACACATGTACAATAAGCGTGACGCTGATGATAAAGACTCTGGTAGCGGGGGCCTCCTGTTCAACGTTCAAGACATTGATAACTTTCAGTTTGTTTATATCAGGTACGGGGGCAAATTCGCGTTTCATCGATGCCAGCTATAGAATGTGAAAAATGCAAAGCCATTTCTAACCAGTAGCGTTTTGATAAAATCATTTCGCAAAGAACTGGAGACACAAACTCAATATGACGCATGGGGTCTGGCCCCTAATCTGACTTCAATTTCTTACATTCTCTCCTGGCAGTTCCAAACACACAGCTCGAACCAGTAAGCGTCCACAGCAAGCATACGATATGACATCAGAAGGGGGGGGGGTAAAAAAGTGGGGAAAATGCCGGTTATGTGATGCTTTTAAAGGCAATTTGAGCACAATTCTAAGTTGAATGATTATCAAAGCTCCTTTTCGACATTGAGAAGGACGGTTACTTTGAGGCAGTTGAAACTCAAATGCATTTCCTCCTTCCAAACCAATATTTGAATTTTATAAACAGTTTTTTCATTTGTCTCCCGCCTTTTCTTCAAGCAATATTTCAACATAGCATAATATATTGAAATTTGTCTTTTAACCAACCCGTTTGTCGTTCCATCAAGAAACATATCTTGAATGCATTTTGTTCTTTTTCTACAGATTCAATAAAGAGTTTCCTTGCTTCGAATATGGAGTGGTGCGTGATGGAAAAACTGATCTTTGGAATTTTAATCAAGGCTCCTGCATCCACGCTTTGAGGCCAAATGAATGGGTTACCGTTATGATACATATGAATTTTGAAGGAGCCTCGTTCGCAGTAAACAACCAATACATTGCGCTGCTGCCAAGCGTGCTGCCCAAGAGAGCAAAAGGGGGATTGGTGACAGTAAATGGACAGCACAATCAGATCACATTCACGAAGTACTTTGCTTCTGTTTACAACTTTACAGACATTTTAGCAGCAGGGAACAAGGGGTGAAAGCTGATAACGCAAAATTATTTCTTGTATTACATTAGAAACATTTGACAAGAAGATGTTTTAATGAATATTTTGCTGAGTATACTGGACAGAAACACATTGGCCAGACGAATGTTGCGTTTATTTCTTAATTTATGAAAACCGATAATACATTTAATCTGTTTCCACTGTTCATGATCTAACGTTGATGTTTAATGAAATGTTTGAATCGTCTCCGCCAGTTCTCGGCAGGGCCAATTTTTTTTCGTCCAAATCTGATGAGAAAATGTTTGGGGAAGGGTAATATTTTGGCAACATACTTGTAATGCTATGATTTTCGAACTGTCTTTACGTAACCAAAAGTTATTTGTAGGCTTTCCTTTTAGGTAAAATTTGCGTTCCATGTTAGTAAAAGGACGTTTTCTGGTGTAAAAAGGTCGTGGCCTAAAATTGTTTGCTTCGTCAACCTCCCCACCCCTCAAAGCTTTGTGCCTGGCGCTGCTATTTTGTATGATGGTGTTTTGTTTTCTTCATTTGATAATATCCCAACCTCGGCCCGTTTCACAACACTTTCACGTAAAGCACAGAGAAAATATAAAATGAAGCCCCCCTACGAAGCCCGCTACGCGGGCACCCAATGGCCCTAGGGCAGAGTATAAAGAAGATTAGCCTCGGAAAGACAAGAGTTCTGTAAACCAAGATTTCAAAATGATAATCGGTCAAGTGATAAAAGAATTGCTTGCACTCTTATGCGAATTAAATTCCCACTCCTGTGACTATCGCTACAGGTATAGTTTCAAGGGGAGGAGGAATTTGAAAAACCTGAGACACGATTTCTGCTGTCTGCGCTTTCTGTTGATATAAGTCGAATTTTGTTACCCCAAACGGAAGAGTGCAAACAAGTTTTTAAGGTGGTACACTCATTTAAGCAATAAATTTGCCTGGTAAGAAACATTTTACGATATTTGCCAGTTATAGGTACATTAGCAGTGCAAAAAAGTGTGTTAATGGCAAATTGTGTTATTTCTCATGCCGTGAAGATTTCAGTAATTATTTCCATCACAATCATTCTAGGTTCTTGGATATAAGTTTATATTGTGTTTAAAGTTCTTACGGAAACTTTTTTGCAAAATAAACTTGACAGGTTTGCGAAATAAGATAGATTTCAATGAAAGCAAACAGGTTATTAAGTTTATGTGTAATGTCTTAACTTTTAATGAATTAAAAAGAAAATTTGCAAGCTTGCCACTTTAACAGGTAAGGTAAGGTTAGGTAAGAAAAAGTAAGGAGACCTGCTGAATCTTTCGAGCAAATGAGCAATCATGATCTCAAGCAAAACGGCTGCTGGCTGAAAATAAAATCCATTTTTCATTTCAAAAATCACTCTCAACAGTCAAATTATCTTGAAAATTTGTATTTAAACGATGATGTATTTACAATTTATTATGATGTCAAAGCATCTTAGAGACGTTCAGAAATCTTCAAGCTGACCGAAAAGTTCGGGTAAATGTTCGTTTATAGAGCAATTACCATCTGTTGTGATAAAACGACATATTTTCAGAGGCATATTAAAAAATTCTCTATTAAGTTGATAAATAAATTGCATTTTCTTCTGTGAAGCACTTTGCTTAAAGACTATGAATATCTAAATAAACGAAACATTTCTTTAGCTTGGTTTTACTTATATAAACTGCTTATCAATTCAAGCTGAGAAATTCTAATTTCCCTTGAAAAGCTATGTACAAGAAAAATAATACAAAATTGACGAAATGTTAGGTTTCAACTTTTCATAGGTGTTTCAAAGTTTTGTAAGATCGCAATATTTTAATCAAGAGCTTAGTCAAGATTACAATATCCTTATTAAGAATACAATGTTCTAATTAAGAATACAATGTTCTAATACCATTGCAATGTCCGGAGTAAACTGACAGTTTCCCATAAACACAGCAGTAAATTGAGATGCCTTGATTAAATATAATCAAAAGACATTCTATCGTAAAGTATCTTGCTGAAAACGTATCTTACGTAACGTCTCTAATCTTTAACTCTTCAAACGTTGAAATGGCAAGACTGTGACAATATTTTCTAATTGTATGGGGAGGCCAAATCTGAGACTGTCAAAATCAGTAGTTTTTCTTTGAAATCTTGGAAAAGGATCCAGGACAAAGGATGGAGAGAGAAAACCAAAAAAATATCACTTTTCTGGTTGATCGATCTTATACTGGTGTAGTTGGATTTGGTATTATTTGGTGCTGGATCTATTCATTTAGTCTATGGCATGGGAATCTTTGAAGGAATCAAGAACGAAGCCATCATTTAGTGCCCAACTTCTCTCTCTTACTGTCGGATAAAGGACTCGTGCCTGAAAAAAAACATTTATGTAAATTTCCAAATATTTCCAATACTTTGAATAGCACTAACTTTATTTTACGCGCAATGGAAAACAAAACCTTTTCCAAAAATGCTGCAGAATCTTATTCAGAGCAAGCAAATTATTGCTTTATATTTACTAAAATAAAGCCACATTAGAGACTGAAAGGCAGCAACAAATACAGGTACAAATAATCAATGTTTGATCATGGATTTGATGCAGTTTATTTTCACCACGTTTTTTATAAGAAACTCGACGAGAAGTTAACAAATTAAAGGGGATATGAAAGACCTTTTGCAAACAGCAGTTGAGAATCACAGAAAGGTGAAACAATTTGTGCTTTGAAATATCTATATGGTAAATCACGCGGTTAACGAACTGAGAGACTTAAAATCAGGTTGAAAGAACCCACGTGAATGTCAAGATATACTAAGAGTATCCTCTTATTGTCACCATTATATTTATTATACATAACTTCAAACATAACTGAAGGACTTCGAAACAAACTCGGTTTCGAGGCAGTTTGAAAAAGGTTCCAAATATCGTCCAGCCATTGCTCGTTTTTCACCAAAAATTCTGAGATTATCATGTTTGTTATTTCTTTGGTAGCTTGCAAACCTCTTCATCGGCTGTCTTGGCATATTTGGTAGACCTTGTAACTTACCCACCGAAATGCTAAACGAAGTGGTTGGTAATGCTAGGGAAATGCTAAGAAAGGGCCTATAGATAAGTTCTAAGAAGGGAAAGGGAGGAGGGATTAGGAAGTGGGAGAGGTAGTGAGAGAGGAAATATCAAGCTTATTTTTCTTTTGTTTTGAATAATAACAGGTTGCAAGAGTTCGTTTTGTATCTATTCTACCAGGTTATCAATCTGCTAAGTTACAAGTTTGCGATGAGGCTTAGAAAGGAAGATAATATATAACTATAAACAACAAAACAACTGTTTTACCTTTGAAAAGTCCAAATCATGGCTCCGCTCAAAATAATTTCAAATCCAATAAACACAAGAGCGACTGCACAAATCACAATCTCGATTCGTAAGCTAAAGAGAAAAGAAAAGATGAACTTAGCATTGAAGTTGAAAAGTTTTGAAAAAGAAAAACTCTTATTTTCACAGGCAATTTCTTTTGCAACTCGCGTCGCAACGGCTGCCTGAAGTAGGACTCTATTCTACTTTCTGTAATAAGTGTTAGTATTTCGATAGGCACTGCACCGCGTAACATCGATTTTCGCAACTTGCAACACAATCGTATCTTTGGCGGAAACGCAGTTTAAGGTTCTGATTGAAAAATAGCTCCAAAGACAAAACATGCTTTCATGAATCATTGCAAGTTGCAGAAAACATTGCTGCGTGTAACACCCCTTACAAAAACGCTTCGCAATCCCTTCATTTACCATTGCAATACAAGTTGCCGGGAAAAATTGCCTCGTGTAATGCTAGTTTTATTGTGGTAGAGAGAAGAGCAAGGTGTGACTTGACGGGGGCAAGATGCAAGGGGCTTGTGATAAAAAAGTTCTCTATTCTAAACAAAACCCAAAAAAATTAACGATAATTACAGTCAGGTTTACAACACGTTAAAACTGTTTTCTGAATTTTACTTTGCGCAAAGGTATTTCGAAGGTAAATGATTGACCAAAGTTCTAACAATGTTAGACTAGTCCTTATACAAAAAGAAAAAAACACTTACACATATGTTTGCCAAAGAATTAAATACAATTGACAGAAAATGACAGGAACTGCCAAAAAAATTGAGTAGATAAGAGATATCTTTCTCTCTGCCAAATTTCCTTTGTAACCTAGAATGAAAACGACAAATTGAGAACAGGCAGTGGTTAATATAACTAACTTCTTTGATATCTTTATTCTAAAAGTTAAACAACACTTTAGCTTATGGAAACAGGAGCATTTATAATGAACGCAAGTGGAAAAAATATTTGAGAATAACCTTTGAGAATAATTTCTTTTATATTCTATGGAACAAAAAGTTATCCACAATTATTTGAATGTCATTAAATTTAACTTAAATCCTATTCTATTTGCATATTTTCAAATTTTGAATAGATTTTTCTTCTTTGTATATAAAGAATTTATCCATACACAAGAATACATAAACGTTTGTATCAAAAATGTAGATTTAAACAAAAGGATTGAAAGAAAGATTTTACCAAAAAACAGCCTGAGGCTTTCCAAAGCAGCCAACAGAAACAGCAAAATGATTTCCAGAGCTAAAATTCCACCTTGATTTGGAAAAGGCAAGATACTTCCTAAAGGGTAGAAAGAGTCAGCTAAATACATCTATTGGATAATATTTAGCCCTTGTATGTTAAGTCACTCAATAAAAGCACAAAAATCAGGCTTGTAGCCAGGGGGGCCTCACAGACACATAAGGTTAAATGCTAGTTTTGTGTACTTTCCTAGAAATCATTCACACATGCAATTTTCCATTTTTAAGAAATTTGCTAAACCTGGTTAGCCTAACAACTAATCTTGGGTCCTCTCTACCAAATAATACAATTTTTCAAAAAAGTGTACTTTAAGTTTCCAAAAAGCCTAGTAACAATTTTGTTTAAAGTAAAATTTAAGTATTTAAATCTGAAACGTCAAGAAAATGCTGATTTCACTTTTCTCTTGAAAATTTTCATTTTTCAGTTTTGATCTGGGCACATACAAGTTTTTGTGTGATGAACTTCTCGTCAATTGCTGTTTAAAGACTCATTGCTAACAATGGGCCTTTGTGAGCATGGTGACGGTCCAAACAATACAGTAATTTTCTACGGATTAACCAAAATTGATTTTAGACAACAGTCTAAAAATGCATTATGGGATGCTTATGTAACATAATGGCTCAATGTTAGCAATGAGTCTTTAATCTGATTTTGATGAGTCAACAAATCAGTCATATATATTAGAGCTCGTCCATTTAGAGCTTTGTAGGCTACTATGGCTGTTTTGAAGTTAATTCTTCGTTGAATGGGCAACTACTCAAGTTTCTTAAACAGTGGACCTGAATGCTCTATTTTGGAGCTTCAACAGTGAGGATATCTTCGCAGAAGACCCCCAAACCACACTGTCGTAATCAAAATACACTTGCATGAAATTCTGGTAGAACAATTTTCTTGTATCAAATGGCAGGTAAGACTTGATCCTACAAAATAGAGCAAGGTTGCGACTGACAGTATTGCACCTGTTTTTAACTTGATCGTTCCATGTAAGATCCTGGTGAACAATAACTCCAAGAAGCTCTTGTTTGTGAATCTTAATAAATGGCTGCTCATTCATGTTAATCTCGATTGCTTGATCTTGTTAGTTTCTTTTCAGCTTCGAACGTTTTTGCTGTGTCGTGACCAGAAGAGACTTTGTTTTTTCTACATTGACAGCCATCTTGTTTCGTTGCACCATGTTGTGATTTGTCTAGCAGATGTGTACAACTCTGTTTCAATCCCTTTGATAGTCTTGCCAGAAACTGATCTAGTGCTATTATCTGCATACATCTCTAATGTACCTTCTTTCCTTTCTAATAGTATGTCATTCATGAACAAGATGAATAATAGTGGTCCTAAAATTGAGGCTTGTGGTACCCCTGACTTCACAACCTTGGGATCTGAGATGTTATTTTCAAAAGCAACCCTTTGCTACATTTGTTCAAATACGAAGTGAACCATTCAAGTGTTTTACTGCAGAATGATATAGTTTTAGCTTTTCCAATAGTAATTTATGATTGAGAAGATCAAACGCTTTTCTCAAATCAAGCAGAATAACACCTATCATGAGGCCATCGTTCATAGACAACCATGGGGTTGTTAGATTGAGAAGAGCAGTTTCACATGAGTGCATTGCTCTGAAGCCTGACTGAGCTACGTAAAGGAGCCCATGTGTGTCCAGGTATGTGTAGAAATGACCCTGACATGTTTTTCATTTATTTAACTTAGCAGTGGAAGGACTGAAATTGGTTGAAAATTCCCAAAATCATGGAGGGGGCCAAACTTGTGTACTAGAGTGACTTTTGCAGTTTTCCAAACGTCTGGGAAAATACTAGATGTAAAACTTTTGTTCATGATTTTGGTAACAGATTGAACGATCTTGGGAGCTGCTGCCTTTAACAAATTGTGCCTGATTATAGGCTGATGACAACATAGTCATTGTGCAACAACAAGCGCTCTTCTTGATTAAAAAGGCTTATAAAAGACCAATGAAAAGCAAAGCAACAAAGAAAAACAGTTTATATAGACAGTACCAGCGATGCTATTTTATTTCATGCATTAATAGTTATGTCTCAATTCATGTTTTCAAAGCAAAATCAATTGCAACAATAATAATAACTTTAGGATATTAATTTCAGCAAAATATTGATCTTTCTCCACATATAAAATCTTTCTCCTAAACAAACTTCAGCAAATAAATAGCAGTATTTACCTTTATATATATAAAGGAGAAGTTCGCAAACCCAGAAAAAGATGAAATAATAAACATTCAGAAACATCAAGACCTGCAGTGGTAAGGAGGAAAGCTGTGCTATCTGTCAAGGACTTCTTCTAAACATGTTGTTTATATGTATTTTACACATAATGATCTTTATCACAGGAATCTTACTGATCTATATCATCTAACAAGGTTTCTTAATGATCAGAAAGATAAATTCATTTGAAAAACAAAACAATGCCAATGAACAATTCCCAGAAAGCGAAAATCATAAAGTAGAAATCTTTTCTAGTAAAACACAAGATCTCAAGATGGCAAAAACCTAAAACTTCTAGCAAAATAGCAGTTGGTGATTTCTTGCCTGCATATGAAATTGCTATAGTAAAAAATAATATTGAAAACATCAGAAAATACCAGGATTTGATAATATAGGGAACATTGGTGAGAAATGTAAATTTTTTAAATCCCAAAAAATGCTCCCTGAGCATGGAGATGGCAGAGGCTAAACGCTAAGGGGGGCTTAGTATGAGTCTTGTCTGAAAACTGATGTTTCATTGAGATTAAATTGCCTACCTCCCCAGCCCCTTTGTCTCCTATGTCTACATCCCTGAGATATGAATAAAGAAAGGTTAAATCCTGCAATGAGTGTCTAAGTTTGATAGTTTTTGAAAAGTGGCTACCTACTTTTTGAATTGAAACAAACATCTGATGAATTCAAAACAGAATACCTAAAATCCATTTGCATAGGATAAGGCTAGCAACTACAAATAACAATTGAACTTTCTCATCATTTTTCAAAGGATACATCAACAACAACCTTTCGCCCTAAAATGAATACAAATAATTTATCAATTGATTGTTAACAAGAAAACTAACAAGTGGTGTCATCAGAAGAAGGGGGCTGGGAGGCCTGGAGCCCTTCAATAATTGTCAAACTGTAGTATATTTTCTTCATAATAGTGTAATTAATAGGGAATAATACAATAGGCAGACATGATTGTCATTCCAACGACACTGTTGCACTGTATGGAATGAAAAAAAAATATGTTTGTTTTATTTAGCAAGGCTGGAAAACTTGCATATTCTTGCAGTGGTGTTTGACATCTTGTGCTCGCACCTAGGGCCTCTAAAGACGCTTCCACTTGCAGGTCGCGGCTGATAATGTGGCATTGGTCGCAGTGACGCGTTGGCAAAATCATACATGTTTTCAACCTGGTCATTAGGATTGTATTCTTTACATAAAGAGTGAAGGAGAATAATGCTTGGTTACTCTATAAAAACTCATAAGTCAGTTCAGGACATTGTTTTATTACTTTTAGGAGGATAATAATTGTTATAAAGTTTTTTTTCATAAAAATGGGGAGAGGGTCTATAAAAGTGATGTACTACAGAGACATGAGACATCAAGTTTATGGAAAGGAGAAATTTGAAATGTTGTTACGCAGACTTGATCTGGTTTGGAATATTAATAATATTTGCACAGCATCACAGATTCCAGGGTGGAATACATGCAAAGCACACCGTATTACGCCAATAAATAATAGAAATATAATGGAAAATCGTGCTACATCCTTGATGATGGCGGCACTTGATTTTGTGGAAATCTTGTTCATTCAATATATCTTCAATGAAGCGAGCAAACAACAAATAATTTGGTTTCATGCACAAACCTTGTTGCCTAGCATTTCCAGCATCAGCATTCATACTTCTAAAGGAGTAGCTCAAACATATACGAACTGTAACGTGTTTCTTACAAGAATAACGAATTTGAAGTCGGCCATCTTTTGCTAGGAAAACAAAAATTGCACTGGGAAACAAGCGTTATCAGTTACCTCCTCCGCAGATCACATCGCAGTGAGCCCAGTCTCGTCTTTCTGAGTCTCGGAACACTAACGTAGGTATTCAAAGGCAAATTCAGCCACCCCCTCTCCCCCTAGAAACAATGTTGATTTGCTATAGAAAGAGCAAAGAGGCTATGGAGTATGCTTTTTCTTGTGACTTGTTTGATACTTTTCTTCACTTTCAGCATTGTTTTGGGGGAAAGGGAGACGGAATTAGTAGTAGACGGAATTAGTATTAAAAACAAATGAAAAATAGAAAAGCACAGCGCTAACTGTTGGGTGTTCCAAATAATTTTGGCAGTGATTGTACACAGGGTGCAGCATCTTTTGGTTTTTTTAATTCTATCAACATTCCTGTCAACATTTTTGTTGGAGTCCATAGAGCATTCCTATTACCAAACATATAGAGCTAAGTTTCTATGAAAATGGCTTTGAAAAAAGCAAGCATTTGAGTAAACTAAAGCATTTCGTCTGGCACTCTTCAGAGTTTAAAATGTCAGAACATAGATCAAAAAGTATAGGAAATATTTCCTCTACGCTAGGAAATATATATACCCAGTTGTGGATCGAAATAGGCCAATCAGAAACACGAGCACATGACTGTAGAGGTTGACCAATCAGTGCCGCTTGCCTATTGAGAATGTTACCAATGGCAGGGCCGTAAAGCCCGGGGGGACGGGGGGGACTGGACCCCCCCAAAAATCTGGAGCAAAACGATTTTTTTGGAGAAATTACCATCATTTTTCTTGGAAGAAAGAAATCCCTGGTAGCCGGGTTAGAACCAAACTACGTTTTCTGTGTTATTGCAACAAACCTCAGCCACTAAGGTTATTTTTGTAAGCAGAGTGGTTTTTATAATTTTTACAATATAAAAACTTACCGTTTTCTACCGTTTTTTACCGTTTTCTACTGTTTTCTACCGTTTTATTTTTGAAAAAAGAGTATGAAATAAAAAGAGAGCAATCTGTCATTTTATTTGACCTATTTACTAACTTATTTACGTACATTTCTATTATTTGTCTATTATTTACTTTTATTTAGTAAATCACTTTTTGTATCATTAAAATGTATTCATTTTTGATGTGTAAACATGGCCTACTGAAATCAGTCAAAATAAGGAAGACGCACATTTCTGTTCAGAAAGTAAATTTCTACCAATCAATACAACAGTGTCCCATATTTTACCCAAAGTCTGTCTCTAAGGTTTAAGCATGACTCTTCCCCTCCAAAATTTCACCCAATAAACAATAATCTGTGTTCTTCTGAGAAACGCCAAACTTTCTATCCTGAGCGATTCTAGTATTTTATTAAATTTAGTCTGGGGGATGCTTTTTTAGCCTTTCTAGAAGGTAAAATTTCAAAAATTTTCTATCTGGATAAACAAGGGTTACCATATCATGGGTCACGAATACATTTTGGTTGAGCCTGACAATTTTCTCGAGTGCTTTTGCCAGCAGTATTTTCTTCCGCTAGTAAACTTGATTCTTAGCTCCCAAGGTTCAATTTCTTGGGGCCGTCTCTGAAAAATGTTATCCATCCAATCATACACACAAGTCAATGTACTAAGGAATATCTGTAAATACCTTCTATAGGGCAGAAAGTCTTGAGAAATCCAAAAATATGTACTAAGTTTTGCACGCACACAAAAGCAAAGGCGGTTGCAAAATGAATTTCACATGATCACAAAATATAACTGCAGCACACTAAGTAAATGTTGCAGCATACACTAAGTCTGACCTGCAGCATACACTAAGTCTGACCTGCAGCATACACTAAGTCTGACCTGCAGCATACACCAAGTCTGACCTGCAGCATACAAAGTGTTGTTGATGTTGCTACCTTGTTCCCGGCTTTTGCATCACTGCTACGATTGAGCAACATGTTGTTCTGCCAAAATTGTGGGGCGCATCTCCCATCAGATGCAAATTATTGCCATCAATGTGGATCGACGAGGAAACGATCACTGGACTCAAGTGGTCGGTGTGATTGTCACAGAAATCAATCAAATGAATCAATTACAGTGATCAAAAAGTAATCGAGGCAAAAGGATCTCGACAAACTGCTGGCTGCGAAGTGTCATTTGAGGCGTTCATGGAGGCGAAGGGGAAAGGAAGGGCTGCTGGTTTCAAAGCCAAGAAAACACCAAAAAGCAAGTCACAGCAACCATCTGATTCAATGTTCAGATCGGTATTATGCAGAAAAAAGATGGACTTTGGCGCATTGCCAGGGGCTCTTGCTTGCCCCTCAAGATTAGCCCAAGCGTAGGTGCTGAAGAGCTGCTGGCAAAAGCACTCGAGAAAATTGTCAGGCTCAACCAAAATGTATTCGTCACCCATGATATGGTAACCCTTGTTTATCCAGATAAAACAGAGGTAAAAAGTTTACCTGGCAACACAGAACAATTCATTTTAAAAAAGTATGAAAAAACAGTAAAACTATGGTATTTGTGATGCTTAAAAATTAAATCAGTCCTACAGATTTAGTTAGTTAAAAGTTATCAAAGGAGAACTGGAAGGTAGTTTGCGTGCGAATCGTCAGAGCGAATCGTCAGGCCTATATAAATCAAGTCCAACTTAGTGTATGCCGCAGGTCAGTCTTAGTGTATGCCGCAGGTCAGACTTAGTGTATGCTGCAGGTAAGACTTTAGTGTATGCTGCAACATTTACTTAGTGTGCTGCAGTTATATTTTGTGATCATGTGAAATTCATTTTGCAACCGCCTTTGCTTTTGTGTGCGTGCAAAACTTAGTACATGCTGCATGTCCCCTGTGGGCCATCGTAGTTTCCATAACACATACAATAAATCCCTTGTGGTGCCATGACCCACTGCATACTTTATATTCATTCGCTCTGCTGACCCCCCCCCCCCAATTCACATGACAGATTTACGGCCCTGACCAATGGAGTCCTAAGGTGAAAACGAACTCCTTTTGTCTACACAACAGCGGTTTTCTTCGTGCTTATGTAGATAGATTCCAAAACTGCTAGATGGAACGACCATCGAAACGACGAAAATAGTGTGTCCTATTAAAACCTAATAACATTAAGGATGTATAACGTATTACGATTATGAATAAGCTATAATTTTTAAGGATGAATGAATCTATCTATCAATACTATTAATGCCTATTAACCAAATAAATTGTTATTATACACAGGTTTGTTAAACGTTATATATAATGTGATGCACAATGGAGCATTATAGGCAAAGTATTTTGTAGTTTAAAGTATTTTGTACATTATTTTTTATCAACATTTATAATCTCAACTTAAGTGCAGTTTTCAGGTTTCAGATCTAACTATTGCAAAGTTAAAAAGAAAATTCATGGCTAATGTAAATTGTTTTGCAAACAACAAACATTTATTTGCTGATGCTCTCAGTATGTTCCTTATATAATACCAATTTTACCCTCATACCTATTTAGTTTTTTAGCAATCATATTTGAAATTTACCTAATTGCTAGATAAATCAGCAGCTAAATTGGCACCCTAGTTCTTGGAATCTCTGACTTAAATTGCCAAAGAAGACCCTTTTTTAATTCTATGTCCTAGATAGGATTAAAATTTATACCCCTTTCTCAGAGAAATAGCGGACAAGCATGAGGTACAAAAATGACTAAAGTGCAGGCGCCGGGTTCCTTGGTCTCAGGCGAAGTACGATTAAGACATAACATAAGGTTACATTTTTACGTTAAATTTCTCTAAATGTTTGCCTTCATCTAACGTAATTCGGCACATTTCATCACAGTTCAGGCTCTACAATTTCCACGACATATGAAAACCGCAAAACCTGTTTCATCTTAATTCATCATGATTTAACGTATTATGTCGCGAGAAACAGTTTTTTTTTATTTCTTCAGATGAATTATGATATATTAGGATTATTTACGATAGGCGATAACTTGGTCGGTTTTCATACAACGGAAATACAGTAATCATAGTTGATCGTAGACACTGTGCTACGATAAAATACGTTATATGAAAACTAGCATTAAGTTTAGAAAACAGTAGAGATGAAAGATTTCGAGAACGCGGGTGAATACTTTTAATAAAGATTTAACCCGACTAAAATTCATTACTTATTTTCAATTTCAGCAGTTTTGAGCTTCAATATCCAACTATATTTTTATGAAAAATAAAGTATGCAAATATGATTTAACAGGAAACTAATTTATGTCTAAAACATGTATCCAGTTAAGGTAAGTTGCTAACATTCAGATTTTTAAAACGCAAATTTGGTTAGATTTTTCAAGTGGGTTTCGTAAAGTACCTTTTGAGGTTTCAAAACACATGGTCAGATCAAAAGACTTTATCCGAGAAAAAAATTTGTGGCCACACCCTTCGAAGGTCCGAAACAACTGGGCAACAAGCAGAAACGAGTAGAAACGACTATGAAATATACAGTAATTGGTAGGAAAAAATTCAATTGCGGCTGCGATTTTATTTATTAATCGGAATTCCTGTCTTGAGAAAACTTATTTTCAATCAATCATTGCATTGCCCTCACAGTGGTACACTGTCATTAGTGCTTCAAAGGCCCCGTACGAGCCCATGAATTAAAAAGCTAAACATTCATGAACGTTATGGCTAGGCCACTTCAAACCATTAAAGACCGTTTGACTTAACATTTCCAAGTATAGCGAAGGAGACAATCAGAAAATCGGATAAAACCTAATTGAGAATCACATTTGACTTGAGAGAATTATAGCTTTTTACAATACTCTATTTTCAATGACTTTTGGCAAGATCGTTCTTTGCATCTCGTGATTTGATGATAGATTTTCTTCATCAGCACAGAGTTTTTTATCCCTGCGACGTCTAGAATTATTTAATATCTTCAAGATTTGAGGCAGGGGTGGCAAGAAGTTCTTTCTTTTGGCGGCCATCCTGTAGCTTTCTGTAGATTGGTCTGCATAAATTGAAAATATGGTCTCAAGCCGATTCGCACGTGGGTCTGCTTCATTGTAAGGCAGTCGTTTTCTATTTCTCTTGCTCTCCTTAGGCCGCGCGTTGCCTTGCCTGTCTTTTAAAGACTGCATAAACTTCTGCATCCGCTTGGCTTTTTCCTCCGGGGAAAGAATCGACTCCTCGTCTCGCATCCATTTTCCAACTATCCTCTGGTTGGTGAGCAAAGTTTCTTTTGAAGGGTAGTTAATCATCTTCAGCTCATTTGTATAAATCCGTTTTGCCACGGGCAGTGACGATTTGGCACTAATAACTTCTCGTACCATCATTTTTCATAACAAACTTGAACGGAATCCCGCAAACAAACCTTTTCTTGAAAAGCTTCGAGGAGTCACCTGAACCAGTTTCCGTTTATGCAGAATTAGTAATGGTTTAAATATGACGTCAAATAAAGACTTATTATATTTGTTCTAGTAAAAAAAGCCAGGCCAAAAGAAAGGAAAGGTGAGAGTGAAGATATTGTCACGTATCAAAGATGGTAAGCGAGAGTCTTCGGTACATGACCCGATGCCCAGAGCTGGGTAACTAATGTGAAAACAAAATACCTCTCGCTTTCTGAGCTAATCTTTTGAATGTCCACGATCTCTTTATTAAATTGATGGCTCCCCAGAAGGAGTGGACTGCTTCTAAAGGTGGCACAAAAAGCATTTTTCAAAAAAGGGAGACAACAATCCGGAAACAAAGACTTCAGCATTTAACATACATAACACCTGAATAACATTACCAATATATATATATAATATATATATATTTATATATATCAGGCAGAGGCGAAACGTCTAAACAACTAATCTCAATTTAAAATTAACAGTCAACGGAATTTATCAAAATGATTTAATTGAACGTTACTGCATTTCAGATGTGAAAGCAGCCTAAAAAAAGTTCGCAACTATATAAAAAGACAGCAGGACCATTGGGGAAAGATACATCAAGCACTAGGAAGGAGTTCTAAGGCTAACATTTTCTGTCACGTGCAGCGGCGCAGATTGACTTTAGCGATGCGATTAAATAACATATTGAATGTGAAGCCAACTGAAGATGCATTGCCATATATCTTTATGAAGCTCGGCAACTTACGTATCGAGAATCCATTCGCCTAAATATTGTAAAGTTTCTTCTATTGTGCCTCAATATTCAAAAAATACTACTTCGGACGTCTACTTTGGGGCCAAGCAAACAAGGGCAAACAGGTTAACAGCGAGAAACAGCCACCAGAGTTTTTTACTACCGAAATAAAATAGCGTCTAGCTGACTTTAAAACATTTTCTTGACGCTTCTATCAAACAGTGAATTTCAAGGATATTTTATGAGGTAAGGCTTACTATTCTTGGGCAAGGTTGCGTTTCCCAACACTGAGTTAAGGAACCTTGAATTTAATATGCCCAAGGCTCCTTTACGATCAAGAGTTCGATAATTATCAATAGCTGGTGAATACCTAGCTTACTTTAAAAATATCAACCTGTGCAGAGTTCAGCCGGTATTTCTTCTACATAAGGAATGTTGAACAACTGAGCACAACCTACATTGGCAAGAAATTTGTGTTCAGTAGAATTCCATAAACTACCCCTGTGTTTCAGACCTTGAGAAATATGACAAGAGACGCGCCGCAGCTGCTGCTGCAGTGTCTTCAGCACTTTGATTCACTTTGGTTCGATGTTTCCACTTGTTTACCTTTTCACGACCGACTGATCCATGTTTCTGGTTCATCGTTCTGGCTTTTCCAGCTCAGCGAAGAAGGGAAATCCCCAGAAACATTTAAAGGCCGTATGCGTGTTAAGGCATCAGGGAATCTTTGATGATAACGGGCTAATGTAACAAATTTAACTATCACCAGGCGACCTGAAAATGGAGGAAAATAATCTATAATAAATTACATCGCATCGACCGCTTCTCTATTGGTATGGCGCCTCCTGACATATCTTACATGCGTTTCTTGCTGTACATTATACTTACTGAAAACTATCTCGTTATTTGGATTACCTTATGTGGCAATGCTTTGTTCTGTTGTGGAACGAGCCACCTCGTGGCATATTTTCTGTTAAAAGTTAACACGTAATTCATATTCCTCTAAAGATATTGGCGAGCTTAATGAGATTAAGACACAAGCAATGGTTATAGGCTCGCGACCAAATATAAAAAAGAATTCAGACAAATCAGTACCCACGCCATCTTTCGTCATCGGTGACTCACATATTGACTTTATGGATAATGCTAAATAATTTGGGAGTACAACTTGATAAAAATCTTGTATGGGATGAACATATCAAGGTTTTTCGTTCAAAGGTATCTCGCTCTTTGGGTTTCCTAAAATATGCTAAAAAACTATTCCAAAAAATCCCCTTCATCAATTATAAAGAGGTATTGTGGAGCCCTATTTTCGATATTGTTGCTCTGTTTGGGGTGACTGTTGGGAAACTCGCCTGCTTATGCTACAAAAGTCACAAAATCGTGCTGCGAGGATAGTTACCAACAGAAGCTATGACGCACCAGTAGTTAACTTGATAAAAGAACTTGAAAGGTCAACAGTCCAGGACATGATCAAGCGAGAGACTGCTACCATTGTTTTCAAATCAATAAATGGTCTTGCGCCAACAAATCTCTCCACTCTTTTTACATGAAACACAACTAGGGAGTTGTAAGTTTGAGAATCTTTGAGACTGATTTGCTTCTTCCAAGATTAAGAACGAGCAATGGCCAAAAAGCATTTTCATTCCGTGGATCAAAGTCTGCAATGAACTAGAACAGGGGGTCAAGCTATCCCCCTCTCTGTCTACTTTTAAATGTAGATTTAGCAATAAATAACCTATTTCTTTAAAATTTTGTACATTTTATGCTAGTTTCAATACTGTTAATAATCTTCTTCATTTCTTATTTCAATAAAGCATTATTGTAATCTATTTTTGTCACGGCCTCTTAAAAGACAACCACTCTAGGTTGATGGGGCAACCTAGAATGAAAGAATGCTTAAAGAATGAAATGAAATAAAGATAAGCCTTGAAAGACACGTTAGTTATACTCGGTCACTGGCTACAATATGGTTACTTAGCACTTGTAAATAGTCTGTCTTTTATATTATTAAGATTAAGATTGCAAAGATAATTTGTTTCTATCTGCAAACATTTTCGAAGGCCTGGGTATTAAAGAAACTTCACAAAAATACTGTTTCTGACTCCCGTCTCTTCCTAAAGTTTTACAAGAAAGACCTACTTTAACTGAATCAAACAGCACTAAATTGTCACCATTTCCACTCTATTGTACCTCGTATTATTTTTCTGAACCTTTAAACTTCGGCACTGTATTATTTTATACTTTCACTATCACTTTCCAAACGCAATTTTCAGATATCAAAACCAAAACCATTTAACTATTAAACTATTAAGCATTTGGAGCTTCTGTTGCTGTAAAGATAATTGTTTCACAATTTATATGTCAAAGTTTTCAGGAGCCAAAATAAATAAATGAAATACGCACCATCGAACCAATTGCCGTAAACGCTTCGAAAGGCCTTTCCTGCTGACTCCAGAGAATCACATTTGACATAAACGCAGCCCTTGAAACAAAAAAAATAGTTGATATAAAATTGAAAAGAAAGAAAGCCTGCCTGGCTAGAAGAATTAAGTTTTTAATGGTGAGACGTTTTAAAACAGCTACTCCTTCAAACATACCCTTTAATCATTTCCAGTATTATCCGGTAAAAACTAAAAAAAAAACAATTCCTCCAAAGCCTCAATTTGATCTCAGTCATCTTTAAAACAGGTAAACGACATTTCAAAAAACAACCGAAGGTCAGCAAATTATACGGGGAATCTACTCACCTCAGAAGACTTGACATCGACATAAACATGGAGAATGCGAGCTCCCCCGTCGTTGCATTTTTCAAGCAAAGCATCGCGGACGTGACGTTCCCATCCTTCCTCTTTCTCACTGAAAACGAAAATCAAAGAATCCTAACAGACAACACAGTATGTTGTAGGGCAACTGATTATTTGAACCACTGACTGCATTTCATCCAAACAATCTATATATTTTGATAGTACGAAGAGCATGATGCAGACACTAGTGCCATGCGGTTTTGAATGAATACCTCCAGATGTTATCATAAGATGTCTCGGATGGGGGGAAGAAGCATAAGAAGATCCTTGTCTTTGATGGGCAGTATTCCTCAATAATATGAGCCTTTTTACTTAAATGCTGTTACGCGATGAAATATCATAACATATATTGGGAATGAAAATACTTAGAAAAACATCCAAGGAATATCAAAGAAGACAAAGTAAAAACATACACAGGGCCTCCGTGAAGATATCTGATCTTCAAGCATGGTGTTGGAGTGATGATCGGCATTCGCACAACCTTTTCCAGCTTATCGAAAGCTATCGAAAAAAGAATGGTAGGTCAGTCAGCGCCTAAATAGGCATAAAATATCAAGGGAAATATACTTCATAATATATTCGTGGAAGAGACAAATGAGGGACAGTTTTGAAAGCTTTGATTATGCTACTTTGGAAGAATGGGTGTCTGAATCGTATTTGAATCTTATATAACTCAAATGGAACTGACCAATTGAACTGAATCAAGTGATACACACCTCCAGCGCAACAGAAAGCAATTACTGAAGTAGGTCAAAGCTAAATCATTAACGCAGAGCAATGCCAAGCACGACTATTTCGATACATACAAACGTCATATGTAGACCGAATGTCAGAACCGAAATATGTAGAAGGCTGAGAATGAGATAAAAATACCTTGCCCTTGCCAGAACTTCCCTCTTTCAACTTCAGGACCCTGGAACAATTAGATTAGGATACATGAAAACGTTAAACGAATCAATGCCTAGATGACGCAGGTATCTACAACTTAGAACCTTTCTGTCCTATAGACAGACTAACGCGTGACTTAAGTATTTAAGAAAATGTCAACAGGATGATGTTCGCGTTCGATAAACGAGCTTGCAAGCGTTACCAACTCCGACTTAGGGCAAACTGTCAGTAAGAATCCTGATATACAGATGGAAATAAACTAACTGAAGGAAACTATATAAACTTTGGTCGTTATACAGAATATAGATAGTCACAGGACATAGTTACATAAGGGAAACTTGATATAAACAAGAATACTGGAAAAGCTGACTAGAAGAGAAAGGCATCATAGAACAGTCGAGGATTACTTCATATAAGGGTTAGCTGCCTTAACTGAAATACTTTATGCAAATACTTAGCGTATATCTAAATTTACCAAATGGTTGCTGGCCCCACTGACATGCTTGTCTGACGGCATAACCCCAATCCATCTCCACACTTCAAAGTCTTCTCCCGCAATTCTCTGCGTTTCAACTCGGATCCTTGCGTCGGTTGAGCTGAGAAAATCAACAGCCTTTTTCCACGCTCTAGATTTTTGTTTTCTGTTGAAAAATAAATGTTTACTTGGAATTGAAAAACTTGTTTGCGCTTCATGTTTTAATTTTAATGCTCGTGGTTAAACTACATTAACAGTGAGCGGAGACTGAAAGCACAGTGAAGGAAAAATTCTGTTTTTGTTGTAATCAAATGGCAAGAGACTTGAGCGAGGTAACGTCATAGACGCGAACCTGCTGTTGCTGCAGCAAAAGCTATTAGTGCATTGTACTTGGCATTAAGAGAGTTACTAACAGAAATCCTTTCGTTAGCGAGATTAATGCCAGTCAAAGCTGGTAGTTTTTGCACATATTAATGCAGAGAGCAAACAGAAAGTGCGAAAAAGGTGTCTCTACCAGATTCGTATGGAATTTAAAAGAAATACCTTTCTCGTGGAGGAATAAGCATATCTCGGACGTGTGGGATTGGGAGATAAGGTGGTAGCTCCCTGTCATGTTCACAAGCCTCGTGGTGCCTACGAAGGCTTTCTGCAAAAAGGACAATATTATTCAAAATCTAAAAACGAGATTTTGAAGTAAAAATATAGTGATAATTTGTGTAAAAAGACTGCAAAAGATGAGTAGGGCAAATGCCCTTTAATGCAGGTCTTTGAAAGATTATACCCGAAGCTGCAAAACCATACCGATGATGCGTTCAACATAAACGAACATAAGCCTGGTGTCTTCATCATCCATCATCCAGCGTCGCTTCATGACATAGTAGGCAGCAAGCAAAAGCCCAAAGCCTAGAAATATATCAAACAAATAACGACGAATCTAGAAAAACAACGAATAAAATATAAAAAGTACCCATCTGAGGCATCTAGAAATTCATTTACTGCAGGTGCAATAAACATTGCGCTTACTTTGAACTTTTTACTTAACATCAGAAAATAATCGTTTGCGATTGGCAGCCAAGTTTCTTACTCTTTTTTACACGAAGAGACAAAATATGTCCTAAACTCTAGAAAATGTGCATCGCTTTGCGGGTTTTATCTTACAATTGATTTTTTGCTCAGATGAAGAAAAATGATGGGGTTTTTTACTCCTTATAAACAAACGAAGAAATCGCCTTGCCTCGCCGAACATATTCGCATAACCGAGGCAAACCACCTCAATGTAATAACAATCCTTAATGTGATATTGTTAATGGGTACATCTGAGAAAATATTTGTCATGGTTGATCTTATCCTTACCAAGAACGATTCCTAAAATGTACTTCGTCAGCATCTGTGAAGCCTGCTTTAGACGACATATCAACGGTTTGACGGCGGTCTTCGACGATAGTGTGACCATGCTAAGGGTTTCAATCGTAATTTCCCCCATTGTCCCTCGCTCATAAACCACTCTGGAAAAAAGAACACGTGAATTAGCCAAACTTGACAAATTTAAGTAAAACACTTCACGACCATTCCTGGCATGCAAGAATAAAAAATTTATACAATTCTGATAACTAATCTGAATTTGATGCAATGGTGTGGCCTATTGATAGGTGTAGAAGTTTCGACAAATGATTTTCATATCAGGGATGCGATTTTTATCGGGGAAAACTTTGAAATGGTAGACAAAGTCATAAAATCATTCTGATGTATTCAGATATTATCAGTGTGGATACAAATATACAATTGAAGTTTGTCATTCTGTTGTTCTGATTATTTTCAACAAATTTGAAACCTAAGAAAATTTTAAAAGTGCATACTCTTAAGACTACATTTTGGTTATAAATTGTAATAGAAGTTCGTTTCACATGCGGAAAAACGACGCAACGTACACTCGAGAGTGACTTACATAAAAGACACTTTGGTAACTATTTTTAAATTAAAACTTTCCCAAGAGGTGCAATTTTCCTTTGTAACAGATGACATTTAGGAGATGACATTTAGAAGCTCAAGGCCATGAAATATCCAAAAACGTTTTGCACACAATCACAGAGACAATCATTAAAACAACCTCTGAAATAACCAACCAACAGTTATTTTATTGCGCGAATAAAGGAGAGGCCACGATAGGAGGCTGCCCGACGGACTGCGGAGGAAATCTTGCGGCGAAAAATCGATAAAATAGTAGTAAATAAGGAACACCGCAACGCGAATAAACAACAAAAAACACACAAATCAGTGATGGCTAATATTTCGCCCCGGCGTACGGGGCTTCATCAGAGCAAAAGTAAACGAACTAAAAATTTACAAATTTCAAAGAGGCTATGGTGGGTTCAGATTGGTTGATGTGGAATGGTGTGAATGCAGCGCAGCGGAGAGGAATAGGTAATAGATGTGGAGGAGGGAAGGGTGGCGAGTGAGAGAGTGTGGGTGGTGGTGGTGAAATGAAAGTGTAATGAAGGTGGGTAGTAGTGATAACAATAAAAAGTATGAAAGTATTGAATAATGGTGATGATAGTGACTATAGTAAAAAATGAAAAGTTAATTAAATAGAGAAAAGAAAATTATTACGGGAATGTAGAGAGTAATGATAATGATTGTAAAATAGTAATGTATGGGTAGTAGAAAAAGTTACGATGTGGGTGATGATGGTGTGTTGCTGTAAGATTAACGGTCAGTGGTTCGGTTCATGCCGCTCGGTGCCAGAGTGATTGCCAGGCCAATGAGGTATTGCTCTTTGGCTCGTCGAACACTCTATCGTTTGTCGTTGAGTTGCAGTAATAGCAAGGTCATTGATGGTATGTTCTGGGCTGCAGAAGTGTTCTGCAACACCAGACTTGTCTACTTTTTTGTTGATAATGTCTCGTCTGTGTTCGTTAAATCTGTCTTTCAATCGTCTGCTTGTTTGTCCGATGTATTGGCAGTTCTTGTTTCCGTCAGTTAAACAGTGTTTGCTAGTTAAACAGTGTTTGCTAGTTAAACAGTGTTTGCTAGTTAAACAGTGTTTGCTAGTTAAACAGTGTTTGCTAGTTAAACAGTGTTTGCTATTTAAACAGTGTTTACTAGTTAAACAGTGTTTCCTTTAGTTATTCTATTACCTGAAAAACTGCGAATACATCTTGTCGACGGCAAAATTCACAACTTGCGAAGAGAGATGTTCATAGTCAATGAGTTTTTCCTAAAAATTATGAAGGAACAAAACATATGAAAGGGTTGAAGTATGTAATTTCTTAACTTGCATTTGGAATCAAAAGATGATATAAAAACCAACAAACATTTGTTAATGCTACGAGGAGTATCTGAAAAAGTATGCTTCAGTTTTTGGTTATGCTTCAGACCCTCCCCCCTGCTACAGTCCTGGGTACGCCACTGCTGGCTTCAGATCCTTCAATGCTATTTAAATTTTTTTGATACCATAATTACCGCTTAGTGATCCAAACCCCATTAAAGATTCTATGGTCATTATTGCACCAACAAGTGTTGTATAAACGTTTGGAAATATAATCTTTTGTAGAAACATCTGGTACTGACAGAGATGATCCTAAGATGTTCTTAAGGCCAAGGTGTCTTCGTTAATACTTCTTTCCAATTTCTTAAATTGCCCGCAACATATCATAAACTTCAAAAAATGATGCGGATTAATTGGAAAAATGTTTTTTGGTGCCTTTTAGGTTTTTCTACAAAATACATACGAAATAAGAAGAGCATGACGTTCTGTAAGTTGGCGTTTTCTACCTCTATAAAAAGATCACTATCTACTGGCGCAGCTGCATTTTCGATGGTTGTGTTAATAGGCATGACATACCTCCTTCACTTGTTCTAAAACTTGACTAACACTTGTTAACATGTTTCTGTTGGCGACTCAATTTTTTCAAATTTTTCGTTCTTCTTTCTTATAAACTATTTTTCCTGGATTTGAATTTTTTTGCTTTTAGACAAAAAAAACTTTTTACTGTCTTTTGAACACTTATTCGATAATATCAACGCTGGTGTATAGGCCTGTTCTGTAAGAGCAGCCAGTTATTGGACAAGTGACCGAATGCTTCTCAGCTTGTTTCTCTGGCAACTTTTAGGACAATCTTTATTGGTCAATAAAACTCTTACCTTTGTAACTGGACTGAATAAAACAATAAACGCAAGATTTATCTCTGGATACATGCATTTCTTTGTCAGGCTTGCACCGGTTCATTCAACACTTAATATATGTCTCACCTAAATAAGTCAATTTTTGAAAACAATAAATTGGCCTACTTCTCTGTCAAAGTTCTATTTAGGAAATCTAAAGCCTGAAGACTCTATGGAAAAAATCTGCGATCAAAATTTTGTAGAAGAGTGAAAGTATTAGCTTAGTACCAAAGGTTATCAGAAAAGTATGTTTACCTCCAAAAGATAGGAACATTCTGAAGAGAAAAAAGGTCCAAGTTGGCCGCCATTGAGCTCTACCGTAACATTTGAGTAGCCACATTCCTTTTCTCCTGCAATGAAGGATTAACATTTGACAAACATCCGCATGTAACTGTTAAAACAAAACAATAGTAGAAGTCACATTTTCACATTTTGCGGCAACAAGAACTTTTTTTTTTGCAGTAGTAGCATAGAAATTTGATTTTAATTGGTATTTACATTATGGAAATTTAAAGGGGGGGGGGCATTTTTTCTACTTCTAGTTTAAAAAATACTGACAACAAGTTTTTACCGAGTATACTGTAAAGAGCATAGGAAAAAACGTTTATTACAATTACATTAAGATTTAAGAAAAATGATTGTACAGAAAATTCCCTGTTGCTTTTTCCTTTATATTTACATAAAACTTTCCCGTTAAAAAGAAAAGGGAGGACAAAACAGCTATGTAGGGCCATTCATAGAGATGAACAGCTTTATGTAAAATATAAATATAAACCGCCGCCAGCCCGATTTTTTTGGCACAATTCTGATGAGAATCAACAAAATAATCTTATATGGCCTTAAACATCCAATCCACCTACAATTCCACAATTTGTGAAAGCAATTTGGATTTCAGGGATGCACAAGCCTCTTTAACAGACCTTGAAGCTTTACGGTTCCCAAGCAGAAAAAGGTCATTTGAACACAGTGAGGATTTAAGCTTGTAACTGGCTAGCCAAATATCAATGTTGATCTAAGACTTAGCTATAGGTCATGTTGCAATGATCTTGAATCGATGCAAAGCACTTTAAAAGTTTTAGCTAATTATCATTTTACAAGTCTATTCTATCTCAACTTTATTTTCTCTTTAAAAAATTAAATCTAATGTATCAAGAGATTATCTGCAAATAGAATGATGTTTAAACAAATTTATACCTGCATACAAGGATAGTTTTTCATGTAAACATTGAAGCATCTTGAATACTTCCTCCCTGCTGACCTAAAAGGCAACTCAAGCTTGCATCAAACAGTAAAGAGAAGTTAAATATTTTGGAAAAACTGCATCAGCGAACGAACGGCGGAAAAAGGCATCGGTATCCCCATTGATGTATGTGATGGTGTATGCCTCTCATACCAATTCTGGTGAAACTGAGGCAGGGTTTTCCTTGATCAATTACTTAAGTAGACAAAAATGACATCACCATTTATGGTAGCCCTTTTTTTATTTCTAGGCAAGAAATTTGAACTTAACTGCTGTTTCCACACTTGGCATGGGCTTACCACACTTGGCATTCTAAACAATGAAATTCAATGTTTTTTGGATTTAATGATCTGTTTTCTTGCGTTGGACACTGTGGAACTATCATACACCAGGGTAGGCAATTCGGTTTCCTATGCACCATGGACGACTGGTTCTTATCTGCAGGAGACTGCTTGTTTCACAGGGTAACCGCCAGGAGACCAAATTATAAGGTCAATGCACGCTTGATGCTTAGCCTTATAAAAGACACAAGGTGCACTATAAAGGCATACCCTGTAACATATAAAACATGATCAAATATCATTTAATCAAGCTTAAAGGGGTGGTCTGAACTGAAGTGAAAATGAAAATTCTTTAATTGGTAGTTTTCATCGTGCTGATTTCGAATATCGACACGAAATTAGCGTTTTTATTTTCGTTTTCCTGCATTTAACACGCGAAGTGTGAAATTTCTCCATTTCCGTGGCGGGGAGGTCTGGAGACAAGTTTCAGGGGCATAGTTTGATGTGTAGCACGAAACAGGTCGACCTAATCCACTTTTGGTTTAAAAACTGGTTTATTCTGTGTACATTGACAAATATTATTAAATCTTACTGCAATTCAGATTTTTCGACTGATAATTCGAAAATGTCAAATATTTAATAGAATTGCATAAATATGCCTAAAATAGATTTATACCTAAAATTATATCCACTTTGCTAGGTATCTACAAACAGTGGATGATCAATGGATGGTTTGCTGGTTTTTGGGTATTTGTGCTGGAATAAGTATGCATTTATCACAAATGTAAAGAAAAGACCTTTAGTCAAAGAAGACAAGGATTTCAAAATTCTGCAGAGAGACAAATACAGTGGAGTACAGGGTTATATACAGGGGTTATTCAAAGGGACCAGACTTTTAGTTCATAATAGCAAGAAGAAAAATTTAGAACTAATGGGGTCATGTTATAAGTTAGAAATTTGTTGAAACTAGTGGGGCAATGGCCAAATCTTGTAAGCCCTAGGCCAAATCACTAGATTAGTCACATCAAGGGGGGGGGGGGGGGGATTGAGCAAGGCTTGATATTTTTAAGATTCCTAAGGTGTATTTTTCAAGATATTTCACTCACATCAAAATGTGTAGAATAGTTTGGACTTGATCAAGTTTTTCTCTTACAATAATGGTCCTGTACCATCTGCTTGGTAACATTTTTTATAAATAATCAGAAGAAAATGTTTTACCTTCAGGGTACAATGTTATTCAGTGTATTCTGTCACTGCCTGTTGTTTAGATACACTGTTTTCAAATTTTGAGAATGAAGTTTTTTGGTGCCCAATGGTTCTATTTTTCTGAAATTTGCTTCAACTCAACATTTTTCATAGAGAACAGTTATGAGATAAAATCTCTGACATATCTTTTGTTAAGATAAGGTCTTTTAATAAACTTGGAAACATATACATCATTTAATGATTGTGCTTTAAATCCTCCTCCTTTATGTACATCCTGATATGAATTGTTTTTTATGCCTGGAGTTATATCGGGCGTTCTCGCTCCGCCATCGATGAGGGCAAATTTCGACTTTAAAAACTTAATAACTTAAAAACTACATAACATATTAAAAAAATTCAAACGGTTTTGGAATCAGCACAGGAACCTTTATCAGTGGTAAAAAATCATTTTTCACTTCAGTTCCCCTTTAATAAATTCATATTTTCCCCTTTATTTGCCAATTCCAATAGACATATCTTGTAAACAATCTTTTGGTGGTACAAAACTTGAAAATGGCTTTAAAAAAAGCAAACATTTAGTAAACTAAAGCTTTTGTTTCTAATACTAGGCAGATATATCTTGCTAAACATCTGATATGCTGTTTCCATTTCCAGCATTTGAAGGTAGAATTCAACATTGTGTAAGGAAGTGAGAGGGGATATTGAGTGGGTTAGATGATGGGGATATTTTTGTTGGATGAAATGCCTGCTAGTTGTTACTCAAAGTTTACACAAGTTTATTTTTTTCAAATACACTGTTGTTAAATTATTCAAGGTTTTATTTGGTTTTAGTGTTTTATAATTGAATGAATTTTGACATTAGTAGATCTAGACATCATTAGCTGGTGGTCAAATTATGACCCAAAGTCTAGGGGTAAATGTAAGGCTCTTTCATCAAGGTTTTCAACCCCTTGCAATTGCTTGCGCTATTTTCAACTATTATGAAGTTTACTTCTGCAAATAGTATCATGACTGTGAGAAATTCATATGGTCAAGTTGCCTTCCAGGCTACTTGCACGCGCTGGTACACGCCTCCCACACCAAGGCGTGCGTTTAATCACATGCCTATTGTTGTAATCATTCGTTTGTTTTTAACCAAAGCGCTGGAAACTAATAAGGTAACAAAACAACAAGAAACTTTTTTTTACTGTACTGGGTTTAAGTTCTTATAAAAGATTGTTATTTCGAAAATCAATGCGCTTTGGATTCAAAGAGAGGGAAATCTACAATAGAATTGTTCTGTTTCAAGCGTCTTTGCTGAAATGATTAGTGCCGTTTTCAAATTGTGCCCTTTTCAAATCATGCCATTTTCAAAACTGTTTTCATATATCTTTTGATGAGACACGATTGAAAGTTGGGGTCAAAATTGTAACTTTTTTCAAGGGTTTCATGAAGACTGCCATCATGGTTGGTAGCAAGAGGGATTGGTGGTAACTGCATCTAAAACACTTTCAGCATCAAAATCAGTAAAGATCTCTGGCAATATCTTTTCCCTTCCTTTATCATTTTGCCACCAGAGATATTCATTGTTAAAGTTGTGTGAAAACTGAAAAAATGACTTAAGAATGCCGGTTTTTAAGGCTCCATATACTATGTATGTAAACCTTTGTAGAAATAAGACAAAACACTAATAGCAATCCATCACACACCTAAAACAGCTTAGGGGTGCCAAATGCCACACTTGTGCTAGTTTATCCCAGGAAGGCCTGCCTTCACTGGTTGGAGTAGAACATAAACCAAATCTGACTTTGGTTGTTCCAAACAAGTTAACAGAACAAAATAAAAAACTGCTTACATTGGAAAAAATAGCAACACTATTAACAAACCTTTCCAAATGTTGATCCATCTTTTATTTCTAAAAAATAATAACCATGATGTTAATAAATATAAACAATAATGTGCAGAATCAGTTTGCCTTTTTCTATTTGTTTATAGTACAAAAAATATAGCATCAAGTCTGTTAAACAATACTGTGTACTTGAGAAAAAAAGGATAAAAATCAAAGCAAACAAATCTCAATTGTAACTACAACCAGCAAAAAGTTGGATAAAAACCTGGATCTGCTAAAGATCAGAAAAGTGGTAGGTGGAGTACCTGGAAGAGCAGGCCATTCTGACATTCTGTTGCTCCACAAGCTTGCATATGATCCAACAAGACATATTAGCAAGACAATTACAAATATCATAAATACTGGGCCTCTCCAACTCTTCATGAGGTTGTTGTTGGATGCAAATGCCAACTCCAGTTCTTCATCATCTCGTCCATTATCAATATTGTCTTCTTTGGTTGATTCCTGTTGTATATAGAAAGTAGCACAGATTTCATAAAAGAGCTATATATAAAAAGAAAATAAAATAAAAGCTTTTCAAATAGCTAAAGTGTTATTTTTCCAGCCGGGCAGCTTACGCCGGTTATAAGTCAAATATCATTTTGATTTTCAAAGAAAGGGGACCTCAGTTCTCTAAAATAGCTTTTTCTTTTGAGTATCTGTATGTTGCCACTTGTTCATAATATTTTTTTTAAGCAGCCAGCTTTTCAAAAAGCCAAGCCACTTGCTTAAGTTCTGTTCATTCAATGTAAGCTTTCCTTATCCTTATTGAAATGTGCATTTTTTAATCCATGCTGCATTCAACAGCCTTGGCCCTTGTATAGCCTTCAAAATCTACTGCTGTTGCCCCCAATTTTCTTTGTCTGTTGTGGCCTGCATGATGTAAATTTACTTTGTGGAGATATAGTAAAAGAATGTATAAGCAGCAGGAAGGTATTGGTCTTTTCATTTTAATACCCTGATGGCCATTGTCAGCTGACAAGTAGGTGGACAGAGCCTCCCCTTAGAGAAAAACATTAGAGGAAATTAATGTGTCTTGATTTGTAAAAAGGTAACTCTAGTAAACTCTCGATATCTCAAACATTCACAAAGGGAAAACTGATATAGCATCCCCTTTCCAGATACTTTCATATAAAAATTTCTTTGAAAACTTGATCATTTGCTATCTTGAACCATTTCAATGACCCCTTGGAGTTTCCATGTCTACTTTTGATAGCCATGTCTTTGGTTAGACAATTTGATTGATAAAATCTAGACAATGTATCTAAGCAGAAACAGTCACAAAATCATCTAGCCTGGTGATTTTAGACTCTTTTGGAATTTTGATCATGCCATCAAAGGAGCCATCATTTATATATATTTATTTATTTATTTATATTTAAATAGTTGGAATATTTATCCTAATAACTAAATTTTAACTTTGTGAAGAACACTTTCAAAAGGGATATGAGCAACTGGGGGGAGGGGGGGTGGTGGATTGGTGTTTAAAAAATTTTGTAAGGCATGGTATTGCCAAAGGCTATTCCAAACCCTATATTGATAGTACCTTTTTGGCTATCCCTCTGAATTAGAAGAAGTAAGCTACCTCTCTGCTAAGTAGTTTTTTGACCTTGAGTTAGGGTTTTTTAAACCCCAATTTCAGTAGTCTAATACAATTTTTTTTACTCCAAGTTGCCCATGATTTTTTCATGTCATCTCAAAAATACTGAAACCTATGGAAATGTTTCATTTAAAAAAATGTGACAAAAACCCACACCATTCTTACGTCTAGTCTATTGGACATAAAGTGCATTAAAGATTGTCTTGAAAAGACGCTTCTAAATAATGTTAAGGCTAAGTTTTCCTTGTCAATAGTGAAGGAATACCTCAGCTATACTATCAGTTTGGTCTCTAGCAGCTTGATACTGCCCCTTAGGCTTCCCTTGCAATCTTGCTGTCAATGACGCATTTCCAATAGTCGAATTAGAGCTAGATGAGCTTGCAGGGCTTTGTCTCTGATCTGTTTTCGTTTTCCTCTTTTGCACTATGTCGTGTTCTTCCTCTAAATCAAAGCTGTTTCTCCTTCTTGTAACGGTTACCTTTTCCTCTGAGTTGTTGCTATCATTTGAATCAATTCTGCAGACTTGTGACTTTTTAATGACAATTTCATCTTCCTCTTTTGAGAAGCCAGCTAACTTTGTTCTCTGTTGTGACGGATTGCTGGTTGCAATTGACCTGCGCTTTTTCACCTTGTCTACTTTGGGAGACGATCTACGGCCACCTGACTTTGCTTCATTTAGCTTTTTCAGCAATAATGCTTTAGTTGTTGCGGTTATAGGACCGTGCTTAACACCATAATACATCAGCTGCTCACGTAGCTCAGCATTTGATAAACTGTCACCTTCGTCCGCCATCTTTAACTTGTGTGCAAGGCCCGCGGCGCGGATGCTCCAACGAGCGTGCGCCTGCGCACTCGAGCGAATTTGTTTAGCGTTTTTAGTTCAGAGGCTGGAGAGGGGTATTGTCACCCGAGCGGGCGAGCGGAGAATTTTCGACACAACTTTTTCTAATGTAGTTTTGGGTGTAGGTTACGAATTTGCATGTTGATTGAGTGTTTGATTTGAGAGGATGTTTCTGAGAAACAGAAGACCAAACCCCCATAAATTGGGTGTCATTTGTCTGTCAAGCACTGATGATTGCTTATGGTGATTTTAATGTCGGTTGTCAGACTTGAAAAAGGTTGTCCAAACACTTAATGCTGTTTTTTCGTAAAGAATAAAAATCGAACTTGAAATGGCTTTGAAAAAAGCAAACATTTTACAACATATTGGCTAGAAGCTTTTTCGTCTGACACTCCTCAGAGCATAAAACGTCAGAATAAGATTCCAATATTACCTTTTCCTCTGAGTTGTTGCTATCATTTGAATCAATTCTGCAGACTTGTGACTTTTTAATGACAATTTCATCTTCCTCTTTTGAGAAGCCAGCTAACTTTGTTCTCTGTTGTGACGGATTGCTGGTTGCAATTGACATGCGCTTTTTCACCTTGTCTACTTTGACACGGCCACCTGACTTTGCTTCATTTAGCTTTTTCAGCAATAATGCTTTAGTTGTTGCGGTTATAGGACCGTGCTTAACACCATAATACATCAGCTGCTCACGTAGCTCAGCATTTGATAAACTGTCACTTTCGCCCGCCAGCTATAGCAAGCGACTCTGCGGGGGTTTTTAGAAACATGTGATTTTTCATGTCATCGCCCCAGTCATTACGGTCTCTCTGTTTATCTATCCTGCTGCAAAGTTAGCTTTTCATGTGAGCAGTTTTGCATTGCAAGATTACTAACCAATCGCAAGCTGTTATTTTGATGGGTGGCTTGACAAGTTGGGTATAGGCAGTCCTTTTATATGGACACATTACCTTCAATCAATGCTGTTTTTTCGTAAAGAATAAAAATCGAACTTGAAAATGGCTTTGAAAAAAGCAAACATTTTACAACATATTGGCTAGAAGCTTTTTCGTCTGACACTCCTCAGAGCATAAAATGTCAGAATAAGGTTCCGAAAGAACACGATGAAAAATATATACCCAGTTGTGGATCGAAATAGGCCAATCAGAAGAACGCAAGCCCAATATCGATATAGTTGACCAATCAGTGCTGCGTGCCTAAAGAAAAATTACCACTGGGGTCCAAGAGAGAAAACGAACACCTGTCTACGCAATGGCGGTTTTTTCGTTTGTATGTAGATCGACCACTGATAGATCAGTGAGATCTCGACTCCAAAACTGCTAGGTGGCAAGACGACCGGGCTCTAAATTCTCTTTTTAGCCCCCCGGGGGCTTATTGTTTCACAGCACTTTAAATGGGGGAGCTTATAAGAGAGGGGGGTTAAATTGAGAGAGGGGGCTTAATAAATATTTTGTAAAAAAAAACCATTTATAGTGGTAAACTAACTTTCAATAATACACGGTAAACTAATAATCAATAATCTTGGGCCATGTCGCCTTCTGAAATCGAGCATTCGAAAAGGTCAACTTCATCCCTCGGAGTACCAACGGCCTGTAATTTTGGTAACAGGCTCTCACATGGCCCGTGCTTAAAAGCAATCTGTCTCGTTGTGGATTGGTTAACGAGAACAATAGCTGGAGCAATAGCCTAAACACAATTTCAGCGCTCCGCCATATTTTTTACAATGCGATAAATTAAAGGGGGACTGGAAACAATAAAAATCCCTTTGTTCTTTTAATCAATCAACGTCGTGACAGTGCACATTAAATCTTTGTCTTTGGATCTGTCATGACTGGAAGAGACATGGTGTGAATTTTTAGACAGGGAATTTTGCATAAAATTCTAGCAAACTGGGTAAACGAAGTTTTTAAAGTATAAAGCATAAGAGTAAAGGCCACTGATCATTTTAAGCCCTGGGAACATTCTGGCAAATGACCGGAAGTTGCGTTTCCGGAAGCATGAAAAATGCACGGTCAGCAAAATTTCAACTTTCGAATTTTTCAAATCTGATGATACTATCGGAAAGAACATGCAAAACTGAGCAAAAGATTTAAAAAGAGCAATGTGATCTGACCCATAAGCAAAAGGTTATGGCTGTGGAAACTTTTCGTTTTATCAAAAAACTTGCTTTCTTGAGTTTCCTGATAGTGCAGACGCATAGCAGTAGAATTGTGCATGTTATGATAATAGCATGAAGTTTGGTACAAGTACACAATCCGATATGCTGAATAAGATGAAGTTCATATCAAGCTTCAAAAAAGCCCCCAAAAGCTATTTTGGGACTGGGGTACTGGTACCCAGTCCTCTTTCTGGTATAGCACTACATTGCAAGTTATGAAGCTAAAACCTTTTTCTGGCTGTATTTGACGTGCTGGATAAAATGGGATGCAAAAAAGCTTCAAAAATTTCACAAAATCAGTTTTTAAACTATGGTTCTTGTACCCAGTCCTATATTGGGTCTTGCACTGTAACTTTGTAACTATTCAAGTTGTTTAACTGAAACTTGGTTTCCTGACGTAATCTGAAGTGCTAGATAAAGTGAAATGTAGACCTAGTTTTTAAACTTCGCCAAAGACTTTATTTAGACTGAGGTACTTATACCTAGTCCATTGCTGGCTATCGCACAAAAACTTTGACCGTGCATTTTTCATGCTTCCGGAAACGCAACTTCCGGTCATTTGCCAGAATGTTCCCAGGGCTTAAAATGATCAGTGGCCTTTACTCTTATGCTTTATACTTTAAAAACTTCGTTTACCCAGTTTGCTAGAATTTTATGCAAAATTCCCTGTTTATTTGATTTGATGCGGAGTATTGAACGACCGAACGGCGTGTATGAGAGTTGAGAATGAAATGAGTGAATTTACACAGATCCGAAGAGGGGTACGACAGGGATGCGTGTTCTCGCCCTATTTGTTCATCGGAGGCCATAACATGAACAACTTGCGTTATGCGGATGACACAGTTCTCATTTCTGAGTCGGCAGAGAAGTTACAAGAACTACTTGACAGGATAGTAGCAGAGAGTAGAAAGAAAGGTTTGACGATCAATTGCAAGAAGACAGAATGCATGGTAGTGAGTAAACAGCTAGAAAAGCCACACATTGCAGATTGGAGAAAACATAATTCAGCAAGTTGGACGGTTTCCTGAAATGCGGACTATTTAGGAAGTGTTATAACAGATGATGGAAAATGTGACTCTGAAATCAAAAGAAGGAAAGGAATGGCGAAAGACGCATTTCAGAAACTGGGGAAGATACTCAAGGATAGAAAGATGTCCATGGATACCAAGTTCAGAGTGTTAGACTGCTATGTATACTCTATCATTACGTATGGCAGTGAGTGTTGGACAATCTCAAGTCAGATGGAAGGAAGACTGGAAGCAGTAGAGATGTGGTTCCTAAGGCGAATGCTCTGAATATCCTGGACAGATGACATTACGAATAAAGAAATGTTACGCAGAGCAGAAAAGGAAAGAAGCTTGATGGGATCAATCAGGAAGAGACAGTTGGAGTTTTTTGGGCACATAATGAGAAAAGAAAGTCTTGAGAACTTGACACTAACGGGAAGAACCGAGGGTAAAAGGAGCAGAGGAAAAACAGCAGCTGTCCTACTTAGATAGTCTAAGCAAATGGATGGCAGCCCAACTGCCTGAGAGGGAGAGAGCAAAGGTGTCAGAACAAGAACTGGTGAGAAGAACAAGGGATAGGAAGCTGTGGAGAACCCTGATCGCCAACGTCCTCGCCGGACATGGTACTTGAAGAGAGAGAGATTGAACGACCAATGAATAAAATTAAAATCTCTGTTTTTTGTCAAGTTTACTTATTTCAGCATCAGTGGAAATTGGGGGGGGGGGGTTTATTAAATTTTTCTTTCTGAAAAGGGGGCTAATAAGACAGGGGGCCTAATTGAGAGGGGGGGCTAAAAAGAGAATTTGCGGTATGCGGATTACACTGTGATAAGTGCGGAAAATTAACCGGCCTTCAAAATAGTCAGAAAGTGAAAAGAAAGGTCTTCATATTAATACACCGAAATATGTTTTGTATATCAACGGCGTAGCAATAACTAATGTTGGGAAGTTTACGTATCTAGGGAGCTTGATAACATTAGATGGAAGGTGTGTAACTGAAATAGAGAAAAGAATTGGGATGTCAAATGAGGGATGGCATAATGAACAGGATGAATGCTGTATTTAAGAACAGACAGCTAAAAGTGAAAACTAAGATCAGAGTGTTAAAATATTGTGTGTAGTTAGTTTTACTCTATGGATGTGTTGCTTTGTGAAAGTCAGTGGAAATGTAGTTCTTGAGAATAATGGTTACATTACAATTTTACTAGAAAAGTTAGCAATTTTAAGAAGAGCAGGAGTAGAAAGAAGCCCGGTGAAAGAAAAAGACAGCTGCAGTTCTTGAGACTTTTGATGAGAGCTGAAGGAATGGAAAATTCAGAGCTAACAGGTAAAATAGAGGGTAGAAGAAGAAGAAGTAGAGGAAGAAAAGACAGAAGTGCATTATGAGAGTAAACATGGACTTCGATGCTGGCAGAAAAGATTCAGAAATGTTGGCACTGACAAGGGATAAAAAGGGGTGAAGCATGATCGCCAACGTGCAGGAGGGACAAGACACTTAAAAGAAGAAGAATGCCAACATTTTATCGTATCATGATTCATCTTAGGTAAGTTGAGGATCAGGCTTGCTCTTCTTGAGTTTTTAGAATATTTGCGGCTGGATTGTTCTCTATTTGTTATTAAATCCTTATGGTGTAAGCAGTGCAACTGCTTTATAGTGGGCTCTAGGGGGTAGGGGGGATGTTCAAGCCTTATTTGCCAACAAAATTTTTCAAAGAGATATACTAGGTATCCCAGTAGCTGCACGCAATCTGCTGTTGCCCGTGTGAGCGGTATTGGGGAAAGAGGGAAACAGAGGGCTTTTTTCAAATCAGATTCTCTTTGCAAGATGCAATGCTGATGTAAGCAAATTTCAAACCCATTCTAGTGGTGCTGTCTTTATCGGCCTCCATGGAGCCTACAAAACAGTCCTTCGTGCAACCTTGCTGGAAAAGCTGCCAAATTATGGCATAGATGAGGTTAAACTACAATGGATAGGTGATTATCTCTTTAATAAAAAAGTGATTTTTGATATTACTAGCTCAAGTGACGAAAATGTCACATATGGGTTGATAATCATTCAAAGCTTTGTAAATGCCTTTAACTGACTGTCACTTAACAGTTGCCCAAATGACAATCTCAAACGAGCAGACCTCAAAATTTATCGAAATTTATTAACATTGTTTTTCCTTTGGTTTCAAATTTAGTTTATTCTAAATTTAGTCTCCTCTTTGGGTTGATAATCAACGACTAATGATATTCCGCTCACTAATGCTACCATAAACATTTATGCGGACGATACTGTTATATATTGTGGCGCAAAAAGGCAGGTAAAAGAAGGTGAAAGAGTATCTACTGAATTGCAAAAAGTTGCAGACTGGCTTGGTAAAAATAACTTGCTCATTAACAATATAAAACTGAATTTATGCTGTATGGGTTGGGTCACATGAAAAGTTGTCCCCGAAAGTGAACATCAGAATCTATAGTGAACCTACATCAACATTTTGAAAATGTGTACAAAAAAGCATCAACCAGAGTAAAGCTTCTGTCCAGGGCCGTAAATCTGTCATGTCAATTAGGGGGGTTAACAGAGCGAATGAATATAAAGTGTGCAGTGGGTCATGGCACCACCAAGCAATTTATAGTGTGTGTTAAAGAAACAGTTTGAGTGGCAAACGATTTAAAAAAACAAAAATAATTGTAGATTTACTAAGGTTTTTCAGCCCTAAAGAGGGTATTTACAGATATTTCTTAGCACGTTGACTTTTTGTATTTGAGTTGATAACATTTTTCAGAGACAGCTTGAATAAATTAAACCTAGGGGGCTGAGAATCACATTTAGTGATGTAGGAGGACCCACCATGGTTGGGGCCGACGTGAAAGGAAATTTTTGAAATCATACCTTCTAAATAGCTATAAAAGCATCTCCCTGACCAAGTTTAACAAAATACTATACCGTTCAGAATAGGCAAATCGACGTTTCTCAGAAGAACAGAGACTTTTGTTTCTGGGAGAAATTGGGAAGGGGAAGAGTCTAGTGACGGATATTGGGGAAATGCTTAAACTCTAGTGACAGACATTGGAGAAAAGAAAGAAAAGGTGTTTTCTATTCGAGAGCAAGCGTTATTTTTCTTGAAACCATATCGGATTCGAAAACAATTAGGATGTATCTAAGAACATATTCGGGCTCCAAATGAAAATTTTCTTAAAAAAATCAAGGATGGGCAAAATTTATTGCATTCTAACAATAAAGAGTTTAGTCATTACTTCTCTTTATATTAAATGCAAAAGTACTCCTTTGTTGCCGTGATACTTTTACGCAGATTAAAAATTAGCGTAAATTACGCAAATTAATTTAACTTCTTGCCCTCTTTGTCTTCTGGCCTTGTTCCTTGATCCTGTGCAGTCAAAATTAAGGAGCTATTATGGAGGTCTTGGTACCTCAATTTGACTAATAGAGAGGTTCAGAACTTAGGAACTTTAGGACCTAGGTTTTGAGTAAGGATTTTTATAAAAAGGCGTGTATAAAAATATGTGTAATATGAGTTTGTCGAGATTTATGGCGACTTAAACGATTCTTTTCTTCCATGCTTTTTGAGACTTATTCAAGGGGAGACCGGTGGATAAAATATTTGGGGCTAATTTCCCCTCCATGGGCATCGTCACCGACTCGACACCACTCTGCAAACAGCCATCTACAATAGTCGACTTGCACTTGGCAATAGTCACCATGACATAGTGGCTGAGGTATGTTGCAATAACTCAGCGAAACTTTGTTAGGTTCTAACCCAGCTGCCGGGGATTCCTTTCTTTAAAAGTAAATGACGATAATTTCTAAAAAAATCGTTTTGCTCCAGATTTTTGGGGGGGGGTCCAGTCTCCCTCGTCCCCCCGGGATTTACGGTCCTGCTTCTGTCTCATATGCGTGAAAAAATTAGTCCATATGTAGCATAATCGATCTATGAAACAATGACATAAACATAAAGGCGTCGCCAGCCGAAACAAACTGGGGTTGACAAATAAAAACTTTTCGACCACGGCCTTCAGACTCTCGGAAAACAAGGGAAACGCCTTTTTTAGTATTTTCTATCTATTTCGAAATTTTAGGAAAAGCAACTTTTTCAAGCAGCTTCTTATAAACGGGGGCTTGATTACAAGAAAAAAATTTGACCTTGATCGAATCAACGCCACCCTCCCCCACCCCAGAGGTTTTTCAACGGACATCGAGAAGTTAGAAATCGACATCTGAGAAAACTGGGGTGGATATGTCCACCACGTGGCGAAACCACTGTACGACCACTATTGTTGTACTGCTACCCTTACAGCTTTCCTTACCCCAAAGAACAGTAAACAAGCTACATCATATACAAGATAGAGCAGCTAGGTTTGTCAACCCAAGGGCAAAAATAACATTATGAACAGTATTGAAAAGTACGAAACACCAGGGTAGCAATCGCTATGTTTAAATCGTTGCATAATCGACTACCCCAGGAACGTCAGCACGAAATAAAGACTATAGACAATGGTTCCTGTGTTTCAATGCGAACAAAAACTTGTAACAAGCCATTTTTCTACCATTCAGCCCGCAAAGTGTTTACAGATACTAATGAAAAACGCTTCGAAATTCTTCTTTGGTTGTAAATTAAACATTTTACCTTATCTTTTTTTAGACTTAAAAGAAAAACGCTTTTGAATTTTTATACTTTAGTTGCAAATAAAACTGCTTATTCTTACTTAATTTGTTACTTTTTTAACCCTCAACAATTTTTATTACGTATAGTTGCAGGTCCTTAAATTGAATGATAACGGATAGAATTACATCTGACCAAGCCTTTTTATTGGTTTAGTCGTATTCTATAACCGAGGCTAGCCAGTTCCAAACGTCCGATGTGTTACAGAGGTCTGTAATTGTAGATTAATGGAATTGAAAATGAAAAAGTTTTTATTATTCATACATACTTTATATGTCCATTGAATGTTTCAGCATTTGCCTGTTAATTAACTGTTTTACTATTGCAATATTTCTTTATTTTTGTCTGGCTTTTAGAAAATATCATTTTACCAGGGCCCCGAAATGTATTTCAGAATATTTCTTGCAGCCATTACTTGGGAATCGTTCCAGATTATTTAATAAGAAGTTCCATTTTGTCATTCGGAGAAGTGAATATTCTCCATTTCAAATAGAACAATGTTTGCCTTCACATTACTCCGTCTTATCAAGCAAGTTACTTGAGACCTTCTACCTTTTTAATAGTTACCTTTTTTAATAGTGGTTTTATATGGGAATACCACGAGTTACCATGACTTTTTTAATAAATATATATATATTATATTTATAAAGAAGGTGGTAACTCGTTGGTATCTCGTATACATCCATACTGAGGTCTGCAAATGTAGAATGTAACCCGTACGGTAACTCGTTGGTGACTCGTGGTAACTCGTGATCATTTTCCCAGTACGGCACAAAAGGCTCCTTTTTTCAATATTATATATAAGCGCATGCGTAAAAATGGATTTGTTGTTTTAAAATTCCAAATTGCAAGTTTTGATTTTTTAAACATGAATTTGAAGATACATAAACACTATATGTCTAGTAGATTTTGATCACCTTAACCCCTCCCCCCGATTTTGAAAATCTTTCTACCCTGAACACTTGTATTCAAGACCCCCTAATATGAAAAAATTAGACTTTAACAAACCCGCCAAAAACTTTCAACTGTACCCGAGAGTACATTTGCCCTTTAACAACCATCATTCAACTTTTCTAATAATTTGTGGGTTCTACTTTACCATTGTCTAAGTAGTAATAATTTTCTTTATGGCATCTCTATTCAATAGCTGCTTGACAATTCCAAAATATCAATTAGATTTAGGCCTGGGCTTCAAGGTAGAATTGAAACAAGTTGTGAATTCGATTCCTGCATGACCTCTTTTGCTTGCTGAATATAAAATTCTTCATGATTGGACCCACTTTTCTTAAATTGCTCCTATTTTAGGTTACAAAAAATGATAATTCTGTATAAGATTTGCAAATTTTCATCTCCTCCCTTTTCCCTCTATATTAGACAATCCTGGCCAAAAGGTTAGTGGACTGGTGAAAAAACCACTAAAATTGCAACTTGACCCCAACAATATTATCAAAACCCCCCACCCCTGAAGCAATGTTGGTTTTTTCTTAAATACCCAAGTAACAGCAATCGAAAAGAGTAGAAATAAGCGTATCAACATTGGCAGTGGGGGGCGGGGAGCGTATTTTTCCAAAAATACTACAATTTTCCAGCCCAGTCCAATAACTTTTGGCCAGGATTGTAGGCAGATGAAGACCCTGGCAAAAGGATACCATGAGAACAAGGCTCCAGCTCGAGGTATACATAAGATATACAAAAGGCAAGATATACAAAATATATTGAATATTAGACAATTAATTCGAATATAATAGGAAAGGATATATTAAAATTGCTTAGTAATAATTATAGCAAAAATCGTTCTAAATATATTATATATTTTATATTATTATAAATATACGTCACAAGGGTTCCAGACTGATATTCTCCAGTATTTCTCTCTTAATAGCTCAGTTTTAGGGAAAATTGTATCATCTTATTTACAAAGACATCGATGCACCGTAATATCTCAATTTGAGTAGGCTTAAAAGGAATCTTATATGTAGAGGTAGCCCTTGAAACACTAGCAGATAAATTTTACATTGAAATTGGAAATGCATAAATCACCGGGAAAGAGTACCTTGCAAATGTACCTTCCAACTTTGCAAATTTCTTTTCTTTGAAACCACTTTTTTGCCGTTATGAAACTTAGAACAAGTTTTAGAACAAGTAGATCAATTTTAACACAAGTAGAGTACCTGTAACTTGTAAAAGAATTGCAAATAGAATTGTCAATATCTTTAGCATCGATCTCTAGAAATAGATGCGGCGATCTTTGCGATAGAAACGCTACTCGTAGTTAAGCTCGTAGGCACTACCTGAGTCTGAATCAATGTTAGATTCTGTGCTTGCAAAGGAGTGAATGATGGCATGTCCTTGAGGCTCTACCTCACCTGGCTTCACGTAATACACCCAATGAAAAGCCAATCCAACAAGTCCCAAAGACCCTTGTGTAAATGCTTCATCACCACTGATATAAGACAAATACCCTGATTTCGAGGGGGCTTTCAACACCCTTCTCCCACCACCATCGCCGCCATAAGGTCCGTACTCTTTCCCAGTGTTAGTAATAAACAATAGATTGTCAATCATGTAGCCTGAGTAAGCAACGATTTCGACAATGAACTCGTCTGGGTCCAAGATGAACTCGTATACTTCGTGATTAGAGCGCTCCCCGTGAAAAACTTTGCTCCCATCGCTGTAAAGAACCTCCAGGGCTGAAGAAAATGGAGATAACCATAAACGTGTGAAACCAAATCCCTGAAATATCTTAAAATAAACTTACACTTAACAATTTACAGGTAAAGACAATTTACAGGTAAAGACAATGCAACGAACAAGCTGATACATACCACCATAAACAGGTCGACCATCCCATCTCCGTATCCAAATCTTCATACCCTTGATGTAATAAGGAATTCCTTCCTTGCTGTCGCAAAACTTTTCTCTGATATTTGTGATATAACCATGTGCGAGCCTTTCAGTTTTGTAAGAATGTGTCCCTGAAAGTTAATAGTGACTTTTCATATAAAACTGACAAAAGGACAAAATTTACCATCTGCGACCACCGTGCCGAAATAGGTGCGAAATAACAAGATCTTGTATGCGACAAGCATTTGGTTAAAATCATGAAGAAGTTGGATCTATATAAACAAAGTGGATTATACATAGACGCACCAGTTAGGCCCAAAAAGTCAATAAAGCTTCTTTAGCTATCTAATTCAACAAAATTAGATGATTTAACACACTAATCTTGACAGAAAAATAACAGATCTAATGATGATCAATAATTTAAAAACATTTTTGAAATTGCTGTTCCAATAAAAATATCGTGTCAAAAAGTCTTAACTTCAGAAAATTGTTAATTGCAGACAAAAATACAAACATCTCCATGACAGCTCCATGACTCTCTATTTCAATAAAAGAATTGTTATCACTAGCACCCGAATCTTGGCTTAAGATTTTTATGATGAAATCATCTTAATTTTCATAAACTACCAAAATTTTGTGCTAATGTCACATAAAGAAATCTTAGCATGATTCAATATTATGATTGGGAGAATAATTGTGTGATTGATAAAAGCAATTTATGTAGGTTAATTAAAATAGGGGCCTATGCTTTGCTTGACCTGATAAGACATGCATAAAAATGCTGGCAGTGATGGCTACACTAAAGAAAAATAGCTGGATGGAATATCTTCTCACAATACTTACATGCACTCTGCCGTGGCAATTTACCTCCCATAGCTTCTATTTCGTCATATGTTTTGACATGGTTAACATCAACAGCCTGGGAAAGAGCAAGCCTGCATGACAATGCCAACTGAACATCTGAAATGGCATCTACCTCTTCCATCAACGAATCAAATTCATACTTCATGATAAGGTGAAATCGCACATATTGAAAGAGATTATTGACAGTTGCTACTTTTGCTGTATCACTTTTCATGGCCTGTACATACCTCAAAATCGTTCTGCAAATCATCTTTTCTTGGATGGATGGTGGATAAATAAAGTCTTTTACATCTTTGACAAGAAGGTCATCTCGTTTCAAAATATTCTCAAATTGATCAACTGACAGCTGAAGAATCAGGCCAGAATTTGATAACTGGCTGAAACTCCCAGCTATATATGCTTGACAGGTGCAGTCTAAAATTATCAAACTTCTGCTAGATGCAAAGTCATACATTTCAATAATGTTTAACTTGTCAAAATTTTCAAAGATAAATTCTGAACATATTGTCTCAAGAGATGGCATCTGGAGGAAGTTAGCAGCAATGACAAGATCTTCTATTTCTGAACCTTCCAACTCAATCTGAACAAAAGATGAAATTGCAAAAATCACAAAAAAGCTGTAGATAAAAGTGGTAGGATATAAAAAAATTAAAATTGGGGTCAAGAAGGGCTTCAAATACTATAAAAATGGCACTGAAATTGAACGCCCCAGCCAACTTTAATATATCTGCTATCACAATAACCATGTCCCTAATTTTAGTCACATAGAATTCAAATCGAATGTCACAGATTCCCTAACACTTATTAATCTCATTACAGATAAATTGAGAGTTGGTTTAAGCAAATATTAAAATGTAAAAATTTGTCCTTCTTCTGGCAAGTATTATATTATCATACTTCGCAGAAATATTTGAACAAGAGTTTCTTGAGTCAGTACTCAAATTTTAACTAACTTTTTATTTATCTAAAATGTGGCTGATAAGCAGTCATAGGGAATCCATATCACATTATAACAGATGTAACTAGGTCTTTGAAATAGGAAATGTATTGTTGAGAGTGTTTCTTAAGTCAAAAATATTTTTGTAACAAGAATTCAATGAAAAAATATGCTTGTGGAGTCTGAGGGGATGCACTATAAGCAGGCTGTAAAACGATCCATGTTTAACAAATTTGAACAATTCTATTATCACATAAATTAGAGTTAAAATATTCAATATTGGTTTTACATCTTTAAGTACCAATCAATTCAATTGAAATAAGTTCTCTTGTAAACCTGGTTTCAATATAATCAAAACGGGGATGTAATGGTCATTTTATCCCTGCTACATTGTAAAAATATTTATTGTTTAAACTTATACAACTCCTTAGGATTTTATGGAAACACAGTGATCCAGGACGTGCTGTGCTGGCAATCCATTGCAGGCAGATGCAGACAGCATTTCAGCTTAATATGATTATATGGAAACAAGACATAGCAATCCCTAACTACATTGAAAAGACAAATAATACCTTCTTTGTATAAACATATTGCAGTATCTTCTTCACAGTCAGAGTCGAAAAAATTTGGAGGTCAATTTTGTTACTGCCCACTTCATTGCTAAGCTGGTGCAGGGGTGAAAAGGCAGCCCTGAAGAAGGGACTGATGCTTGCTAGAACAATTTTGTGGGACTTCACTGACCCATCACAAGTTATAATTTCCACGTCAAAAAAGAGTTCGTCCTTCCAGCACTCTTCCAAACCAGACTGAATAATCCCTGGCAAGGCATCATCTATTACTTCATCTGTTGCAGAAAAGCCGGATATCGACCTGTTGTACTTTTGATGATTTCTATCCATTATAAACAGGATCCTGTGTTAAAAAAATAATTACAAAAAATTTCAAACAAATTTGATAACCAGACAAAATCTCCAAGCACGAAGATGACTGACAAAGTTTAGATTGTCAAGTGAACTAACAACCATAATAAATCATACTTCAAGATCAATTACTTTAAGAGTACTATTAAAAATCTATGCAAATGCTATACGATACCAAAAGCTTCTAAACACCTAGCACAGTTGGCTATATGTTGATTGCAAAGTAGTTTCTAAATGGCTTTGAAAAAAGCAAACATTTTAGGACATACTAAAAGCTTTTTCGTCTGACACTCCTCAGAGCATAAAACGTCAGAATAAGAGCAGAATAAATTAGTGTCAGACGGAGTGTCATGAGGAGTGTCAGACGAAAAAGCTTTTAGTATGTCCTAAAATGTTTGCTTTTTTAAAAGCCATTTTCAAATTCTGTACCGCAAAAAAAGCAGTTTCTATTGAAAGTAGATAGAAGTCTAGGCACATGTTAACCTTCTACTTGCCGGTTAGCCTCACAGTGGAGTCACATGAAATGAGGCTCTGATGAGGGTTGCTTGTATCATGTCTCCTTTTGACTTTTGTTTTTTTTAAAAACTCAATATCTTGGCAGATATAAATAGATGGAATGAAAGTACACCATGGCAAAATATTGCAGAGATCCCTGGACATATTAGATAATATCACAAGAAAGCATTTTAGAGAAGCTAACACAAGAAAATTTGCCTAGTCAGTTCAGAAAAAAATTGATAATAATAATAATAGAAACCTTTCATTTTGATAATAATAATAATAATAATAATGATAATAATGGAAACATTTCATTTTCAATTCAATTTAAACTACAATTACAAATCTCACTATTACAAGGTAATTTGCAATTGGCTAGCCTGGTTTTACAAGAAAAAACTATAACAATCGTAAGGTAAAAGGAAAAACTGAGAAAAAAAAACACCAAAGTTAAAAAGAATGTAATTCCGGATTTGTCCATGGCTTATTTTTGCAACAAAATATGTAGTACGCAGTACTGATGGCAATGTTGGAAAGTTTAGAAATGAGATACCATTTTTGTTGCTGATCGATGGAGAGAGAGTTACACATTTTGAAGAATGCATTGCAGAAATTGCCGAAGATGCCAAGAGAGCTCATAGAAAGATTAACAAAGGTAACACATTTGAACTGCCGCTGTAAACCAGATAAAAGAGGAGCATAATTGCTGTGTTTTCTTATAGCATTTGTGTTAAGATTGGATTTGAAGCCAACAGTTAGCTCTAAAATGTAGAGGTAATTGTTGTTAGTCCTCAAGAGAAGATCAAGGCGAAGGTTTTCTCCAGTTATGATTGATAGTGAAAGAAAGGCAGGTATATCAGCGTAGATGGTAGATTCATTGACAGCTTTTAGTGACGTAGCTAGAAAGTTTAGGATAGAGTTATGTCGCCAGGTGTATCAGCCTTTTTCCAGATATGTTTTGCAGCCAGCAACAACGTGAAGGAGGGTTTCTGACAGAAAACAGAAAGAACAGTCAGAGGTCTGGCTCAAGTTCCATTTTTTCAGGTTTTTCTGTGTGGCAAGGGTATTGTTCAGGTACCTTATGGTGAAATTGAAAATATTCTGAGGCATGCTACTTTCCACCTATATAATATATTATTATAATAATAATGGAAACATTTCATTTTCAATGCAACTTAAACTACAATTACAAATCTCACTATTACAAGGTAATTTGCAATTGGCTAGCCTGGTTTTACAAGAAAAAACTATAAAAATCATAAGGTAAAAGGAAAAACTGAGAAAAAAAATAAAACAACTAAAGTTAAAAAGGATGCAATTCCGGATTTGTCCATGGCTTATTTTTGCAACAAAATATGTAGTATGGAAACATTTCATTTTCAATTCAACTTAAACTACAATTACAAATCTCACTATTACAAGGTAATAATAATAATAATAATAATAATAATAATAATAATATGATATATCTAAAGTGGATAATCTACACTAATTGACAACGTGTTAGTCAATTTTTTAAAGTAGTGCCCACTAAAAAGTAAAAGTAGCTGAAAACAAAATAAGACAAATCTAACAATATACACTAGGTGAGCAAAAGTATTGCATCACCCCCCCCCCATAAAATGGCTGCATCACCCCCCACAAAATGGCTGCACCACCACAAACTAAATGGTTTACCTCTTATGCTTTAGGTAACATACATTTGACATGTATATGTTCAATCAATCTAATCATTGATCAGTGGCATCTTCCAGCACGTTTTATCCATTAAACTTTTATTTCATTATTTCTTGCACTCTGAGCATTATACCGATACTCGGTCCTGCTCAGTATCGATGTAGATGTAGATGTAGATGTAACTGAAGAAGACAGGTACAGGTAAAAAGGGGATAAGTATTACAGTATGCCAATATTTTGCATGCTAGAGTACATACAATATTCACCATAACCAAGGATGCAACCACAAAGCTGTAGAAGTCGACTAAGGTGGGCAAACTCGAGGAAAAACCATACCTGAGGGGGGGGAGGCTTTAAGCAAGAGAACAGATAAATATATAACAAACAGATATATTTGGACTAAATCAAGCTCACGGAATTATAATTATGCCAACTTTTGCAAAATATAATTTGGAAAAAGTGTAGCCAGAGGGGCAATTTGTTGTCAAAATTTTCATTTGGGGGGCACAGTCCCCCTGTGCCCCCTGCAGCTACGTGGCTGCAAGGATGTCTGCACCAGGAAGGGGGCAGAAGGGGTAGGGCCCCCCTGCCCTAGCAAAATGCATCGTTTTTCTTTGTTTTACAATTGCTTTGCCCTTTGAAGCTCTGTTTTGCCCTGTTTTACTATTGCTCTGTCCAGTACCCCCTCCCCTGAGATTAACGTCCCTGTTTGCAGCTACTCTCCGTCAGGTGTGCGGTGTGCCATCCTAAAAAGATGTTTTGTTCTGATGACGCCCCGTATGTCGGGACAAAATATTAGCCGCCGTTAATATACGTGTGTTCCTAAATCTATAGCATTATAAATGGCTATTTTGCTTTTCAAAGTAAATAATCCACCCAAACTTATACCTTACTGTCCAGTGAGTGGTAGCTTCCGAGATCAGCTATTCTAATTCTGGATAATTTTATTTTCGCTACTTGCTCCGTGCTCCGTAGAACGTACTTACTAAAACATGGAACCATCTAAAACCACCTTTAGCCCCACTGATAGTGTTCAGCCCAATGAGGTATCTACAACCACAACAACCATCACATTCTTCTCAAAATTCGCTTTCAGGTTAGCCGCAATGTTTACTACATCACAACTCTGCGGAAGATATTTCTTATTTTGGAAAATCTAGCCTTTTCATTTAATTTTGAGAAAAATATTCTCGACTGTGAAGAAAAAACACTCGAAAGACACGGAAAAAGGAAAGGGTAGAAACGTGCGAGTATCAAATTCAAATTCAAATATTTCATTTCACAGCAATTCATTAAACGTAATTAAGCAAAGAAAAATATCAAGATACTGCTAAATTTAAGATAGTTAAGTAACAGGAAATAGATATTTACATATATTTATCTATAATAGTAACTATTACAAAATTAAAGCTGTAGGACAAGTGGAAAAAACTCATTAGAGCTATCTGGCCACTTGCCCCTGTAAAACATTTGTATCAAACAGCCTTTTAAAGCATGAAGTTTCAGCCAGACAGTTTTCAAAGAACAAAAACTCATTTTGAAGTCGAAGGGGTATTACCGGCATTTGATGTCGCGATCTTGACAATTCGAGAACACTGAAGTCGCAGAAAGCTTAGGTCCTAATTCAAGACATGTGGGATTCGAGAGACCTAAAGTTTTATCTGTCAGGCAAATCTAGAAATTCTCTTTATGTCGCACTTTTATTGCTACTTTTTGCCCTAGCTTGGTTTTTGAATTTATGGTCTTTTCCCCCCATCTTTTTTTAATCCCCGCCCAGTTGGGAAAACAAAACAGAAACGAGGCAAGCAACAGCAACATATATACATTTCTCTCTTTCGTCCACCGATCAGCGCTTTCGTCTCGAGCTCGACGCGCACATGTTTATCTTCGCCTCGAGATGAAATCTGAAATATTGATAGACAGCAAAAGTATAGACGGAAAGTAAAGTGTGTTTGATGCAAGAAGGAAATGAACACAGGACATACCCCTCCCCCCTACTTTTTGCAAAATGGAACACTGACAGTTTTAGAAGCAGCATAAATCAAAGCATGAAGGATATACCATCTCAAAATACGTTGTTAAGAAAAATCAATCAATACGTTCTTTTACAAATGTATGAAACTTTTATCATACATTCATAAGGAGTTATGCCCCGAAATTCTCTTAAGGTTTTACACTTACGGTCCGAAAGTATTGCACCCTTCGCTAGAAAATGACCGTACAGCCGCCAAAGTTTTTTAACTAAAAATTTCAAATAACCGTAAAAAGTAACAGAAAGTTTTAATCAGTTCAAGCGGGAAATGATAGAAAATTTATCAAGAAATTGTAGTTGAGATATGAATTGCAAAAAACTTTCGAGTTTATTCTATTTCTGAGCAATATCCATGATTACGAAAACACGAAAATTGAAAATCAAACTCAGAAAATGCAACTGAAGCTCTTTTTTGTTGAAACATTGTAGTCAGCTGTTTCTAAATTCTGAAATTTCCAAGCTGTGTATTGTTGTTCAACTTTGATAAAATTGAGACCCTACTTCAATCTCGCTTTTAATTGCTCTCTTAATAGCTAGGTGATTTAAAAATTGAAGACTATTTTTCTTTCATAGAAAAGACAGGCCTTACAAATGCTTGCTTTTCGGAAACAAATGTTTATAGCCAACACCAGAAAAATTAAAGGCATGCTTTTTTGCTTTAAACAAACAGCCTGAGTCTAAAGACCCTCTCTCGGGGTCCCCGATGATTTCAGCCCTTGAGGCGATGTGCCCTAAAAATTAAGTTCATGCATGACACGCCCTTCATTAAACATGGCACGCCCTTTCGTCGGGCATCTAAGCTTCATATCCCCCTAATGAAAATAGTGAAGTTTCGCCCCTGCATGCCAGTGCGATCCAGTTAAGAGTCGAAATCCCGGCATTTCATTTTTTGTCTCTACGCTATCCGTTTAAATGAAATCGGTACCAAAACGCATATTACACCGGCATGAAATGGTTTTTTATCTATGACCATGACAACAAATCAAAACAAGATTTTGGGATAGTTGGAGGGTCATGGTAGCCAACCTTCTGATAGAAGATAGTACCTGATGATGATGATGAAATGGTGCTTATCCGGCCGGATTAAAAAATACCGATACGGGTTCATGCTGGTATGGAACGACATCGTGAAAACGGGTCGTACCGACATGGTACCGACATCATTTCATGCCGCTTTTGCCTTGAGGCTAAAAAGGGTTGAAAGCGAGTAAATTTTTTCACTCAGCCAGGAGTATAGTCAAATCGAAGTTATTGCAGCGCGCCTACAAATTATTTTACAACTCATTTTGAAGGCAACTCAAAAGGCGACGAGTGAATGGATTACTCGAAAATTTCTAAGCGAAGACCACTTAGAGGCTGGTCTCTTTAGTATCCTTCATCCGAAGTGCTTTGCGTTTGAGTGTTGGCTCTTTGTTTGCGCGTATATTGGCGCCCTTTCAGGATCAACGAGGATGCATACAAGCGCACATGTTTCAATTAACCGACACGATATCATATCGGTATAGTGTAAACAGGGCGCAAAAAGCTTTGGATTTACCCACGCCAGTATCAAATCATGCTGGCATGGTACCGACATCGTGTAAACGGGGCCTAAGCGTTTACAGTAGTTGGACATCGAAAGAAAGTCGTTGACATAGATTGCATAGTCTCTGCCAACGGCTCGCAAAGTATTCTTAGGCCAAATATACGAGCGAGATTGGCGGAGTTGGTGCTTCCTTTTCTTTTTTTATCCAAACTTTATTTAGTGTGTCATATCCTAGCTCTACCTGACCTGACTTCACGTAATACATCCAATGAAAAGCCAGTTCCACAAGTCCAAGAGACCCTTGTGTAAATGCTTCATTACCACTGATATACGACAAATACCCTGATTTCGAGGGGGCTTTCAACACCCTTCTCCCACCACCATCGCCGCCATAAGGTCCGTACTCTTTCCCAGTGTTAGTAATAAACAATAGATTGTCAATCATGTAGCCTGAGTAAGCAACGATTTCGACAATGAACTCGTCTGGGTCCAAGATGAACTCGTATACTTCGTGATTAGAGCGCTCCCCGTGAAAAACTTTGCTCCCATCGCTGTAAAGAACCGCCAGGGCTGAAGAAAATGGAGATAACCATGAACGTGTGAAACCAAATCCCTGAAATATCTTAAAATAAACTTACACTTAACAATTTACAGGTAAAGACAATGCAACGAACAAGCTGATACATACCACCATAAACCGGTCGACCATCCCATCTCCGTATCCAAATCTTCAGCCAACTTTCATAAATCTGCTATCACAATAAACACTATCGAACTTCACAGATTCACCAATACTAATTAATCCCATGACAGATAAATTTAGAGTTGATTAAAGCAAACACAAAAAGGTAAACATTCGTCCTTCTTCATGGCTGTTATTATGTTTTCAAACTTTGTAGAAATGTTTGAACAAAAAATATATAATCTGGAGTCGATACTCAAATTTTAACTAACCAATTCAAAAGGAGTATGTTCTCTTGTAAACCTGGTTTCAATATAACAGGCAGGCAGGTGCAGGTAGCATTTCAGCTCCATACGATTATATGGAAACAAGACTTTAACTAGCAACCCTTACTACATTGAAAAGACAAATAATACCTTTTTTGTATAAACATATTGCAGTATCTTCTTCACAGTCAGAGTCGAAAAAATTTGGAGGTCAATTTTGTTACTGCCCACTTCATTGCTAAGCTGGTGCAGAGGTGAAAAGGTGGCCCTGAAGAAGGGACTGATGCTTGCTAGAACAATTTTGTGGGACTTCACTGACCCATCACAAGTTATAATTTCCACGTCAAAAAAGAGTTCGTCCTTCCAGCACTCTTCCAAACCAGACTGAATAATCCCTGGCAAGGCATCATCTATTACTTCATCTGTTGCAGAAAAGCCTGATATCGACCTGTTGTACTTTTGATGATTTCTATCCATTATAAACAGGATCCTGTGTTAAAAAAATAATTACAAAAAATTTCAAACAAATTTGATAACCAGACAAAATCTCCAAGCACGAAGATGACTGACAAAGTTTAGATTGTCAAGTGAACTAACAACCATAATAAATGATACTTGAAGATTAATTACTTTAAAAGAACTATTGAGAATCTATGCAAATGCTTTACGATACCAAAAGCTTCTTTAAACACCTAGCACAGTTGACTATATGTTGATTGCAAGCCTGAGCTCACTATCTGCTTTGTAGCTACAATGTGGTTTCCATTGAAAGTAGAAAGCTGCCTAGTCACATTTTATACTTTCTTCTCGTGGTTACTATAACAGGAAATTAGTGTAGAAACGACTGGCAAAAAAACAAGTCGGGAACAAGTAGGAAACGAGTAGGAAACGAGTAGGAAACGAGTAGGAAACGAGTAGGAAACGAGTAGGAAACGAGTAGGAAACGAGTAGGAAACGAGTAGGAAACGAGTAGGAAACGAGTAGGAAACGAGTAGGAAACAACTAGACAAAAGCAGAAACAAGTACAAAACGACTACGATATATACAGAAATTGGTAGAAAAAATTCAACTGCGGCTGCGATTTTATTTATTTAGTGGAAATCCTGCCTTAATAGCTATGATGATAGTAGTTAATATGGTATTTGTGTAGGAAAAATTTATTTGTGGAAAAATTTATTTATTTGTAGTTAATATGGTATTTGTGTAGGAAAAATTTATTTGAGATAGGCCCCCTCCCCAAACATTCAAACATTGTTCAAGCAGTGGATTTTCAGCCTATGCAGGTTGTTTTTCTCGAATATTAGAGTTCGTTATTTAATTTTCTGTTGTTTTTGAATAAAAAACAATATCACGGAGTTTTGCGTAACTTGATCTGAGACAACAGCGATCGCTTTGGAGAACGACATGACCAAACACGTAGGCCACTGCAAGGAAGAACACCGTGCCCACGTGGATAGATAAGCTTGCCTCGTTTTGGAGATATGTCGTTTCTGCTAAGTGACAAATCGTTTCATGTTGTTTCCTTATCGTTTCTCCTCGTTTGTATTCGTTTCTTGTTGTTTCCTGTTGTTTCCTGTAATAGTAAACGCGCTTCTACTTGCCGGTCAACCTAGTACGTAATACGATGAAGATTTGTTTGTTTCATGTCTCCTGTTGATTTTGGTTATAAAAAAGAAACTCAATAATTTGGGAGATATAAATAGGTAAAATAAAAGTACACCATGGCAAAATATGCAGATATCCCCGGACTGCTCACAAAGAATTGGTTTGCCTCTTATGCTTCAATTAAGTGACTTGAAGAGAAGGTTGGTACAGATTAAAGGTGGCTTAAATGTGTCAAGTTTGCACATACTTGAATAAACACCAATAAACAAACTACACTCTTTTTTATAAGAAACAGTAGATTTAGGTTCAGGCTGACTGTTCTTAATCTTTTCAAAAGTCTGAGGCTGGATTTTTCTTAATTTGTTCTTAAGTTAAGAGGGTGTAAGCAGTACGATTGCTAGCTTCTTCGCTCTAGGAAGGTGTTCAGGCCTCATTTGCCAACAAAGTGAGTGAGACAACCTTCATTTACCAACAAGTGTGAATATTCATCAAAAAAGCACCAAAACATTGCTAAAAATCCTCGTTTATGAGATAAAAAGTTATATAAAATTGCATTTTGCAGTAGCTCAGCCTCATCTTGTTCTTAATTTGTTCTTAACTTTTGACCAATTTTGAGGCCCATGTTCTTAGAAAATTGTCTAAATTAATCATGAATCGACAAACGTGGTAATAGTTTTGTCAAATCTGTATATCGGGACGTTACTACCCAGAGTGGCACCATGGTTGCCGCCGAAGGATCAGAGAATTTTCAAATTTTTATGCTTTCAGTTCCCTGGAAAATCCACTCTTTTAAGCACATTTCACTAAAGCAATCCTCCTAATCCTTTTGAAAATTCTTTTTTTGCAAACAAATTGGACAACAGATTAAAACAACTGGTACAACTTCGCCGTGGTCTTGAAAAATACCATGTTGTCAGTTACTTCTAAAGCTAGGTGACAAGCAGCACTGGTTGTTAATTTGGATCCCTCTTTTCATCTTAGCATGCCTTTTGAATGTTACAAAAACCTGGAGCTCATAGTGAATTGCAACTTTAGGGGAAATGGACGCAAGACTCAATTTTACCTAAAGAAGGCCTGGATTTTTAGATATAGTGCCAACAAAAAATCTTCAAATCTTCAAATCATTAGTTTGTTTACCTTCATTCATATCAAGGAATATCTTATTTAACCAACGGAGCGACTACCTTTGCTTGATCTTTTATAGATTTTATGACATGAAGGTCTCTGAAATACCTAAAGCATTTCTTCCATCGAGCGGATTCTACCTCAAATTTCCCATTGAGATACTATTAGGGGGTGTGACACCCCCCCTCCTCGGTCTCGACGCCCCTGGCGCCTTCGTATTGCAATCAATGATGATATATGGGCTGAACGAGAAAGATGAATTATATATTGAAAAGGGCAACAGAGCTCTATCTTTCGAAGAGCAGAAAGCGAAAGCTTGACAATAGCAACTGTATATCGAAAAGAACTAAAGCTAGAGAAAGAGGAGGACACTGAAGAAAGCTATGACAAAAAAGAAATTGAGGCTGACTGTTTTTCAATTATTTAAACTATTTTTGAACCATTTTTAAGATGCAGAGCTGTAAAAACTTTCGTGTTCATTTCGACCTTTATGTCATCTCTCTACCCATTCCTTCCCATTCGATTGCTCGATGAATATCATATTATCACGAAAGGAACAACGATCAAATGGTAATCGCTATGATATCCGCTACGTTAACGATGGTACTGAAGCCAGTGATGCTTCATTGTAATTTCTCGCGATAGATGGTAGGGTCTACGGTAATTGAATTTTTTCCCAATCCAGATATCTTTAAATGATTACAAAATGATTCTATAATTACTTCCTAGAGAATTTGTTTACTAGTTAAATTTAATATCTTAAAAGAAGAACAAGAACAATTTATCCGTCAATTTTCTTGGTTTCTGGTTAGTTTATTACACAAAAAGTCTCCTTGAAAGCTGCACCTTATAATTCTTGACAACAGGAATGAGAAACGAACGATAAAATACGGTCCACATCGTGCGCGCAAAGTAATCAAGACGTGCGAAATGCTGCACGCGGCCTATTACAAAGAATAGGGGCAAGGGATCAAGTTGCCCCAGGGCCTTGCGGTCTAGGGGAGCGTGTACGCCTTATAGAGTAATGAATTCCGTGTCAAAATTTAAATTCTGTTAATTTAAAGTAACAAAATTACATTTAAAAAAGTAAAACATTTTTTAATGAATTAATGAATTTAAGCTATTCTAAATGGCGTGGTGGCAAAAATTTCTGTTTGCTTCGCTCGCAAGGGGCCTCGTCTTTTACTTTGGCCCCAGGGCCTCCAAAACATCTTGGTGACCCTGACAACAACAGGGAATTCAAGCGTTCCGGGGTCGCAAGTCAAATAAAACGTACTGAAAAAACAACGTTTTGGTGAATTATTAACCATTGGTGATGAAAACCGACTCTGGGGGAAGCACATGGTCACAGATCGTATTCTGTGACCTGGTACGACTTTTCGCCGCAAGAACACCATCGGAGTCCGTCGAGCAGCAAGATATTGTGACCTTTTCTTTATTAACACACTCGCAGTTCTTAGGACAAAGTTCAAAATTTCTTCATCAAATTTAGCAGATCGCAGATCTGTACCTACAACTTCAACAAACACAGTGGGTATTTATTCATTATTGTGGAGATAAGCCACAGTTAATTTACGTGTGTTTATTGTTGTTTCACCCTAGTCTTCAACGTGGATTGGGGCAAGCTTTGCACTCGAACAAGGACAGTTTTTTTACCGGAAAAAAATCCCAGAATTTTGAACACATCATTGCAATTGCGTCTGCAAGACAAATAGGGAATGGCTGTTTAACCAACCTTATAACTTTCTGTCCAGTGAGTAGTAACCAGTAGCCGCACCTAACGACACGACAATTTCTGTCCCATACGAAAACACGAAAAACAAAAACAAAAACAAAAACAATGATTGACGAAGTACCTCATTGCGAAGAACTGAACAGTGGAAAGAGAGGCTATTCCAATAAGGCTTCTAACCGCTTCGCATTTCATGTGGATTGTTACTACTGCATTTCAGAAAAAATGGTTGTAAGATGACCAGATATATACTAATTCTAGGTGATGGAAACTTTTCCTTTTCACTTGCATTAGTAAAAGACAGAGAATTGTTCTTAAAGAAGTATTGGCAATGCAATTTTGATTCATTGGTTGCTAGTCAGGAATCGAAAGACAATGACGAGCGTTGCAGGAAAGGAGATAATAAAATCGAATATTTTGCGACATCATATGACCCTGTGGAGACTCTAGCACAGCATGAAAATTCACGCGAAAATATTAAGGCTTTAGAAGAGATAGGGGATGTTCGTGTTCTTCACAAAGTTGATGCTAAAAACTTGCATGCTACATTTCAAAGGGCAGCAGACGGGACAGAGGGGCTTGTTTTCTCTCGAGTCATTTTTAATTTTCCACATGTAGGCGGAAAATCAAATATAAAGGGATGTAAAAGTCTTCTAAAAGATTTCTTTTCTAGTGTAATAGAGTTTGTTGATGAAACTGGTCTTGTTTTTGTCACACTTTGTAAAGGACAAGGAGGTATCCCCACTGACGCTTCAAGAAATGGTTATGGTAATTCATGGCAAGTGGCATCTCAGGCATCTGAAGCTGGTATGTTTATATCTTTGCTTGCAGAGAGTTCCCAAGAAGTCTGACCCATCCTGGTCTAAGTTGGAAAACCTGTGTGATTTTGGCTACTCTTACCTACCTACAAGCAAATCAACATTGTTTGAGCTCCCATATACATGACTAAAGTATTTGTATTTATGCCACGGTTGACATGGCAGGTTAAGTGTGAGTGCTAAGGATCCTGGATGTTTCTGTCCATCTAAAGGGAAGCTGCAAGTTTTCCTGCCTGGATCCTGGTTGCAGACCAAGTGCAATTATGGGGGTATGGGGGGAAAGGGTTGGCTCCAGCCCTCTGAATCAGCACCCTTGTCAAAAAATTCTGGCTTTCTTCAGATGATTAACAAAGTGCCCAACCAAGATGTTATCTTATCACAAACTTCTGGGCCTTAGCCCCCTCCCCCTAAATGAAAGCCTGAGTTTCCTCCACTGACCCAGTGGTCAGGGTTTTTCTAGAACAAGAGTCATCTCCTCAGTAAAAATGTATTGTGTTCATACTGTGTGGGTAATTTCTTTTTCAAGCCTTGTTTTCATGTAATCACAAAGATCCCTGGTAGCATAACACTCACATAAATTCAAATGACCACCAATTTACAGCAAAGCTAATTTCTTGATGACACAGTTTTCACCAAAAATGATTCATTTGGGTGCATTACAATACTTGAACATAGAGCTTCCTGTCCATGACCAAGAATATTTGTTTCTGTTGAAATCTTAAAATTGTTCAAATTTTGTAGATTTCTGATCCAGTTAGGCACCTAATGTTTGTAAAATTGGCTGTACCAATTGTGCAATCTTTTTCATTTCTTCCATTATATCAAAGTTTTCAGATGCTGCAAGAACCGTCTTGAATAAGTTGAATTCCTCATTGATTTCAAGAGAAAGATTTTTAAAAGGGATTCATTGAAATGGAGGCCTTGATTTCTGGCATTGGTACTTATCAACATATGAACTCCATTATTCTCTGAGTGTGCTTCCATCAAAAAGAAACATGGACAGTTTCCATTACAACACAACAGTAAAAAATTTGTGCAATCATTGCTTCTTTGGCAATCCTTATGATTATATGGAAAACAGGCTTAATGAATCTCTTGAGTGTAACCATTTTTTCTTATTATAGAAATCTGCCAGTCATTTCCTTATGGCAAATAACACCTGAAGGAATTTGAAATAAAGTCCAAAGGTTAATGATGTCAGTGCACATATTTCTTTTTAGTCCGATCTTAATATTGGTAAAGGCAAGTACCATTCCAAAACTCAAAGTTATTCAATAGAGCTACAACAAGGAATCAAGAACATCCAAAACCCCAAAGAGTAGACTAACATCAAAAATTGATCCATTATGGCATGGGCATAAGAAGAATGTAATTGCCTTGGTTAATCAAATTTTATCACAATGCAAGAAACTAATTTGGCCAACCGGTGAAGTCGCACCTAAATCAGTGAATTCTTGCTTACTGTAAAATGCAAAGCTAAGAAAAAGGGAAGAACCAATGCATAAAACAACCTTCTTTTGTAGCTAATTTAGTGGCCTGTGTTTTAAAATAGAAAGAAAAGGAGCATGGCAAGATTTTTGTCTCCAGATTCATGCTTTCTGATGGTATAATTCAAAGTTAAATTTAGAGGAACAGCTGTGAACCTCCCTGTACTGCCCATCAAACATGTGCTGAAGACAACTTTCTTACTTTGAAGGCTGTTAGAGAACCAAGACAGAGACTATAGGAGATCCAATCAAGATCAAATAAGCCACTAGCTGCTTAAGGCTAAGCTTTTGTGATAAACTTTACTGGACCTTCTCTTTAATTCTTTTCAGGTTTTGTATTGTGCAATGTGATACCCTTTGAGTCAATAGCACCCCTAGGCTATGAGCCAGCTGGCTACAGAGGGAATCTTCACAAAGGCTTTATAGAAAAGGAATCATTAACATATGTCTTCAAAAAGGAGAAAAGAATTGTTTTACCAAATTTTCTGTAAGTTTTAACTCGTATCTGATCCATACAATTAAAATCAAATTGGTACTATATTCTGTAAAAATATATTTGTGTTAAAAAAAAGATAATATGAACAACAATAACAACTTTTTGAGATAGACATCTTAGGATCATTGTTGCTTTATAACTGTGGAACCAAGATGTAACTTGGTATTGAGTATCATCTAGTGTAGCCTTTTTCCTAAGAAGGTCAATCATTGATTTTAATTTGTGATATAACAACTTAATTAATTTCTTGGTTACGTTTTGGCTACATAATGATGATAAGAACTGTATAATTAGTAAGGGCACTTTTCATTTATCTTAAAAACATATGATGATACTTAATGCAAGAATTCTCTACTGACTACACCTGCACTTGCAGATCAATCAAGAGCTCAATATTTTTCAATGCTGCTTGACATTTATATTTTGGGTGATATTACAGATATCCTTGTTTATCTAGTTGATTACAAATCAAACCACCAAGTGAAGCAAACTTACAGTTCTGTTATGCTGCACAATATTTTCCTTTTATATCACATTGCCTTTGAATAAAACTTAGTTGCTGAAATTTTCTAATTTTTAGCAACTTCAGAGTTGGAGAAGAACTTATATTAGAAGCTGATGATTTCCTGTTGAATGAACTGACGAAATGGAATCCTTTCAAAATGTCGTGGCATCCACTGCTGAATTCTTTGTCAAATGTGCTATGTGTTTTTGACAACTTGTATGGTAGCTGTCACTCAAATGGAACAAGTCTTAGCAGTATAAACAGTGATTTTAACATTTATGTTAAAAGCAGTGCTAATCCTGACTTGCTCAGTTTTTTGAACGATCAATGCCAGAATACCTCTCTGATCTCATTTGGGTCCTTGTTTATTGACTCAACCACAACAATTTCTCCAGAGTCGTACCCTGTTACACCAGAAATTGTGATTGTGGATTCATGCTTGAAATACAATTCATTGTCAGAAGTTGCAACTAAAGTTTATGTTGCATTGGAAAATGTTTTTGGTAACCATGATATTTTATGGTCTTTGAGTGAATCTTCAGGTCCCATCTTGACAAGCAATCCTTTTCACAAGCAGATGGTCAATGCAGATAAATTTGATTTGAATAAAATCCCGTATTTTCTTGAGGACATGGACATGGAAGCCTGGTTGTCATTCAGACCAGAGTTAACAATATCAAAGGAACAAAAAACAAATTGTGATTCACATCTGAAGTATTACAAGGTTTCATTGGAAGAATACAACATGAGTGATAGAGAAAAAGATTATTTCTGTTTAGAGAGCATGCAAACCTTTTCGTTCTCCGCTTGTTTTGCAACTGAATCACCTATATATAATATTAAAATAAATAATATGCCTGTTGTAAGCATAGGCATTTTGAAAATGAAAAGAGAAATACATGGTTCTACTATTGCGAAAGAAAAGAAATATCCTACATTCCTTACCATTATAAGACCAGATCTTCTTTGTATGGCATTGCTGAAGATAAAGGACATAAGATTACTTTGGTTGAAAGACAAAGTTTTCTTACAAAGCCTGACGTATTGCATGGTAAGATATTGCTTTTATTGGAACGCAAGAGTTGTATCTTTTGCGAGTTTTGGCCCTGTGTAGACTGTGTAGATTTTTAAGCATTCAGAGGTTTTTTCACATAGACATAACTTTCAAGTGCCACTTTAGTTTGCTTCTAGCATTGTGCAAGCTTTGTAAACGATAGAATTCTAAAGTCAATAATCTAAGACAATGAATTAAAGGAGATAGAGAAGAGCCTTGAGAAACATCTAATATTGCTTGTTAAATCTATTGGGGCGCTTTCTTCTGCAAATGTTTAGCAAGGATTTGCTTTCTGTGGAATGTTCAGTTAAAAGATTTCAAATAATGGCTATAAGTGCTGATATACGTGGCTCTGCAGATTGACCTTTTTCATAGGACATTACCAACAATCGGCGATCACTAAGCCAGTCGTAGGTTATGTCAAGGTACCAGTCGAACTCCTCATTCTTTCCTTCTTCCGACACGGCGAGGTGCCTCCCTCCCGATGACCAAGAATGTTTTGCTTGAGATATTACCGCCAAGCTACATTCATTACCTAACCTTCAAAACTACCGCGTTTTCTTTCAGCAAAGCCTAACGATTATAAGATTCCCAATATTTTTTACATAGGTAAATGGATCGCAAACGCCAGTCAAAGTCCTGTACCCGCTTTGTTACCGTCATGATATATGCTTCTGGGTCAGAGGAGGTGAAAGCGAGAGTGTTCTCAGGGCTGCTCTACGTCGATGTTGCCTGGGTATGGTTCACAGTGTCCGATTGCTGAGAGTGTTGTGTCATGAGGAGAGTGACTTACTTAGCTTTTGCTATAGAATTATATATAGTCGTTGTGATGGACCGCTTTCTCATAGAGAAACTGTCGAACTGCAGAACAAACTGAGGTTGCTGTTGATTGACTTGAAATTTGACCTCAGATGAGGTCATTTGCTTTGGAAAAGGGACTCGTCACTGCCGGATCTCCCTCGTCTTGAAGGAAACCATTGAGGATGCAGACCAAGTGACCCCCAAGCATTCAATTGAACAAGACTACTGAATGCTCATGGGTCTACTTTGTTGTAAACGACACCTAGTTCGTTGACTACCTCAAAGAATAATGTAGTATTAGTGACACCTTCAAGAAGCTGTAACAATTTTGCCAGAAACGTAGGATCTCTATTTGATCACTCTATTTAGCCCGCGCTTTATTTAATAGGCCCCACTCCTCCACTTGAAATAAGTCCCATTCCATGATATCCTCATCTGGTGTCAGGACCAAAAGGAAAGTATAGAGATAGATCAATACGAAGCTATGATATGTTTCTGCATATTGTTGAAAATTGTTAAAATATTATTGTTTGTCAAAATAATTCAAAAACTGCCAAGAATGCAAATATATCTCTAAAGAAATTGTCAATGATCTGGCAGTCGATTTAAGAAACGGAGAAAGTGAAGTTGTTGTATCAACTATCATATCTCGAGGTGACAATTCAACGTTAAATGCGAAAGCAAAATCTGTAAACAAAGAAATGAAAACTCTGTGCGGAGCAAAAGATTTAGATTTCATCGAGCACCAAAACATCGATACAACTAAGCACCTGAATGGAAGTGCTTTGCACCTGACTAAAACGGGCACAGTCCTTCTTGCCAATGACCTCTCAAGGCTCAGTGGTGTGATGATTGGACTCACAGCTAAATTTAATAAACACACAGCTAAGCAAATTCACCCTACTTTAGAAAATCGAAATCCACATGAAATTGCTATTTCTGATACCGAAGATATTAACCCCCTTGCCAGACTATCAACTTTTAGGAACAAGAATAAAAGATGCCTAATTTTAGCTCATCTGAATATGATATCAATCCGAAATAAAATCTCAAAATTCTCAATCTCAATATCCTGAACGCTTTTAAACCAAATTAGAAGAATCCTTTCCAACTACACTCATTTTTTATAAGAAACAAAGGTTGATGTTGAGTACTCCAGTTTCCTAATGTTCTTGAAATTTCAATACTCATTGTTTCTGAAGAATTTCTTTATTATGATGTCATGAATAATGCTATGAAATGTTCGCGGCCTTTTTATCACGTCAAGAGATTCGCTTAAGTTCTAATGCTGTATTTAGATCTGGAAAGTATGTTTTTTCCTTGTGTCTTAGGTTCTAAGCCAACAGTGCAATCATGTTCTGGATTTTACGAAGTTTCGTTGTTCTCAGTTTTATCACGATTTAATAGTTTCTTAATTTTTTTGCTTCGAGTACTGAAGTTTCTTAATTTTTTCTGACTATCCAGTACTCGTTTCTTATAGCCAGTTTCTTATGAAAAATTGAGTGTAGTCGATTTTTAATTGATGGTTTCAAAGGACCTTTCCATTAAGATAGAAATGCAAACGGTGGCCGGATTCTTGTATCTATCAGAGATAAAATTCCAGCAAATGAAATCAAACAGGTGGACATTCAATTGAATGTGTATTAACGGAAATTAATGTGGGCAAGAAAAAATGGGTATTGATCATTACCTACCATCCCCTTTCTCGATATGAAAATTTTTTCTTTGCAGAGATGGGCAAAGTGCTTGACCAACTTACTCTTTGATACCAAAACTTTGTCATTGTTGGATATTTAAATTCGGAAGAGATAAATCGCGAAATAAGCAATTTCATGGATATCTATGGGTTAAAAAATTTGATGAAAAGTCCCACTTGTTATAAATCTGCTGACAGTCCCTCTCGGTTGATATGTTTCTAATGAAGTAAACCTCTGGCTTTACAGCAAATACTACAGCAAAGAGGTGGGATTGTCTGATTTTAATTTGATGATATTAACAGTGTTTAAGAGTGATTTTCTTAAAAGAGGTCCGAAGATTGTGACATACCGAGACTACAGTAAATTTTATCCTATAAAGTTTCCCAATGACCTTAGAAGCAATCTAGCTAAGAACAGCGAAGCATACTGAAAATTTTACAGTATATTAAAACTGTATTTCTGTTGTCGAAGAAGTTCTGAATAACCATGCACCTCTGAAACAAAGATATTTACGCGTAAATGATGCACCTCCGGTGCTCCTTTCATGACGAACACTTTAAGAACGGAAATTATGCTCCGTACACAGTTCCATAACAGGTTAAAGAGGCATTATGCTTTGAAAACTGGACCGCTTGTTTAAAGCAAAGAAACAGGGGTGTTAAAATTCTGCGACAAGCAAAAACATCATACTATGGTAACCTTGATATAAACTCTGCCACTGACAATAAAAAGTTCTGGACAACTGTAAAGCCACTTTTTACTGACAAGGTACAAACCTCTTCAAGTATTACGCTTATCGAAAATGAAAAGTTTATTACGAATGACAGTGAAACAGCTGAGATCCTTAATGATTTTTTCATAAATATCACAAAGACTATTTAAATTAACCCAGAGGTGGCGGAAATCTTCCGACAGAGGGGCTGGAGCTTCCGACAGGGGGCTAAAATGACTAAAATAAGCAGTTTTCGTACGTTATTATGTCAAATTTGCTCCGACAATAACCTCAAATTTCCTCAGATGGGAGGGGGCTAGATGCTTCCGACGGAGGGGCTGTAGCCCCCCTTAGCCCTCCCCTGGCGCCACCACTGCATTGCCCTTGGTCAATGCACACTTAATTCGATAAACCATTTGCTGGACCCTGTTGAAATTGCTGTTTAAATATATAAACATCATCCCAGCATTCACAAGATTATGGATAAAGTGAGCCATGGCACATTCTTCGAGTTCCAACCAATTACTATGGAGGCAGTCAATGATGAATTATCGAGACAAAATCCAAATAATCGTCCAGAATTTAAAGTATTTCTCCGCGGAAACTGAAAGAAAACAAAGACAGTTTTGTATCATTACTGACAAAATTTACATTTATTCATTACTCCAAAAGCGTTTCCTGAATCTCTTAGATTAAGAGACATACATCAAGACATACATAACGCTAGAAAAATCTCGTTTCATTTCCTTGATGTTGTTTGAGTACGATTATAAATCAAATACATATGAATATTCAGTTTCTGGTTCTCCTTCATAATTAACAAATAAGATTCACTGCTCATCTTTACTTTCTTCTCTCTCGCCCTCTACACCCAAGTAATTTGAGTTCTCTTTGGGCTAAACTGATGCTTCTACTGGCTCTTTAAAATTTCCCCAATGGTTTCTTTCTAACGTTTCAATGGTTTCAAAAGAGTATTCAAAATTGGATAAATTTAGGTATGTTCAAAATTGGGCGAGTTATGGCGAATGAAAGATATCAAGTTTGGTTCATAAAGTTTCTGGCTTGGTTCATAAAGTTTTGAACCAAGACCAAATTACATAGGTTTGGTGGGGAAAGAACCTGTGCCTATGCGGTCATATCTCAGCCAATTTGTAACTCATTCAGCTAATTTTGCACATTATTGTTGCGAATTTGGGTTCAACAGAGAGAGAGCTTGAAGCAAGAGACATACAACGTGTTTCAGCGAACTCTGTTAATCAAAAGCTATTAGAGACCTTTAGCATGTAGTTATAGCCATAAGCTATTAGCGGAAAAAAATAACAATTAGTATACGCTTGGGTTGATATTAAGTTCACTCTATCTATTCCTTCGCCTCGATTTTTAACTCACAATCGGTCAGAATTTATAATCCCCTCGTTGTGATTGGCGATCGAAAATATTGCCAGCTGTAAACGCCACCAAATAATTTTCTCCATGGGTTACAAGAAATTAAATAAAAAAGCCCTTCTCCAGTTAAATAATAGTTTATGACATTCTTGCCCACTGACCTTAATAGTTTTTGACATTCGGGGCTGACATCAAAATATTCCCTCCACTTTTATGCTTGCGCTCCAGGTAATTTTGTATTGAAGATAGAAATAACTTCCACGCAAATTTTTCAAGTTCTCACCGAAATTTGCACCGAAATTTACACCGAAATTTAAAAATATGACTGAAATTTTTGTCACCGGATTTTTGGTGCTTAATAAGTCCGCTATTCAAAGTGAGAAAACTACAGAAAAACGAAACTATCGACCAATCACAATTCTGTTCGCTTTATCAAAGGTCTACATATATGCTCAGGTTGTTGACTTTGCAGATAGGTTCTTAGTTCCGTACTTATGTGGTTCTTCATCAAAGTTCTAATTTTATTACTGTAATGAATTATCATTGTTGAAAATTTATATGCTATTGCGACCCCAGTGTACATGAATTGAAGGAATTTAATTTCCGATAAACATGAAATTTTAAAAAGTAAATTTTTGTGACAGCTTTATGTGTATATTCTTGATTAGAAATGTAACCAGTATTTCAAGGTTTAATTGCTTCTTGGTTGAAGCTAAGCAAAACGCTCAGATTTCAATAGTATTGTGCTGCCAAAACGAGCCAGCCCTATCTGATATCTGCTTTGTACAGTTAGATTGTTGTCATGACAACGAGGAGGCGATGCTTCATTTATCCTCGTAATCGTCTCACTACCACAACAGTGAATTGTCTCCTTGACATAACAGGTCATGTTTTTCAAGGAGTTGAGAACTGTCTGCGATTACCCGTCATCAATAAACCCAAGGCGTTATTTACCCTTTGAAATCAATCGTAAAACAGAGCAAAGGTATAATACAGCAGATCAAGTTATGCCGCCTACTGTTTATGATAAATGGGTGCAAATACAAATAGCATTGCCTGAAGGATTTCTCAAATTTTGCAAGTTATTTTGAACATACAGCAAAAATTTCGCAAAATCACTCAAATGAATAGCTTTTCCTATAGCTCTTTTGCTACCTTCTCCAATAAACAATCTTTAAAAGTGTATTGCCCTTAAAAAGTATAGTTCATGAAACTAATTGTTTATTTTCGATCCGAGAGCGAACGCCTAATCACACATGACATTTAAGGGACCGTTTTACGTCAAGATCCTTGGAAGAGCAAAGGCGCGCAAAGCTGCCACAAAATCTCCTAACTTAGCCAATGGCTCCTAAGGTAAGCATGAAAAGTCTAGAATTTTAAATACATTAACAGCTCATGCTGTTTATGTAATGCCTTTCGTGTTACTAACGTCTAGTTACTTATGCCTATGGGCGATTGTGCAAATATAGGTACCTGTTATTGTTTTACCGAAATCAGTAAGAAGATACTGTTTCTTCAATTAATTTTTTTCAGACCACCCCATAAGGTTTTGATTTATTATTTATTTCCTGCAACAAAAATTGTTTTATTGTGACTAGATTAATTCATTTATAGGAATTTTCATATTTTGCAAACAACTTTTCATATTTTTCATCAAATTGATGGTAGGAATTATCAAATGAACTCAGCACAACACCATAGAATATAATTTTGATCAGGGTCAAGAAAATTAAAGCTTTTAGGTTTTGGATCCTTTTTTCAATTTATCAATTATCTTTATTGATACAGGCCTCCAAACTATAATATGTTAAAAAGGCAGTCTACATATACATTAAAAATGTCATCACATAGTTGTTTTCAGTGGTCTTTGAAAAAATGGCAGAACCTGGAAATAGAAAAATCAAAGTTGAAATGAAAACGAAAAATAAAAGAGCATCTATCCAAACAGTAGCATTATTTAATGTCTCTTAAAAATAGTGTAAGGTTTACTAATCAGAGCATTTTGCAGACAGTAGAAATTTGAATTACCTTTAGATAAATATTCTTTATTTTTCAATTGCCCATTAGATATTGCTTTTCTATTTAGCAAGGTTCCATATTTGTTTATTGAATGAACAACTTAAATTGTTCCAAAGCATTCCTTTTTAGGCCTGAAACCTCAACGATGATCAAAATGTGTTGTTAGCAGACAAAGGGAATCAAAATGTCAATGAGACAGGTTGGGTTACTGACAGCAGGGGCGCAACCATGGAGTCCAAGAATGTGTGCTGCATGTGGCGAAAGATTTGCTTATTGTTCAACTTTAGCTATATACATATATGAGGTATTTTTCCTTTCTTATATAAACTTGTAAACATATTTTGAATTTTGAAAACAGGAAGGCTCTAAGTTGCTACTTCAGATTTCACAATTAGTGCATCATCATGCAACTGTATTGTTCCACGCTTTCAGTGAAACCCGGAGTAGCAGCTTAGAACCATCCTTTTCTATACACTATGAGCATGTACAACTCTGCCTATACAGCATCATGCACATTATGGCAGACCAGTAAACAGTAACAGCTTAGAGGTATCCTGTTCTACAACCTAATGATACACCTCTACCAATGCATCATTTAGCACTGTATCAAAGACTGGTAAAACAGTTACTTTCATTATTTTTGTATGTCATTATAAATGGTTGCCCATTTATCACATTAAGCATGGTCACATTGACGATTTGACTGTAACTTTGGCAGTCATTTCTTCAAAGCCTTGAGTATATATATCTATATGTACTTGCAATTTAGATTTAGTCATAGAAATGACACTTTTTTGTACCGGTTTCATCTGATTGTGCAGAATCTTCAGCCAATTGGATATAAAATTTTATAGTTACCCTATATCTATAGGTATATGTGAACTTTCATAAAATGTGAACTTTCATAAAATGTGAACTTTCATAAAATGTGAACTTTCATAAAATGTGAACTTTCATAAAATGTGAACTTTCATCTTTTTCAGACATATATCAGAGTTGTATATGCATAGCATACCAAAATAGCAAACAGAGCAAAATAGCCCAATTAAAGCAACTGATTTTCAATGCCATCCCTGGATATCTTTCTTCTAACTTACTCAGTTGTTCCTTCTGTTTTGGTTGTAATCCTTCATCAGAATAATATAACCATACATAAAACAAATTTAAATTTGGTAACTTATACCAAAAGATCAAGACAAAGTTTTAAATATAATAGCATCTTGTTTTAGTATTACATCCATCTGTATCTATATATCAATTAAGGGATACATATTTGCATATGAATTGTGTGATTGTTTTAGTGGGATGCCAATCTGAAGAAGTTCAATCTCCACTCAGTAGTATCTGCACACAAGAAGACCATAACTTCAATCAGCTGGAATCCAAAAGATCCAAACATTCTAGCAAGTGCAAGTACTGACAAGGAAATTATTCTCTGGGACATCTCAGATCAAAGAGTTATTGCTCGCTTGAAACAAATAAAGGAGTCTCCTGTTTGCATTGAATGGTCACCTCATGAAAAGGATGTTATTTCATTTATTTATGGTTGTGGTCCACTATTTATGTGGAACAGCTCTTTGAATCAAGAAGTGACCTCCCACAAAGAAACATTTAGTTTCTATTCTGATGTAGCACACTTCTCTTGGAATCACAAAAGAATAGGAAAATTAGCGTTTGGTCACAAAGATGGCTCAATCTCTTTGCTCAATCCTGGTAAAAAAGCACAAAAACATATTTTACGACCAGATAGCTCTGAGGAAAATGGAGAAGAGGAATCAGTTCAAATGCTGGAGTGGGACTCATTGTCACTCGATTACTTGCTTGTTGCGTATAAAAATCGGACTGGAATTAGGCTGATTGACACAGATTCTATGAATATAATAATGAGCTTCAAATTGCCTAGTGCTGCTGCAAGAATCTCAGGTTTCTCATGGATCTTAAATGCTCCAGGCATGTTTGTGACTGGAGGTAAGAATTTACTGATACAAGTATTTATGTTAATTTTATTTCTTTTATGAGCACATAGATTGGCAGGAATCAATATGCATGCTTCTAAAACATGTTTTCATAGCCAAGTTTGGTAATTATTGCTTCATAACTACCAGAAATTTTCTTAAAGCTTGAAATTTTCATTGCTGCATGACCTATAACATTCACCAAAATAATAAAAAGTATAACTTTCTTTTCCCTATCTTAAAAAAGAAATCACTTTTTGTGAAAGTAATCACTTTTTGGGCTGCTTCACTATTCATCGCTGTTGTAAAAATGAGATTCCAAGGAAAGAAGTTCATGAGAATGCTATGATTTATTTCTACAAAATGACAATATAATAAGTTAATAGAGTAATTATTATTTGCAAAATGATGGAATTTTAGTGGTTTTTTGCATAACCAGGACTATTGAGCATTTCAGTGAATGACTTGAATGCCATAATTTGTTACTTTCCATTGTTACCTTGTGTTTTATTCAATGTGCAGAAAACATAGAGTCAGAGAGAGAGGCGATGTACTTGCCTGTTGTGCTTTATCCTGAACTGAATTGCTTACAAATTAATATACTTTTATACAAAATAACAATGCTGACTAAGGGTGAGTTAGGATGATGTTAAAATGAAGCAATGTGATAAAGAAATATCTAGGCATAGAATGGGAGAAGCTGACTCAGCATGACTTGAATGAGCGGAGATTAAAACAATAGTAGAGGGAATGCACTGTAGTATGCAATATCATGAACAACACAAGGGGAAATCATTGTGATGGCATGATCAGCAAATAGTTAGAATATGGCCTATTTAAAATATTGAAATCACTACAAGCCTTTCCCTTATAATGTTAAAACTGAGATTTTTCAAGGCCCATATTATGTTAATCTATGTAAAAGCTGTTTCTAGTAGCTACCAGAAATAGCTAAGGGTGATATTCAACTTAAGTAAGATAAAAATTGGAATTCAACTTTTTTAAGCTGGCTAGAGGGAGCTTCTCTAGATATTGGTTAATCTTGTGATAAATCCTAATCAAATAATCAATCAAATATCTGAAAGATTCGCAGATTCTTTCGAATTTTATTTAAATTATGTTTTCTCTAGATACACAAAGTGGAGTTTTGCGATTATGGAGTGTTTCCAGAGATTCGCCAGTTTTGAATTTGAAAATAAAGGAGACTGGTTTTCACTCAATCTGTGTAATTCATAGAAACAAGGCACTAGACTATCTGCCAATGGATAGTGGAAGAGGATGGGCTGCAGCCTCATCTACTTCACTGTCTGCAGGCAAATCATCTTCAACTCCAAACTCTGCATACCAAATTCCCCCTGCACATGTAGTTTGTACGTTTTTGGATGGAGGTATTGGACTCTATGATATCAGCAAACGAAGATGGGATTTTCTAAGGGACTATGTAAGTTGTTCTTCATGTAATATATTTTTTCATTACCAAAGACAATGGCCAGTTGTTTTATCAGTAGAAAAGCTACCATTATTCCAAGCAAACATTTGTCCTTATCAAGATTTTAGTTCTATTATGGATGTTAGTTTATGGATTTGTGTTGATCTTGCATGATAAGTTTAGTATTTGATTATTGCACTCTTAACTACAATTCTGTAGGATGCCACCCAGTCTTTCAAAGCCTCTCAAATAGTGCTGCTGTATGGCGTGGCTCTTTGTGATCTTGACTTCAATCTTGACTTGACAACAAAATTCAACTTAAAACAGTCATTCTTTCATGCTTCCTTTGTTGCAGGGACATATTGAAACCATATTTGACTGTAAATTTCATCCTGATGACCCAGATCTTCTTGCAACTTGCTCTTTTGATGGTACAATTAAAGTATGGAATATTCAAACAATGGAAGCTGTGAGTTTAGTTTCTTCTTCAAACAAGAGAAATGAATTCAGCTGTTATCTGTGAGCTTGGAATTAACTGGTGTCAATGTAGTTTCAATGTCATTGAACCTCCAGAGATATTATCTCAATGATCTGTGAATTATTTGTTAGCCATGCTGTCAATTGTTTTTTCTATTGTTCCTATCTGATTTAGCATATAATGGCCTGACACAGACAAGTAAAGTGATTATTTGATTATTGAGCCAGATGCTCGCTAAAGTGACACTTTTAAATAATATTATTTACCAGATTTTAAATTAATCTCATTTTAACGCCACATGTTAAATATTTGTTTGCAGGTGAAATCAACTTCTAGAAATGAAACTGCGATATATTCCATATCATGGGCACCAGGTAGTTAATTATTGATTGTTTTAGTTTACTGCAAAAGTATTCAGCAAGCAGCAAATACTTGTTAGTTTTTGCTCCTTGTAAGTGATTTAGTCAGGCTGTTGATTTATTAGTAATATTTTCGTATCATCTATGGATATTTATCAGGTTGATGCAAATTTACGTACTGCTCTGAATGGACTATGGCTCACATGAACATGTTTAGTATTTGAAATTAAGTTTGGAGAAAGTACTTTGATCGAAATTTATTCGAATTATTATAACTTTTGTTTGAATATTGAAACAAAGTTTTGAATTTATTTTCCCGTCTTAAAGTCATTCCTTAAACTTTCTGCACATTTCTCGTAATGTTGGAATGCACAATAAAACAATAGGTTGTGAACCATAGAGAGAGTCATTGCAGCAAAGACCTCTTTATATTAACGCAGGCGCGCAACCAGAAATTTCAGAGGGCAGGGGTCCAAGACACAAAAAGGGCACTAATTAAACTTCATTAAAGGTCCACCGGGGCATTTGTTTAGGTACACCGAAAATATGAGCAGTTAGTAAATCTGTAAATATTGTACGCCAGACAAGGGAAACTGATCAATAGAGAAAAGTTGTGGTGTACGGTTTATTTTGTGGTGAGGTGTGATGAAGTTTAGGAGGCCCGAAGGAGGGGGGAAATGGAAAAAACAATGCCTCTTGCGAGCGAAGCGAGCAAAAATTTTGCCACCATACCCTTGCAAATAGCTTAAATTCACTAATTCGTTTAAGATGTTTTACTTTTTAATTGTAATTTTGTTACTTTTAATAAATTCCATTTAAAAACAGAATTCATTGCTTTGTGAGGCTCCCTAGACCTCGAGGCCCTAGGGCAATTTGCCCCTTTGTCCCCCTCTCGGCGACCCTGCTGTCATCTCCTTTTCCCAGCGCCAGCTCACTTTTGAATAGCAGCCCATCATCTTCCATATCCGAAGACATTTTGCGCTTTAAAATATTATTATTGAATTCTTTGCTTCGCACTACAGATTGGAGGAGGTTGAACAGTTCCACGAGCCTTGCCTTCAGCTTGTTTCTGTCTCCAAGTCTTGCCTTGAGCTGATTTGTAATACTGACAAGGAACGGAACAGCTGAACATCAACTTTTTGTGTCATATTTACTGCTTGCTAATACCAGTCCGAAAATATTTCCCTGCATTCGCTCGTTTCATGCAAAGGTCTTCTATGACCCTGTCAACTATGTGACAGGCTTGGAAAATGTCTTGGTTTTTATTCTTGTAACTTTTTACCAGAGGTCGTAGAGGCTCTATCCCGTTCAAAATCCTGTGCCTTTATTTTGGTTTTTGAGTCCCAGAACCATTCTTCTTCAAAGCCAGTGCGTAGCGCATCATAAAACACGCTGTAGAGTTGGGGCTTGAAGATATACTCTATTACTGCAACATGATGACGTTCGACCCAACAAGTGCGCGAAAGTTCGACTAAATCATTTATCTGTATTCCTGCGAGGTCCATTACATCTCCGTAGTGTGTCATTTACTGTATGACCAACCATTTTAGCGTAATAGTTAAAATATTCAAGCAATTTTCCAGGAAAAAGGGCACTTTTACCCTTTTGAGAAAAAGGGCAGGGGTCTGGACCCCCAGGACCCCCCCCGTAGTTGCGCCCCTGTAACGTGCCTGTATTCAGAAGCATTTCGTGAAAGACACCAGCTCAACTGGCAAAAAAAATATCCAAAGTGAAAATTTTTTTGTTTGAATTTACCCGTTCTTCAAAAAGGAACCAAGCTAGCAAACATTTTTGCACATCTTTTGAAAGGTTACTATGACTCTCTCTATCGCCAGGAAAGTGACCCGTGTAAAAGTACAGGAGCGGATCCAGACTATAGCAACTGTAGCTCGAGCTATAGTCAAATTCTCAGTGTTTGATTTTCGAAATACAAAGTTTCCTTGCAGTCTCTAAAACTGTGTTTATGCCCACAAGTGTTTACTATCAACATTTGAAAGCAGCGGTATAGGTTATCAAATGCGATTAACAAACATGCAATGCTGGCAATGTGTCATCACAATGCCTCTCCAGATAAGATATAAAACACTGAGCGCAGAATGGTCTAATATTAAAACTTAGACGAATCAGAAGTTTCGTTCTTTGTTGACAGTAACCAACCAGAATTGAGCTACAGTGGATATTCCGAGCTATAGTCGGTCTATGGATTTGCTCTGGAAAAGGCATCGAAGACAATGAAACCCGTACTATAATTTTTGGCGCGAGCTATAGTGAAGCTATAGTCAGGTTTGAAAATGGCCTTTTAACCAATAGAATATGAGTATCCAAGTTACTTCTTCGCTCTCTGTCCCCTGTAAAGCAACAGTGGACTATAGCTCGTTTTCACATCCTGGGTCCCCTGTAATGTAGCTTCAACGGCAAGGACCTACTAGGGAATAGACAGGGACGGCGGAACGACCAAGCGGCGGGAGGGGGGTGGCAGGCTTGAGTAAAAGGGCTTTTGATTCATACGTAACTGCAATTTCATTTCGATCTTCTGCTAACTTTCGGCATATATAACTATTTTACATGTTTTGAGAAGTTCAGAATTTTATATTAATCTCTCTGATTATTACAATTGGCCAGTTTCAAGGTAACTTTATTAAAAACAACACCTTCTGCCAAAGGGCAACAGGGGCGGTTGTACCCCCACACCCCCTTCTCTGGCGTCCCTGGAAATAGAAAAAGGATGTTCGAAGGGATATTTATTAATACGAAGGAACTATAAACACACATGGTTATATCATTTGCCCATATAGTGGGCGTGTCCCACAAGCAAGGAGGGCGTGGTCCCGATCCCAAAAGATTTGAGCTATAGTCACCAAAAATCCTGGATCCGCCCCTGAAGTATATGGCTCTAAAATGTCCTATCTATTATTAATATCAATTTTTCTTTGTAGGGGACTTGAATTGCTTGGTAGCTGCAACCTCTCGCAGTGGTTGTTTTATTTGGGATGTTGAAAAAGAACGCATCATTATGCGGTTTAATGAGCATGGCAAAAGCAGTGTTTTTACTGCTTCGTGGAATCAAAGAGACTCAAAATACATCGCATCAGCAGGCTCAGACAACAACTGGTAATTTCTATTAATTTATCCAACTTGCAGTTGATATTGCTTGGCTAAATGAAGATGAGCTATCCCTTTTTTAAGGGGAATTCCAAACTAGTTTGGTCTGGGGAAAAAGGACCGTTTAGCTGATGCTTGCAAATAGGCCAGAATACTAGAATTTCGCACACTTAGTAGGCCTAAGTAGAAAGTTTGAGATGGACCATGAGGTATGTTCCTTTAAAATTTGCAAACGATTTTTACCTGTTTAGTAAACATGTGGTTTCTGAAGCGTAAAATATCTGGCTGAGATAGCCACTTAATAGAATAGGTTTGAAGAACATGAGATCTGGCTTGAAATGTCAAACTTGATTGTTAGGGAGCATAAGCTATTGGGTCATCTCTTAGTGAACTGGCGAAACAAAAGTTACGAAAGCAATTCCATGACGTGTATCAGTTTCTTAAGAGCATGTTGTGCACGAAATGCAAACCAATTGCAAGTCCAAACATAAAATGGAAACTGCCATTTATGTTATATTAACAGCAAAGAAATTTCTTATATTGTGCTCAAGAAAGCTCAAAGAACGTATCAGTTTATCTGGAGTTTAACTTTTTAACTAATAATATCAGGAATATTAGCAATATGTGATAGTGCAGGTATTCTGTACCTGCTGATATAAATCTATATCGATATTGCCTCTAAAACCCAGTTACAGTCACATTTAACTTTTAGAACAAAGATGAGACTAATGCTTTTTTCACATCTCCCTTTTCCTCGTTTATTTTGAAGAATCACATTAAGTTTCAAAATGAATGAAAACGGATTAACCTTAGCCCTTGTATCTTACAAGATAGCTTTTAAAAAAATCTTACATGTCAAGACATGCTGAGACTTTTGATCTGACACTCTTCAGAGTTTAAAACGTTTGAATAATGTGAATTTTGCTCCAAAACTAGGAAACTTCTTAATGGGCTATTTATTGTTAATATCAAAATATGTCAACCAGAAACGCGAGCACATGACTAATTTTGTTTTGTATTTTTGTCTCCAACCGAATTTATTATGTCATATGATACCCAATCTATGAACAAAATGATTGTTAAATGTTGTACTAAAAATTAATTAAATGGTAAAGGAGTCATTCTCTGTTTTACCACAGCATTGTTCGAATGGTGGATGGAACATTAGTGAAACGATACAAACATCCGGCATCAGTGTTCGGTTGTGACTGGAGCCCAAACAACCGGTAAGACTCATGTCGTTCATGCAACTTAGCAACCGTTAGTTTCCTTACACGACATGTGGCTGACACGACATGTCCTGAAACGACATACGCTCGACACGACAAGTGCACGACACGACCTGTGCAACGTCTTTGCTCACTGGTCTTATTGAAGTTATACTCTCGAAAGTGATTTTATTTGGAAATTGTTTATGTATTCTTCTCGCTAAACCTTTTTGGCATATGAATTAAATTGTTTTAGGACATAATCAGCGGTTGCTTCTCCTTTTCAGAGATCTTTTGGCAACTGGCTGCGAAGATAAAGTGGTTAGAGTGTTTTACCTTCCATCAAAAGGAGAGACAGCCATTCGCACATTTACAGGCATGTTTGTTGTATCAATCTTTTGTTGTCGTGGGCTGTAGAATGGCTGTAGAGTATCCTGCAGCTGATTAGTGGACCTGTTAATTTGCCTGAAATATTTTCAGATCCTTTGAATAAATCTTAGTATTATTAGCAGTTGGAATTATTGGCAACATTCCCAACTTGCAGTCATAAAAATACGCAAGCACGCGTGTTAATAAAACAGCGACATTGTTGCCTTGGACTCAGGTTGTTCCTTGACTACCACTTTTGTTGCAACTCTCTGTTTCTCGTGGCTCGTGCAAATCTTTTTAGGTTACTGCCATGCTGACCCACATGCTTAAGAATAAGTTTTCATGCTTAAGAATAATCAAGCTGAAGAATCCGTTGAATCCGTATTCAAGGTTTATTGGTCATTTCATCAATTTCCAATTTTGAACACGTTTGCAACATTTTTAAATTCCTCACAGGCCATTCCTCCAAAATCTTTCACGTCAAATGGTCGCCTTTGAGAGAAGGCATTTTATGCAGTGGATCAGATGATGGGTATGTTGTTGTTTTTTCTGTTTGCTGCCTTAGCTGAAAACTCCAATTAGCAATAATTATAGTTTATTCATTTTTTTAACCAAAGAATTCTTTGCACCCGAAAAGAAATTTCGATGCTCTTAAATTTTGTTCACTTTATTCCTAGGACCATTCGAATCTGGGATTACAGCCAGGTAAAGTTTTTTTAAGTTTTTGGAAATATAAGAGTTTCGATTTCACTTTTTGAAGAACGATGATTGAAATCATTTGGAGAAGGATGTTTTTTAATTGTGTTTTATGCTTAAAAGCAAAAAGTTTGTCTGTGTGCCTCGATTTGATGTACAACCAACTGAGTTGTAGATCGAGCTTCAAACCCCTTTCACACACTTTTTTAAGGTTGAATTTTACAAGAATATTGAGGCTCAAAACTTGTAAAATTTAAAAATAAACAAGAATAATTACCAGCCTTGAATTTCATCGACAGCTGGATTTTTTATTTGTCTGTGTATGTTGAGCAAGAATGGAAAGTGAGAGGTTTGTTTCATATTCCAAAATGCCGTCATGATACAGAACGATCGTGGCCAGGATTTAAACTTTCTTTTTCTCGATTTTCACTGAATCCACGCGTCTTTTTGCTTAAGAATGACTTAAGAGTATATCTTGGCTCATTAATGCAAATTTATAAGAATATTGATGCTTTGTCATTCTTATAAAAATATGTACGTTGCTAAAATTATCTTTTTAATGCTACCTGAATTTGAAAAGCCTCTTTGAAAATCTCTGCAGGATGGCTGTGTGACTGTTCTCGAAGGGCACACAGCTCCCGTGCGTGGTCTGCTATGGCACTCAGAGTTTCCTGATGTCCTTATCTCTGGCAGTTGGGATTATTCATTGCGAATATGGGATGTCAAGTAAGCTCTGCAATGCTTCAATAATGGCCTTGCAAAAATGTGCCATTATTGAATTCCAGTTCTTCGAAATATTTACAGCAATCTTCATTGAAGCTTCATAATCTGTTTTGCTTAGCAGTAAGGCTGCATTTGTGGTTTGTTTGCAACTTGACCAATTTAGGGTCGATTTTAGGGTGGACCAAAAGCCACAAAGCCCTCGAAAATTAAGCCAAGCGATTGCAGTGCATATTAGAAAAAACAGTAGCTGTGAAAGTAGCATTTCAAGAAGCATTTACTGACCGACTACTGCTGATATTTAAATGATAATGGCTCCCTCCATCTCCCTTCTTTCTCCCTTCTTTCTCCCTTCTTTCTCCCTTCTTTCTCCCTTCTTTCTCCCTTCTTTCTCCCTTTTTTCTCCCTACTTTCTCCCTTCTTTCTCCCTTCTTTCTCCCTTCTTTCACCCTTCTTTCTCCCTTCTTTCTCCCTTCTTTCTCCCTTCTTTCTCCCTTCTTTCTCCCTTCTTTCTCCTTTCTTTCTCCCTTCTTTCTCCCTACTTTCTCCCTTCTTTCTCCCTTCTTTCTCCCTTCTTTCTCCCTTCTTTCTCCTTTCTTTCTCCCTTCTTTCTCCCTTCTTTCTCCTTTCTTTCTCCCTTCTTTCTCCCTTCTTCTATCGAAAGAGGCTGTAAACACCATGAAGATATGATTGCTACTGCCTCCAATGAGATTGAAAAGCCGCCCTGAGTTTCCTACTTAGTTGTTATTTTCCAGTGCGTTGTTATTTTGATTGTCTTCTTCTAGGACTGGTTATTGTATAGAAAAAAATTCAGATCACGCGGCTGATGTTTATGGTGAGTTTCATGCAAACATGTCAGCGACACTATAGCCGATGCTCTAGACTTCACTTCTTTTAAGTAAGAGGTCTGGAACATAGGCTAGGAAACTAGAGCAAATTTCAAGTAAATTTTTTGGTGATAAAGGAACAAAGGGCCAATGATCATTTCTATTTCCAACTTTCAAATGAATCATCTCGCCCAATCACTCTTTAAGAAATTCAAAATATTTTTGAGAAAGGCTGAAAGATGAATATGATGAAGGAAGCTTTCAGTGGCAAAACGTGCGGAAGACGTGGGAAGGGGGATTATATTTCGATGATTTTGATTTTGTATGTGATGTGACAAAGCAGGGGGTATGGGCTGTTGCTCGCTAGCCCTCTGCTATGGCGTGCCGGTATTGCGATTAGCCTGTCATACCATTCTGTCATATAAATAAATGAACGAACATTGATGAATATTTTATTAATAAAATTTGAGTGGATAATGAAGGGTTGAAGACAGGGTTTTACAACCTTTGTAATTCTTGAAGAAAAGATAATTGACAACAATTACCTGATTGTCGCATCAATCGTGAAACGTGGAGACCAGTTACTTAGAATCGTTATGTTTTGATATAAATATTATTCAAATACATAAACAGAAATCCACCTCCATAAAACTACTGTTTTTCTCAACTTGTTCCTGAGCGACGTGATCTGTCTGCTATTAATTATAACTATTAATTTTTGGCAGTCTGATAGCTGACTATTTATTGTTGTGATTTCTCCATCCCTATATTTAGTTGTTTAGCACTCATTTTGCCAAACAATCTTTCTACACTTGCTTTAAAGCAGTTTATTTTGTCCTAGCCATTGCTTCCGATTTATTTTATTTATTTTTTTCTTAGGGCTGGCATGCCATCGACAGAGGCCATTTATTCTAGCTTCGTCGTCACGTGATTCAACGGTCAGGATCTGGGCACTAGACTACTTTACAAGGCCACTTTACTTGCGACTTCTCTGTGGCTTGCAGTTTAGTGAAATCCTGCAGACTCAACCAGGTATTTTCTAAACGCTTCTCTGTAACTTGATTTTATTTTTTTTTATTTTTTGTACTTTTTCTTTCTGACACAATTATCCCTTGATATGAGGCCTTGATATAGGGCCCTAAATTTATGAACTGCATTTGATTCAAAAATATTTTAGCGTCTATGCTTGAAGACAGCTTCTGTAGAATCATTCCTAATCAACCGCTTGGATTTTCTGTCTTTCACCTTTAAGCTTTCACACGTCTTTTGTCTTTTACCTTTAAGCTTTGAGGATCTTGCCACACGACAGCTTATTTCGTCATTTAGGGACCGCTAGCGTTTGATACTTGAGGGCGTTTACCGCAACAAAGAGCTGGTACCTTTTGCTACCTTTCAAACAATCTACGGCTTCGTATGAAATGACAGCTAACTTTTGTTTCTTTCAGTAATTGAAGAGGAGCAGAATGAAATTTCTTCGGAAAGCAAATGGAAGTTCGCAGGCACCTTCTCAAGTCACATCAATTCACTAATCGAGCACGAATCTGACAGATATTGTAGGAAAGTTGCCAAACTATATTCGCGCTTGTTTTTGGTAAGATCGAGTTCAATTTTTGTAATTTCTGGTTTTTATGCATAAGTACTGGAAAATTTCAAGATGTTGTTCCAATAAAGTTTTAATTATCGTGATAATATTGCTGATTGCTTTGTTGCTTTGTAGGCCCCGTTTGGTTTGAAGAATCTGTGGGTTCTTGTTTCTGTTCTCCTGGAAAATGACCAACAACAACTGCCTTCGGACTACAACAAAGGCATTATGCACACAAGACATGCTGTCAAGTATAGAGCTGTAAGTATAACATTTTTGTTGAAGCAAAGATCTAGCCTGCCCTTACTGAATCTGCTTCGCTTTAAATAGAATCGCGCACTTTGTTACTTAAGATGTTGTATAATTTCAACAGTCTTCAACAATCAAGATTATAAAAACATAATAGTGCTTTTTAGGTACTTAATCACCCTAATTTGTTATTTGTATTTATGGAATTCTAGGCTCTGTTTTTCAAAATTTGATGGTTTAGATACAAATTAAAACAGGCAGCTGTATAACTAGAATTCACAATCCCCAAAAAAGATACAATTCTGTCAATGATAGATATATTCTTAAGAGATAAGATTGCAGCAAAGCGTACAGTGACGACCGTGTCAAGAGAGTCTCACTAGAATGAAGGCGTTCCCGTTACTCCATTTTCATCGGTTTTCATGTCCTTTGTTCGGAATCGTTTTGAAACTTAGGATGAATGACTCCATTTTTGCTGTACATATTAAAATAATCAATTTTAAATTTCTGTTTTTCAAATGACTCCACTTTTAATAGCGTTTTTTAGTGACCCCAGTTTGGTATCCACTGACTCCGTTTTCTAGCGTATTAATGGGAGCACAAGCGGAATAATGGGAACTGGGCCTATGCGATAAGCTGGCGGTTGCTGATTGTCCATTAACAATTTACCATTCAAACACGCCATTTTTCTTTTCTTGTTATGTTCGATTCGCACTTGCAATTTAAGTGCACTATTTGGTCTGACGTTCTAAATTTTGAGTTAGTCGGACATACGTTTGATATGTCGGAAATGCCGGGCCCCCTTTCTTATTAATGAACTGTCTATAGCTCTCAAGACCATGATGCATAAGATAACATTCTACCAACCTGATATGTTTTGCTATTTAATGCTTTAAGCAAATACTTGTGGAAATCTATCACTATTATTATTTTATTAAAACTGAAACCTTTTTTCAAAAGTTTAGATGTCTAATGATTTCCTTATAAACCTAGTTGTAACGTATTTTGTTGTTGCGCAGTCCCAGGCTCAAGAACTAGAGACTGTTAGAGCAAGCAACTCTGGATTCTCAATCGGCACTGCTTCAAAAGAGGCGAAACTATTGGAAGCTGCTGATATTCAGCTCAAAATGGGTCAGATCGAAAGATACTGCGAGATCATGCTGGAGTTAGGCCACGTAAGCATATTATCTTATTCTTAATCATATCATATATTATTCCAACTCTTTTGTTCAACACAGTTTCAACATTCAAAATTCTATCAAGTATTTTTTTGACTATTTTAGTAAATCATAAGGTGATGAACAGTTCTATAGATGCATAGAACTACGGGTTAGCAGAAAATTTGTCGAGCAAACAGCAAATCGGCATCCTAAATTCACATTGATGGACGAATAATGAATAAAAACAGCAGTTATGTATTAAATATCTGCAGGTTAAGAAGTTCGGCTTCCTTAGAACCACGTGATCATTATCCACCAATGTTATCGTCAGATGCCCCGGCAATAATATTATGAATAATATTAAATAATTTGTTTATATACGGCGTACCATATTTAAGTCTAATAGCTATAAAAAAAACTAATTTAGGTCAACTAATTTAAACTAAAAAAAACTAATTTAGGTCAACTATCTATAAAGAATTAGTATAATATGAATATATTGTGACATATGGTACAATGTTTAAGGTATGATATTCTAAATGAAACCTAACCCAGTTAAAAATATTTTACATAATCTACAGTCGCATTCTACAGGGTGTGCTCTTAATTCTTTTTTAAATGTTGCTAATGATTGCGACTCTCTTATACTGTGAGGTAGTGTTTGCCACAGTTTTTGACCTAAATATCTCACAGTTTCTACACGATAAGAACTTGTCCTGGATTTTGGAATGCCAAGATTATTTTTATTTTGCAAATCATAATGTACGTTTCTTGCTTCAAACACCTCACTCATGAAACTAGGTTTCAGGTTATGTTTGGTTTTGTATATTTCTATCATTAAGTACTGTAAATTGTGTTGGTGAATGGGCACTGTCTTATCCAATGTCAGCAATGTTTCGTAGTCGGCATTCAGACATTTGTCATGAAATATCCAAATTATCGGGCAGGAGGTAAACTGAGCGGGCAGTAGGAGACGCAGTTTATCAGAACCCGTAATACACTCATTTTTTTATAAGAAATAAAGGTCGATGTTGAATGTTCCAGTTTCCTAATGTTTTAGAAATTCCGATACTCATTGATTCTTAAGAGTTTCCTAATTATGATGTTATGAATGATGTCATGAATGATTTTCTTGACCTTTTTTATCACGTCAAGAGATTCGCTTCCGTTCTGATGCTGTATTTAGATGTGGGAAGTATATTTTTATCTTATGTGTCTTAATTGTACAAAATTTCGTTGTTAACAGTTTTATCAACCATTTAATAATTTTTTTTAATAACTTAATAATTTAATTAAAAAACTTTCTTAATTTTTTTCCTTCGAGTACTGAAGTTTCTTAATTTTTTTTTGACTGTCCAGTATTCGTTTTTTATAGCCAGTTTCTTATGAAAAAAATGAGTGTATAGTTATAAGAATCTAGCTGGAATCCATCTCTGTCTCTAGCAGTGTTCGCCAATTCAAGGGATGCCCGAACAATCTTTCTATCTATCTGACGAATTGCAAATGCGAGTAGTATTTGTAGTCAACTGCCAGAAAATTAATTAGATGCTACTTTCCTGTGTTTTGCATCGCTCTAGATTCGTGTAATTGATGTATGGCAACAATAATTTAAATTTTGAAAACATAGGAGTCATAGATGTGACGTTCCAAAATCGTATTTAAAAACATAAAATTTTTACGTGTCACGATAATGTCAAGCATTGGAAGAAGCATTGGTAATGATGACATTTATTTTGATAGCTCTCTCAAGGGAATAAAACCACGGTCGATTGAAGTTGAAGCTAAGCAAAAAGAAACAATGGTGATTCCGTAAAGTTGAAGGGGGGGGGGGGGTAATATTAGTTAACATGAACCAGTAACTACTTTCAGACTTTGTACCCAATAATATGTAGACATTGCTTGGATGAAAACGGGGACAGAAAGAAACTGTATTCTCGAAAATTAATGGAAAATATAAAAACTAAAGTCACTCCTTAGGGTGTTTCAAGTAAATTGAGCAGGAATTGCACATGTTGTGCAGGAGATCAGGAGATGTTGCCAAAAATAGTCCCTTTTCAGTTTCCTAGAAATTACCCTCGAATCTAGGGAAATCTGTTGAAGATCAAGCTTTTTATTGTTCACTATGATAACACCAAACAGAACGTTGAGCTGGTCTGGTGTAAGCGTCGCAAACCTAAATTAGTGACGTAACGATGTTTCGGTGTCATGCCCATTGCTTCTAAGCATGTTTGGCCTGATAAGTTTACAGACGTATTGCTGCAGCTTCTTGTTGAAGGCGAGCATGATCACTGGATTCAAAGTCGAGTTTGAATACATCAAAATGCATGTCCAGAATAGTGTGGAATGAAGCCAACTGGGAGGGTCTTGTTTTTTCACATACTTCTTGTAAGCCCAAACAGTACCGGAAAGGAAGCAGGGCAAGTAGCATAGTGTTGTTCCTAACAGGACAAATATCATCCCTTTTGCAAATATCATCTCAGCTTTGTGTCGCTTTTCCATCATGGTCTCACTCAGCTTTGGTGATGTCTTCTTATCGTTGTTGTTGCTGCTGGAAGCAGTGTTATTTCTAGCAAGAGCCACGTCATTTACACGGCTTCGTAATGTTGCGAAAGTCTTTATGTATAATAGGAATATAACCAGGACAAATAAAGAGTAAACTGATACGAGGCATACCTCGAACTCGAATATAAAACCGTACATTGAGCCTAGTGTCAAGATAAGCCCAGTACCGAAGCACGAGTTGAGGTTCAGGGATATTAGCGTGTAAGCTTTGAATTTGGTCATGTACATATTGTATCTAGTGAGATACTTCATGTGTAGATACCTATCCAGTGTTATTATTACCACCATTATACCTGAAAATTGGCAAACCATGAATGTGAACGATTGTGCAAAGTGTTCCAAAATACAAAACGGCTGTTTCTGCAAGAGAAGTAAGGCGACAACCGCTGGACACACTGTAATGCCAATGATGCCGTCGGATATGCTCAATAAGAAAATGAATTTGTACGATAAGGTTCTGGTCATCTTAAGCTTCCAAAGAGAGACGGCAATTATGGCATTAGAAATGATGCTTGAAATACCAACCACGATGTTCATTGCAGCCAAAGCGGCAACATTGGACGGTGACAAAAGGTTCTGGTTGGGGTGCAGTGTCTCACAGAGCATTTTGCCGAATGAAGTCGCAAATTGATTTATTTTGCAAATGTTGTTATATATCCCAGGCAGTAGCAACTCGGTTTTCAAAATATCACCACTGGATCTCTGACGGAAATGTTTTCTACCGATTCTTGACACAGTCAGATATTACTTGCTATCTGTTAAGTTTCTCCGTTAATTGCTATCTGTTAAGTGAGTTCTCCGTTAATTGCTATCCGTTCGTCTTAGAATCCAATAATGGTGTCTATTTTCCTTCAAGTAGACTTTTCATCCTTCAAAACTATAGCAAAAGAAACCAAAACCTTTTCGTGGTTGATTGACTGGTTTCAGAATTGACTCAGTCTTCAATCCTTTTCTCGTGTATAGAACTTGCGGGATCCTGTCTCAAGTCATATACAAGTATATTCTACAGTTTATCTTAATGGCCTTACTTGATGTGAAATATCTATTCTCTGAACAATATTTAATCCCCACTTGTGTTGTTTCAAATGAAATGTGGGATTGATTTGAAGGCGTCGCTTGGAAACCCGCGCAACGCAAACTGTAGCACATGAATAATGATCAAGCGCTCTCTTTTGTTTCAGAAATAGTTATCCCTGATTTGTTTTTCGTCACTGCTTTTTGTGAACGGCTTAATTATAGCTGGCATGGGAGGAGGCTCACTTTTAATCATGTGCATCCGTCGCTTTACGATTTCTCTGTCTTTTTCAGCTGCCTCTGAGAGTTCTAAGCAAGCCCCTTGACAACAGCCATACTAAACCCCTTCTGGCTTAATTGTATTCTGTCGGCTGAAGGCAAACTATTGAACGACAACTGTTTTTTGGCTTCTCACTTACTTTGAATATCGATCTACCATTTTAACATTCGTCTTAAAACTTCGCCATATGTTGCATATCGCTGCTCTGTTATCATAACAATGACTGAAAGTCAGCAAAGATATCACAAAAATCCGCGCAAAAATGCAAAAATCTTCCCCTCTGTGATTGTTGTTGACTATAAATTGACTGAAAGTTTTAATAGATACTTCAAACTCACGTGACCTATGGAAAACGTCCAAAGATTTTTGTTTGACAGCAGAGGCGGATCCAGAGTGAGTTCCTTGGTGCACAGAACTCAGTCAGTTTTCCAACATACAGCTAAAAATAGTGTTGCCTGAAATATTTAAGTAATATTTCAATTAAGTAGTATTTAAATTAAAAATTTGAAACCTCTTCAATTTGAAACATCACAGTCTCTTCAAAATCGTAAAATTGCCAGTTTCTTCTCTGTCGTGATTTGGAAATGATTTTCCAGACGCTGTGGAGGACAACAGCAGTCAATCCTAGAACTCGGAAATAAACGTTTTGTGCCTCGGAAGTGAATTTTTGTTTGGAACACGGATGGAACTCAGTCAAAACAGCATCTGGAACTCGTAAGAGAGCTGTACAATGACCCGTAGTTGATTGGCTACCGATCATTTCCGTTCTATTGTGGAACTGCAAAACATTGAATTCAAAATGGCGTCTGCAGATGTCTTATACTCACGACCATCGCAGCATTCTAGCAGATTATTAAGCGTTTGAGATAAAACCAGGAGTTATCGTTGATTTTCCAGGAGTGTTAACTACCTTTGCTTTAAATTACAGTCTTTGATGGCACGGAAAACCTATGCTCAGAACGGAACACCATATTTTGATGAATGTCTGGTGTCTACGGAGGCAAAACAACAAATTACGAGCAAAACAAAAGGGAAAAACTTTGCTGTGGCATCCAAAACAAACGAAGGGTATTGAGAAATGAGGGGGGTTGAAATTTTTTTCACAGAGGCACTGTTTTTTGTCGGAAAGAAATTTAGAATCTAGATTTAGTGAGTAGATAGTACCTACCACCCCCCCCCCCCCCCCCTCAATGGTAACAAAATGCATAAATATGAATAATAATGTTGTCTTATGCACAATGATCAATGCATTATCTGAAAGACCCTAGCCTTTGCCTAAAACTCAGTCAGCTTTTTTGTTGGATCCGCCCCTGGACAGGATATGTTATGTCTAAAGTTGATCGCTTAGGTTGGTTAATAATGTTTTGATTTTTCTAATTTCATCTTATTAATTAGGTGGTTTTCTTTAAAACTCGGAATTTGGAGATTTTTAGCTTCTGTTTCTACCTACTCTGAATAATTACCGCTAATATTAATAATTTTTTGGTGGTACAAGATTCAGAAATTGCTATGAAAAAAAGCAAATATATTAAACATACTTGAGCTGAAGCAACAACAAATAACTAAAAACAAAACTAAAACAACAAATAAAACAACAAATAAAACAACAACTAAAAAACAGGATTCTGATTTCGGTAGCATTTGCGGAAAACCCAGATTGTGCCAACGCCTATAATGGGGACATGATTCGAATTATTGGTAGAGCCCGATCGTCGTTCCATCTAGCAGTTTTGCAATCTATCTACATAAACATGAAAACCGTTATTGTATAGACGGAAAGAGTTCGTTTCCACTAAGGTCTCCATTGATAACATTTTCAATAGGCAAGCGCCACTTCTACAGTTATTTCAATGTCGGTATTGACATTTCCAAAAGCTAACAACTAAAATTTGGCGTTGTAAAATGTTTAGCGCTTTTTTTGGTCTGTGGTCGATGTTAGGGTGTGAAAATTTCAATGCTTTTGCTACAAATGTTGATGTTGATAACTGGGTCACAAAGCTTGACTGGTGTCAAGATGAAAAATGAATTGCACTAAGTAGATAAGGCAGTTTTGAATATCACTTTACCCTCTTGGGACCTCGCAAAATTTCTTAGATCTTCCTTTTTGTGGAGGAGTTTCAGTCTTTGAATCGAGCAATCCCTCGTTTCAAAATTCAAGCATTTACATCTTCCGTTATTAATAATAATAATTTTGATATGTCGAGAAGCATCCATTAGGACAGCAAAATCCTTTCGTAAACTTGGAACCGACCCGTCTCTAGTTTGAATGAAGTCAAAAATGGCTATATTACGGGAACATCCTCTGGTCTTCAAAAGATGTTTTTCAGTTTATCTTTATCTTTATTGATTACAATTTGTTTGTGTTTAGAACAATAAGCATGTACTCAAACATCCTATAGGTTAGTTGCTTCAACTTAAAGGTGGCTGCTCCAAAAAAATGGAAGATGTAACTAGTAATCGAGTAGTATGACTCTCTCATTTGATGGCTCTTTCGCTCTTTGATGGTTCTTTCATTCTTTGATGGCTCTTTCGTTCTTTGATGGCTCTTTCGTTCTTTGATGGCTCTTTCGTTCTTTGATGGTTCTTTTGTTCTTTGATGGTTCTTTCGTTCTTTGATAGTTCTTTCATTCTTTGATAGTTCTTTCGTTCTTTGATGGCTCTTTTCTTATTACGCTTGCTGCTGCTCCTTCGTTTAGTGACGAAAGAGGAAAATTGAAGGGAGGAGGGGAGGGGCATTAAATATCTAGAATTGGCATTGAGCATATGAATTATACCTTTTAAAAAAGTAACCAAAAACGAGAATATCTTCGCAAATGTTTATAAGCTCCGCTTTTTTCCATAGATAGTGTCTAGTCTTGTTTTCTAAAGGTTTTCGTATTGTTTTTTAACAACTTCCCAAAGCAGTTAATGTTTGTACATCTCTTTAACATTTTGAAAATTGTTTATGGTTATTTCCTTTCAAAGTGGGACAAAGCACTTGCAGCTGCACCTGGTGTTTCAATGGAATACTGGAAGCAACTTTCTATAAGGTGATTTTATTTAAATGTGCTTGTTGAAATATCTATCATCTATAATTAATTTCACTTAAGTTCCAATGAACAATTAATGATTATCAAGATGGTGTTCAATGATTCAAAATTATTTCCTCTAATCTTTCCTTTCCCAAAGCTGATAGTCACAAGTGACGTCGCAATAGTTGGGCAGAACCCGGACACCTTTCTTGCAATTAGCGATAACAACCTGGCTTCGATATTGCAGGGCCCCCCAATGGACAGAGGCTTTATTCAAATCGACATTTTTTTCTGAACAAATATATTAGACGCTTTTTCGATAGTTCGGGCACAAGGCCCCAGGCTCCGCTCTTATGATAGCCAAAAGGGCCCCGCAGATGTTTTTGGCCGCGGGCCCCGCAGTCCCTAAGACCGCCTCTGTATAAATGTTTTGGTTAATATGTTTCAATTTAAAACAGGATATTTAGCTATCGGGTTTATTATCATTATTTAAAGGATTTCTTTTCGAATTGCACTCGGTAATACTCTCTTCTATTCACTGCCCGAATTCAACCATAAGCGAAAGACTTTCTTGCGAGATACATCATCCATAGGTAATACATTTTGCGTGGTCATTGACGGGGGATTTTCGCCTTTTTAGGAGGGCAGATCAACTTGTCATGGAAGATAATATCGAAGCTGTGCCATACTGTGTTGCTGCTGGACAAATTGAAAAGGTTTCATTTTTTATAATTTTTGTTGTTGTTAGAATCTGAGTGTTTTCAAGTGCCAATTTTTCTTTTTTTATCGTAAATGTCTGTTTTTCTATTTACAAAGAGTATAATGAAAACAAATGTTTTATATGCCCACTATTTCTCAAAACTTAACACTCTTAAAATGTTATGTTAGCAAAGGACATTATTGGAAATTTATTTAGCTTTTCTAGTAACAAGAGTGATCGAGCTTCCCCTTTGCTCCTAGTTGATCGAGTTTTTGACCAGCCGCTGTCAGCTTCAAGATGCCGTTGTAATTGCGCAGGCGGCCTGCGAGGGTTATTTCACTAAAGCAGTGACTCACGATGAAAATCGAAATTCGCTGCGAAAGAATGATCCTATTGTGAATGGCGTCGATCATAACGCTGGAGATGGATCCAAGTATCTACACTCATATTTCTATTCATAATAACAGCTTCAGCTCAATTTTATTTTAGATCATTTTTTACTTTGTTTGGCGAACAAGCATTGATGCAGTGACCTATTTGTTTCTGTTGGTAATTGACGCTCATCGCACTCGAGATCTGTTTGATGCAGATAAAATGAACATTCGTGCATTAATACAACCGTTCTAGCATTTTTTTGCGTCATAGGAAGTGACTGGGCAGAGTGCGTTTCGGATGTTTATTGACTTGAAAGAAACTCCACTTAGTAAACGCATGCTGCGATCATTGAATGGTGTCCTTACTTCAGTTAACAAAAGTTTGATTTTCAGAAAGTTTAGTTGAAAACAAAGAAGAATTACGAGCGAAAGGAATAGGTCTAATAAACTAATTACAACCATGGAAAAACAACAACGTCTCCTGCAGAATATAGATAGAGTTGCATTTTAGGCTTGTATGGGGCATTACCGATTACTGAAATTCTTTAAAAAATGTTTCATTGAATGATTCAAGTTTTTTAAACTAAACATCTCGGTTTGATGCATGAAAATGCTAAGCGCATTGCCCTGCTGCCTTCTTACACTTTGCTTCACGGTAACATCTTTATCCTCTGCTGTATTTAATCAATCATGGTTTCAATTTCCTGGTAACGTTTACCTTTTAGACTTTGCTTGTCTGACCATGCACAGCTTGTTCAATTTGAAATGGACATGTACTGCTAATTCTGTATACTGAGAATGCAACTTGTTTTTTAGGCTTTTACAAGAAACGAGCACTCGTTTGTCTGACTGGTATTTCATGGATGCACAACCGGTGTTGTCCGCCTGTTGTCATCTAGCTGTTGGTGACACCAAGGTTGTAAAATACTATTTTTTAAAGTAATTGTATTTATGCCATACTAGTCAGCAATGAGCTCTTTCTATTTTTGCGAAGCGGCGAAGGAGTAATGCGTTGTCTATTCGAAATCAAGGAGTTCCATGACTCGCTGACAGTGCATCTATTGAGTATGCTACCGCTGAGATTAGGAGCAGCAATGTCATTCAGATGACACGTGATAAACTTTCCAAATTGACGCAAATACACCAAGAGACATGTCATGCGCGAACAATGGAAATTTCTGTCGTTCATTAGCTTATTGCTTTTGTTATTTACTCTCCCGAAATCACATTTTTAAGGAAGAAGCTAACAAGAATTTTAAAACCTAAATATCTGAGCAACTTAGCAATTCGCTACTTCTAGATGCAATTCGTTTTTGCTTTGTGCTCTGTAATATGATAACCACAGTTTTTCGATGCTCGTTGACCAAAGCAGTTTATTTTTCAGAATGCCATTGCCAAGTTAATCCGTGCAAACGAACTGGAGCTAGCTTTATGCCTATGCCGGATATTACCAGATACAAAAGATCTCCTTGAAATTTCTACACTGCTCTTGGTAAAGCGATGTGAAAAACTAGGTCAATGGTATGTTCAAGGGTCTCTATCTAAATATCTAACAGTTTGCATGTACGACCCACGAAAATTGTTCGTTATTAGTACGTCAAAGAGATATGCAAATGAACGTCCATTAATGCACATTTCACTGAACGTCTCCTTTGATAGTACATCATTCAGACTGCAATTTATTTCATAAAGCAAATCACCTACGCTAAAACACGCTCTTTAAATCAACTTGCAGCATGTTTCAGTGCGAGAATGGCTCAGTTGTTAGAGGCGCTGACCACAGACCCAAGGGTCCGTGGTTCGAGTCCCTGGCATGACTAAACTTCCACCCAGAGTGAGGAGAGTCGCCATCACGAGGTGTGGTCACATCGAGAGGAAGGGCTGGGACACTGCTAGATAAGCATAAGCTTCTCAGCGTCCTAAAAACTACCTTCGGATGCTAGATAGAAACAAATACAAATACAAATATTTCAGTCGTAATTCATGTTGTTTGCTACATCTAAATGATAGAATATATTCTGTGAATGTTGGTGTCATTTTGAAATATCAACTTTTAGGAATAAACTCAAATGTCAGAATTTTTTTGCATTTGAAGGAAAGATGCCTTCACCTTACTTGACAAACTAGAAAACAAAGATAAACATGTTATCAAAGTCTGTGCTCGGTTTTCGGGAACTAACCAAGAAATAAATGATATGCATAACAGGGTATGTTTGCGTTTGAAATTTATGAATCTTTTTCTCTTAATTTGTCTTTTTTGTTCAAATTTATCCTTCATATCTTGCTTCATTGTTCCAAAAAAGGAAATTTGTTACTATCATGTGTTGTGTGACAAAAATCTGTTTTTATTTAATTTCTGCTTGTTACCGAGTTTCTTAGTAATCGTTAGAGTGAATTCTCCATTTACACCAGGAATTTGATCATACACAAAGAAGTAGTTGAACGATCCCACTGATCTTTCCTTATACAGTGTGGCTCCTGCAAATGTGGCACTGTTGTTTACATTCATTTATGGTCTGATGCATTTCTTTGCGTTTAAGTTGCTCTATAATCACAGTTATTAGATGCCAGATTTATTTGCCATCCTGCTTTTTTAGGCTGGCTTACCTTCTATGGAAGAATGTGCCATCAAAGCATCAAAGTTAAAAGAAGAAAATAACATGCTTGCAGCCCTAGAATATATCATTATTTCACCACATCCTGAACAGGCTCTTGATGTTGGCCTATCTCTTATTAAAGGTCATTTACATTACATTGTAGCAAATAAAAGTCTTTGCGAATGCCATAGAAAGCTTTTTGCTTATAAGCACTGATCATATTTCAGAGGTAAAGACATCAGCTATTTCACGTGTCCACTCTCAGAAATAAGCGTTAAATTTTGAGCTGGCCTCTGTCCACAAAAAATACTCACTCTTTCCCGTAAAATGCTGAAATAAGTCCACCATTTACTTACTTCACCATATTCCGGATCCGTCATTGTGAAGTATTTTTTTCTCAGCTTGTTTTTTCTCAAGGACTTTCATTTTGACACCTGCGATGGTAGATTCTTTCCTTTAATTTTTCAAATTTTCCTTATTTACCAAAATAAGCTTCGATTTCTAAATACCGTAATCTCGTAATATTTATACTACATTGTGGTTTTAAATTTGTTTAACCCTTATTTAAGTTTGCTGTGATTTTCAGGAGTTTTCGCCAAGAAGTTTTGGCTCCTTGACGAAGTTTTGCCCGTCACTGACCTCCTTTCTTGTATCAGAAGTGAAAAGTTACAATTTGGTAAAATTTCAAAGTAAGTTATTTAGTTGTCAATTGGTTTCTTACTTTCACTAGTTCTTTTGGTACCAGTTTTATGTTATGTCTTAGCATGTCTTACATTTGTCATCGTCAAAGTGTGCACTCAGTATTCGGGGAAAAGAATCCTGTTTCAAGAAACGTTTATTTTGGCATTCAACAATAACGTTGAGAGGGGGTAGGGTTGCCTGAGAAGGGTCTAAATTGGAATACGTAAGCCCTTTAGAGAGCTCGTTCTCACGTTGTACCCCTGGGTCTGTTCTATCTTTCGACGGACCAAGCAATCAGCTCATTACAAGTAGATAACTTAGTGTCTTTCACCTTTCTAGACTGCGACATGAATTGTTAGTGGTTAGTGCCTATATAGCTGCTCTTCATGCCATTCGAAAGAGGTATTTTCCTGTTGTACTGCCGTTGTTCCAGGCCGTCAGGTAGGCATAAACAGCGCTTTCAGGCTCAATCAATTGTGCAATTTTAGACTTTGATCTCGCCTGTTATAAGTTGCTTTATTTAAGCTGATTTCGGTTGAATAGCCATGATAAATAAATTTTGTGTTTTCATTATATAAATGTTTTTAATTAATGCAGTGGCAACTAAATTATTGAAGAGAAACTAGGAGAAGAAGATAATATCTCTTTACTAGTACTGTTAAAAGCATACAACTCAACATAGCATAAAGCTCAAATTGATTATACAGTGCTCGCGCTATGGCCCGACACTTTTTTGGTAAATAATATGGATAATCCTATGGATTGCAAAGATATATATTGATCCTAAACCCACAGGTTACGTTGTCAAGAACAGAATTTTATTTTCAGTCGATCTAGGGCAATGTTCTGATGTTCTGTCAGCACTCTGGCAAAATTAAAGGCGTTATTTTAGAAATGCATGGTTGAAGTTAACGCAGGCAAGTAAAGTCCTTGCAGTTTATAAAATGTTTTTTATATTCTCTAGTTATATGCTGTCTAAAGACAAGTGCGAAGTTGGTTTGAAGCAAGCGCAGGTACAAGCAGAATCAGAAGCATGGTTGGTTCACTGGCTGCAAACACGGTGAGCTTCACCTCTTATACCTCAAGTTTACTGTACTCTCTTTCTTATTACACCAGGGCTAATATCTCCAGTTATATTGTTATTAGGTGTGAAGATGGCTCTGTGATTAGGGTCGTAGATTCAAGATCCAAATGTCTGTGTTGATCTGACAACTGAAACTGACATGATCAAACTTTCCCTAAGAGCGTGGAGAGTCGCCAGCTCTTTGTCATTCCAGGCGTGGGAATCACGCGGTGCAGTCATATCGAGTGGACAGACTAGGGCACAGCTCGATAAACTCATCTTTTCAGTGTCCTTCAAGCTTCCTTTGGATGTTAGGTAGTAAAAAATACAGAATACTAAATTGTCTGCAGAGGTCTTTTGGGCACAATATGTTAAGTAACGTGAAGATATTTTTGAAAGTTGTGTAAATTGAAAGTATGCACTGACAGAAAATTCTTTCCTTGCACTGTCTGTTTTTGAAGCACCAGTTATTCATCTGGGACAAAGAACATTCGTTTTGTGCGAGTTGAATTGTTTCCTTACACTGTCATCAACCTTACACTGTCTGCCTTTCTGTGGACTTCTGCTAATGGAACCGATGTAAGAGAGTCGCTGATATAGATGGAGCATGAACGGATCCCCAACAATGATCCTTGTGGTACTCCATGCCTTTTATTTATATAAATTATTTTGAAGCTCTGCGAATTTTCTACCTCAATAAGGATCGGTATGAAGCTTAGCGAGCATAACTGTGAATATAAGCAACTATGATTTTACTTTGTATGTGTATTGCATCCATTGCTCTGTGAGGTACAGAAGGAGATTTACAGTTGACAGTTTTATTACTGCAAGTCATACGGTTAGTTGTTTTAAGGGTGATTGCATTGCGGAAAACTGAAGCAAAAATGTTCAAGGTTTTGGGGAGAACAGATGGAACAGAAGTAGTAGTATTCGAAAAATTTAATGACAAATTTATACAAAGCTACAAAAATATTTTTCATTCTGGGAACCTGGGAAACAGGACAAAACTTTTTCTGTTAGGTGAAAGTATTGTGTACTACGAATAGTACATACGAATAGTAGTAAATATGGTGCTCTCTACAATGCCAGCTTTCGGAAAGATGCATCTGGTTACCTGTTTATTCTTATCGGTCAGCTTTTTAGCCTTTCTTTTCATATGGTGGGTACACGTGTCAACATGACATTTTACATTGATAAATGGTGACATCTCAATATTTGAAGGACAAATATGATCTTGAAAAAACATCAGGATGTAGTTCAGTATCAATCAAAAACTATGTCAAGTCTGCCAAGATCTCAGTCAAGTCTCAACACTTTTTCCAAGTCTATCAAGAAATGTATGGAAGCAGGACGAAATGTATGTAATTATCATAGATTTTGATATTTAAAGATCAAAAGCATAGCCTGATATGAGGCAACTAAACCAGCTCTTTTCAAAGTGCATAAATTTCCTACTTCAGGTCTGCAGCTTTATCTGTTAAAAAGGTTCTGGAAATTTGTTTGTGATATTTTTGAAAAAGGAGTAAAAATTTTTATAAAGCTTTCAAATATACATGCATAAACTTTTGTATAAACTTTACATTTGTAAAATCCGTTGTGAATAAATCAAGAATAAATTTTTGCTAATGCAAAACAGCTGTTTTTCTGGGAATCTAGTTCCCAGGTAACGATACTTTTTGCAGCTCTGAATTTATATATAAGTCTCAAGCAAGGGTGTTCAATTGATTTTGGCAGCCATTCCTTTCAAAACGTTCGTCTTTGTGCTGACATCCAGTCAAAAACGTTGCCTGTCAGAGTTTATTAACAGTATTGTTCAGTTTGCTCTACGTCACAGAACCAAAAGGTTTCATAACAAAGTGTCTTTAGTCAGTCTTTAGTAGAATTGTTTATTTTTCTGACAATTTTCTAAGAACCGTTATGCCCGATAACGAACCAATATATCTCGTGAAATCTTTGGTGATTCTTTCAACAAAACCATTCATTTCTGAATGTTTGTCCTGTTTTCAAAAATATTTTAAATTGGAGTCTGTAACAAGTTATTGACAAGATGAATTGATTTTTCAGGACAAAAAATGTGACGGTAGAGCTTCTCCTGTTAACACCTTTTTGCATTATTTTCAATATATTTTTTTTTCGTTCCGTCATTTATTCCAGTAGCTGAGAAACAGTTTTCTGAGAAACATTTCCTGTCAAAATCATTAGAATTTTTTGGTTGGAATATCTCTAAAATGCAATTATTATTATGTTGCTTGAATCAAGTAGAAGCCATAAAAACGAATGAAGGAAGTGATTTGACGAATGGTTGATTCCAAAAACTAAAATAATGTACAGAAGAGACCAATCGGTCATGTTGTGTGTGCAGGGGCGAAACAACTGGGGGGTATGGGGGGTGCTGCACCCCCCCCCCCCCAATCTTCAAAAAAGCAGATTTTGTCGGGCAAATTTATGGAAATACCATCTAGAAATACGTTGTTGAGAAAAATCAATCAATAATTTTTTTTCTAAATATATGAAACTTTCATCATACATTCATAAGGAGTTCGAAAGTATTGCACCCTTCGCTAGAAAATGGTCATACAGACGCCAAAGTTTTTTAACTAAAAAAATTCGAATAACCGTAACAAGTAATAGAAAGTTTTAATCAGTTCAAGCGGGAAATAATATAAAATTTATCAAGAAATTGTAGTTAAGATATGAATTGCAAAAAACTTTCGAGTTTAATCTATTTCTGAAAAATATCCATGATTACAAAAACACGAAAATTGAGCTTTGATGATGGGTGTACCTGTAAAATACCTCCAATAAAAACTTTCCCTTGCTTGAGGGATTTTGTTATGGTGAATTTAGAGATACGTACTTTGTGTTTGGGTGTCTAAAAATGTTGAAATTGCTTCCGGAGCAACCGAAAATTGAAAATGAAACTCAGAAAATGCAACTGAAGCTCTTTTTTGCTGAAACATTGTAATCTGCGTAGCTGTTTCTAAATTCCGAAATTTCCAAGCTGTGTTTTGGTTCCACTTTGATAAAATTGAGACCCTACTTCAATCTCTTTTTGAATTGCTCTCTTAATAGCTAGGTGATTTAGAAAGTGAAGACTTTTTTTAGACCTTTTATAGAAAAGACAGGCCTTACAAATGCTTGCTTTTTGGAAACAAATGTTTAAAGCCAACACCAGAAAAACTAGAGGCATATTTCTTGACTTTAAACAAACAGCCTGGGCCGATGATTTCAGCCCTTGAGGCGATGTGCTTCAAAAATGAAGTTCATGTATGACACGCCCTTTCATCAAGCATGCCACGCCCTTTCGTCGGGCATCTAAGCTTCATACCCCCCTAATGAAAATAGTGAAGTTTCGCCCCTGTGTGTGACTGAGTTGCAAGAGGGACATTTTCAAAAAAACATCATGGGGATTGGTTCTTTCTGTATAGCCTGTAAGGGCCTTATCACATGAGAAGACTCAGCCCGCTTTACCGGGCTGGCTCGGTTTGCCGAGATCTCACTTTGATTGACAAACTCTCATAAAACGCAACTTGCTATCACATGAGAACCGGGCTGGCCCGGATAACCGAGATCTTACTTCTGGCAAGTGGGATCCCGGTTGAACGGGCTAACTTCTGCCATAACTTCTGCCGGCAAAGCGGGCTGAAAATATTAGAAATGCGCTCATTCCCAACAGCATATTGATACACCATTGCTCTGTGCGACCAGGATGAAACCAAATAGTTATTTTCTTCTTCTCCATTTTTCGTTGGTTCAACATTCTTTTTCGTTTCAAAGGGCCTTCTTTTTGAGAGAAAAGTTCTCGTTGAATGCTGCCTGATATTTGAATTGTTGTAGCCTCCATAATAGCAATAGACTATGAATGTCATGGCATACTGCTTGTAGAGATGATAAATATGAAGCTACAAGAGCCGCAGATATGTTCTCTTTGTTGTCAGCCATTTTTGAAATCTTGAAGGAGATATTTCGCGCGAACTTTTTCGCATTTCGCTGATTTTTTTCTCACTGGAGATTGGGCTTAACCAGGCAAATGTCGAGCGACTTTCTTAAGCCCGTCAAACCGGGCTGGGAAAACTTCATATGATAGCAGCTGATTTTAGCCAGGTTAACCGAGCCAGCCTGGGCAGCCGGGCTCTAAGCCCTAAGGCCCCTTCTTCTTTAAGGTGGTTTGGCTAGAGAGCGGAAAACGTTTGGCAAAATTAAGTACAGCAAGTACAAATAGCAAATACAAAAGCACGTTTTTCCTCGGTCAAGAACTTCTTGGGAAAGGCCAAGACATATTGTCCCATGGCAAAACAACTGAATAAAAGCTGTCCATTTAGAATATGGATATAACAACACCGCTCAAATTGGTTAACGTAAAAGCAGTCGGCCTATAAAATCTAACAAAACTTCCCCTCTATGCTGTTGAGAGGAGAGAGCAACAAAGCTAGAAATATGGGGTAGGAACAGATCCTGTTTTACAAAGGGACAATAGTTAATCCATTTTCCAGTTGAGGGTCTCATGTTTCCTAAAAAAAGGAAACAAATAGGGAAAATTGTGCACCATATATTTAATGTGGAAAATAGAAATGCAGTGGCCAGGGGTGCATATCTTAAACACCTTACCAATAAGAAGTAATTTGTTACTTTCAATGATTTTATTTTCTTTTGGGAATTTTTATTCCCTCCAATTTGCCTAATTTCTCGTGAAGTGTAAAAACTGTTGAATTGTTTATTCATTATTGAAAATTTCCTGTTAAAAAAAATTTACCTACGATGTCCTATGACCAATAGTCACACGGTCACAGGAAAAAGAACGCCCTGGATGTAGCTTAATTTTATATGGTATTTATTTAATTCTCACTGCTTGAGTTATAAATCTTCACTTATTGTCTTTGGAAAATTCTGTTGCTAATAAAGCTAGGAAAACTTGACCCGAAAGCTCTTTTGAATTCTTCACAAGTATCCCAAGCATGTAGTTCATCTTATTTTCATTTGGATAATATATATATAGTTTTTATTTTTAGATAATTGAAATTGAAATAATCGTTCCTTTTGACAACTTGCAGGAAGACATCTACGCCCGTCGTTTTACCATCAGAAGATCAGACACATGTTTGGAGTGCTTTGAAAACGAAAATTGGTAAGCAGCAGTATAAACTCCATTTTTTGTTATCGATGATAATGATAATGAAGTGTTGCTCATAATGTGAATCAGTTACGTGACCCACGCGTGATGTGACAAGTCCTCGGTAGTATAGTGGTGAGTATCCCCGCCTGTCACGCGGGAGACCGGGGTTCAATTCCCCGCCGGGGAGGGCTTTTTTCTTCTCAGTTCTTTTTCTTCACTATATTTTCCTTCACAGCTTTTTCCATGTTTGGCATGCTAATGTTTTCCTGAATACACCTACTTTCGCACCCCCAAATTTTTCTGGTTTGTTCATTTCAAACTACCAGGTGCAATAACACAGCGTAGTATTAATACACTCTTTTTTAAGAACAATTTTAAAAGAACACGAGCCTCAAAACTGGTCTAAAGTTAAGAACAAATTAAGAACAAGCTGAGGCTGAGCTTCTGCAAAATGCAACTTTGAACAACGTTTTTTCTCAAAATCGAGAATTTTTAGCGATATGTGGGTGCTTTTTCGGTGAACATTCAAATTTGTCAGCAAATTAATGCTGTCTCACTCGCTTTGTTGGCAAATGAGTTATTTGAACACCTGAACACCTCCAGAGCGAAAAATTCTCGGATTCGAGCAATTTTTATCTTCACATTTGGCAAAAATGGATAATAGAATTGGAACCTTCATGTGGAAATTAGTCTGTATCAAAAATTTCAAATTGTTTGGGCCGTCAGGCTGCGAATTACCCCATTTTCAAAATTTAGATTTTACATTTCAATGGAATTTGTTGCTGTAGTGAATTTTTTTCACTGCAGCAGCAAATTACGGTCAACTTTAAAGAAATATCTAAATTTTCAAAACAAAGTAACACGCGACCGAACGGTTCAAACAACATCAATTTTACAGTATAAACTAATTTAAAGATGAAGATTTCAATCCATTTTTTATAAGTGTGGAGGATGATATGTGAAGTTCTAAGTAAAAAAGGCAGCAAAGGTGCTTCCTAGATGTTCAATCAGCTGGCTGAGCCGAGCTGAGATTTCTAACAAGGCTAAGATGATATTACCCTTATCGCCCCCAACAAGGTGCACCCCTGAAATTTTGGTTGCACCTCTTTTACCAAGTTGTTTGAATCATAGTACGTACCAATATTAAAAATACGTCATAATAATTCTTAAAGGTCATATGAACCGAAAAACGATTTTCGCATATTTGGTAGAGCTTTTTTCGCTTGTTAAGACGCCGTTTCTCGTTTCTTTCTACGACTTGAATTTTTCTAGATATGGCGCTTGAAATCCCGAAAAAGTGACCTTCAAAAGCGATGCCACTCGAACGCGGTCAGATCGACGCTGTGACGTAATAGGTTTGACACGTCCCTTCGATAGCCATTGGAACCTTTGTCAGTGATGTTGATAAAAAAATCTTGCAAAACAAGATAAAAGCATGAAACTTTGTCAGAATACAGAGTTTGACACGCTGAAAAAGATAGGATGCATATCTTATCTGGCAAATGCCCCCTTGTGCTATTTTTAGACTGGGGTACTCGATTCCAGGCCTTTGAAGGGGTTTTTCCATAAATCAGTTGAAGATCGCGATAAAAACATGAAACTTTGTGAAAATACATAGTTTGATACGCTGAAAAAGATAGGATGCGGAACCCAGTTGGCAAATTATCCCTTGTGCTATTTTTAGACTGGGGTACTCGATTCCAGGCCTCTAAAGGGGTTCTTCCATAAATCAGTTGAAGATCGTGATAAAAGCATGAAACTCTCTGAAAGTACATAGTTTGATAAGCGGAAAAAGACAGTATGCAGACCCAAGGTGGCAAATTACCCCTTGTGCTATTTTTAGACTGGGGTACTCGATTCCAGGCTTTTGAGGATTTTTTCCCAAAAATTAGTTTCAAAACACAATTAAAGCAAGAATCGTGCTGCAAGTACATTACTTGATCGCTGAAGATGGGATACTGCCCCCAACTGTCAAGTACCCCTTGAGCTATTTTTAGACGAGGGTACTTGTTCCCAGGGCTTTAAGGATTTTTTTTCAAAAATCAGTCGCAAAACACAAGGAAGTCCAAGGAATTTAAAGGGTTTTCCCATAAATCAGTCATGGAACTTTGCAAAAGTACGTAAAACAAGATTGTTCTAGAAAACTATATGCTCATTGTGCAGCAAAATTATTTTGTAAGGATAATCAAATTGTGGTTATGACGTGGTAATTTGAATTGAGAAAATTTAAAAAAGGCTTTAGGAATATCAATCTCAAGTACATAAAAAAATTATATGCATTTCAAGTTCATATCAAATACATTTTAGGTAGGATTCCAAGCATTGAGCTGGGCCCGGCCTTGCTTTCGGCGGCCCTGGGGAAATGCTCGATGTTCGTTCAGTTCCTTGTGACAACACTTCCTGATTCAACAGCAAGTGTTGATTTTATTCCACAAGTGGGAGCAGTTCGTACTGCCTTTGAGTTTTGTCCTTGAAATATGAGCCGGCAAGGAGGAGAACTTCTTTGTGGACAAGATCCTTGAAGGGGTTTTATTCTGTTACACCGTTATTCATGCCTGTTTGTTAAACCATCAGATGTGAGTGTGTCCTACGTCTCGTTTATTTCTCGGCTTCAGCAGTACTTCCTTGTCTGATAAGCGATTATGTTGAGCACTTTGTACACGAGCACCTGTGATAGAAAAATATAATCACGATTCAGTCTTTCCCTTTTTCCACCAATTTAATGAAATAGAGTTCGCCAATCTAGTGAATGCTTACACACAGTAAGGTCTGTTTATCAGGCTAGTCTCCCGTTTGCTTTAGGCCAGTAGGCCAGGCTCGTGTCTGTGAAAGCTTCTGCCTTGAAATACTATAAATTGTAAAGATAATGGAAAAATAAAGAATTAGTTTACCTTTGATTCAAGGCAATATGTCTCTCAAACCAAACTCCAAGCTGTGTTGATCAAATGCAATCTTCATTCCCAGGACACAGAAGAGAAAAAGTATTCTGTGCCCAGGATGGTCCTAGTCCTCTCCCTCACATCGTTCGACGAGGATTAATGATTCTTCTTCGGAGGATACCGGTGTTCTGTGCTAGTAAAGCTAGAAAGGCCACCAAATTCAGCCAATGCTCCCTCACTCATTTAATTCATTCGAAGACTGATCCAAATCAACATTACCATACGTCTCCTCTGCAGTTGCTTAATGTTTATGTTTACTACGGCTTCAAGGCCAAGAACATGTCAAACCTATTACGTCACTTCCTATCTTCTCGTCCCAGACCCCGGTTTCACTTTTGGTCTCCAAAATTGAGTTTTAAAGTTGAAATTTTGGTGTCTTACATGTATCTTTCGAAAATTTAACCAAGATTTTCGCAATCAGCGCCATCAAATTGCGTAAAATGGCCAATAAAAAATTTCGTTTCATATGACCTTCAAACATTTCTTGATAACGCTGCGTAAATCTTATGATTTTTTCCATCAACAGGCGAAGAACCGAACCAATACGACTGTGGCGAGTATATGGTGGCAGGGTCGCATTTCCCAAGTCATTCTGAAGCTCATCTCTCCATGTTCACAAAAAGAAAAATCATGGTATGGTACTTGACAGTGTGCAATTCCATTACTCTTTTTTTCATTTTTCTTTTTCAAGTAAACATTGCGTATTCTGCCAATGTCAGTGCAGCAGACTAGACACAAATAACCTATTGTCAAGCAGCGACACTTTTTTTACAGATTTTAGATTCCTATTTCCGTTTTTCCATCAATTTTCTTATATTCTTTACATTAATCTTACTTTCGTTCTTTAGTTAGCAATTTTAAGATTGAAGATATAAGACAAAATTCCATTTTTATCAATAAGAGTACCGTCAGTCCTGTTCTCCGTTTTCACGTCGCAACCTGTCTCACTTATTTGTAACCCTGATCTTCTGTATTTACACTTAATTCGTGTAAATCTTGATTTATTCTCAGAGTTCTCAAACATTTTAAATTATTTGAATAAGCATTCATATTTGTGGAGCGCTTCTTCACCATTTCTTGAGCTCGATTACGGAAACTTTGAGATCAAAAGCCCTGGGATTCCCGTGGGATAAATATGTCGAGGCCGCGAATCATCTAAACATCTAGTACTAAATTGGCTGAGTTAATTAGATTTTTGTCTGAGATTGTATCTATCTTTTTCTGCTGTACGGGCTTGTAAGTCTTACTCGATCGCCAGCATTTTCAAGTTTTGATATTATGTTGATATGGCACCTTTGAAGATTAAGTTGGTGCAATGAGGTTGTCACAATTGAGTTGTTGCCACGAGGTTTTGCCTCGAAGGAAGAAGATAATTTGGATCGCAGCACCGGGCTAGGTCACCTGATATCTTGGAGTTAGAAGGTCATTCTTCTATACAATGTGCGGCATCCAGTTGCCTGTTAGTTTCTCTAGGTCACCTAATTCTAAAACCAACTCAATAATCTTACGTTTTCTTTGTTAGCTCTGCTCTCTTTCGCCGATCAAAGTCCTATTCCACTTGACTTTTTTGTCAACGTTTTAGGCCAAGAACCCAGACTGTTCTTTCAGTTTGTACCGCTTTTTAAGATGTTTCGTTTTGATTTCTTTTTATTTCCACTGCACTACTTGCTGTTGATTACATTTTTAGAAGGAACATTTCTACGGTCATGTCATTTGTTATGTTCTATTTCGTTTTTCACTGTCATATTATCGTATTTGATTTCATTTCCTTCACATAGGGTCACGTGTTCTTCTTGGAGGATGGTTTTTCCGCGCTTCCATACAACGAGGCTCTTATGTGGGCTAGAGTCAATAGTTTTTCACCTCTCGGATCTGGACTTCATATCAACCCGTTTTAATTTAATCATAGTCTGGTGTAAATTTTTGTATAACTTAAGGGTAAAGAGCATGATTATTTAACTACTAATAATGATTTTGACATTATTAGAATTTTGTAAAAATGACCGTTTGTCTTCATTGATGTTTTCCCATGATGTATCGTTTGCAATTGACTTAGTCAATACGCACCCAGATCTTACCTCGACATCACTCGTTCGTAGGCATGGCCTCTACTTAGAGGTCGTCTCTTGCAAGGTATCACATCTGCCTAGGCATCGCCTTTACCTAGACATGACCTCTACATAGACATAACCGCTACCTAGACATCCCCACTAGCTAGGCATCCCCAATCATCTCTATCTAGACATCCCCATCACCTCTCACCTCTACCTAAGCATCACCTTTACCTAGGTATGACTGCTGTCTAGACACCGCCTCTACCTAGGCAACACCTCTATCTAGACATCACCTCTACCTGCCCAACACCCCTACCTATACCCAAACCCTACATTGGCATTCATCATCACCTCTAGATAGACGAAAGAGATCAAGCATTTGTTATAGTTACTAATTATTTTTTCATTTTGTAAATCGATTGAGCTCGTATTTGTCTTTTTATGTTGTACCTATTATCCTGAAATCTCAGCCTTGTGTTAATACTGGTATTTCTATAAACAACCCTTTCCACCGAAAACTGAATGTAACGAATCTTGTTGCCCATCATCCCCTCGTCAAGGGTAGAATTCGTTGCAAAGAAATTTTAATAATCGTCCTATTCTAGCATCTTGTGGACAATAAAGGGTTAAGTTCAACAGTGAAAGAAAGGAGTAAACAGAAAGGAGAAAGAAAAATAGGAAATAGTATTAAAGATCCCGCTATCGATGTCCAGAAAAGATTCTTGCCGTTGAGGTTCGCATTCCACGCAGTGGCGTAGCTAGCCAAATAGCAGTGGTCATACCCTTGCCTCAAATTTCGAAAAATGTGGATGTGGCCACATTCTACCATGCCCAATTTTTTGAATTGATGAGTTCCTTTTGGACAAAAATTTTAAGGCTTGTAGCTTATGAAAAAATTTTGATGAACCTTTGGAATGAGCTTTTATCTTGTTTTTAGCAATTATCTTGTTACACCATGAAATGACCTTTCTGTCTTATATGTGACCCTGTTTTCGTTTGTTGATAATTTCTTTATACAGAGTTCATTCAAAAACATAAGTTCAGTAAAGTTGATAAAGTGAACTTAGACCAAAAATTGTGTTGTTCTCCTACTTCTCTTCAATTTGGAGGCTTAAATATATTTGTTAAATTTAAAGTTAAGAGATAGGCTAAAATTTGTAAATGAAACAATAAATCACATGAAACTGAATGAGAGCTTTGTGGTCATCTTTCCACAAATAGTCTTATGATCAATTTATTGAATGTATTTCAAAGCCCATAATTACCTAAGAACCACAATAGAACTGATAGATGAATAAAACAAATGGGCCAATTGATATGCAAAGTCAATTTTGATACGAAATAGAGGTAACTAAAATAATAGAAAAGCCTAGTTGCAAAATGTTTTCTGGAAATTTAGACTTAATAGAAAAATACTTTGCAAAATCAGTTTAGCTAAGCAAAAACATTGATGTTTCTATATTAAGGATTTTTGTCGGGCAAAAAAAGCAGTTTTTGTATTCTTCCTATAACTTGTTTGCAACAATTGTAACGTATTAACATTTCTGTTGTAGTTTAACTTTCCAAGTATGGCACTGAAGTATCAACTTTGAAACAGAAACTCATAAAAGCAGCATATAAGTGTTTTTATCTTTTGATCACACCCTCAAAGGGTGAGACACGCCCTTTTTTGTCGGCAAAAACTACTTCTTTACCCATCCAAAAAAATTGTTTGGCTTCGTCTCTGTCCGGCGTAACATCGTTGAGTCACTTTGGATTTCAATTTCAAAATTAATCTCATATTATGCCGCGAAAAAGTAGGCTTTCATGTTCAACGACGACTACGAATTTATCTTTTAAGGTACTTAAAGGAGTTTCTTTGGTAAAGGACGATTTTGTTGATTAATTGTCTTTGGGTGAAGGCTATGGCAACCGCCTTGTCGTTTGGCTATGATTGCATCCGCCGCAACACCTATTACGCGTCCTGTTTACTTCTCGATATACCATGACGTCATTTTGCTAATGGTGTCGGCAAAACCCTTTATATTTCTTTTCCGCGAGAGCTCATGGGGATATTCATAGGAGGCCGTTTTCAATCGACGATGTACTCCCCTATTCAATGTCTTTAGTACATCCGAAAAAACATCGGATTGTTTTTTAATTAAATGATATAGAGAAATAACGACGAAACTTTGTACAATCAAACATTTTTCTAAGTGTTTATAATGCTGAATTCTTGTAGTAATAGGAAAGGTCAATGTCAGACCCAGCCCGTTGATAAGTGAAAAGGGGGCTAGAGACAATTTGCAAATTAGAAAGGGTGCCTAATATACCTTTGGGTACGGTATTTTTGTGCATTGGTATATTTTTAGGTTTTCAAAAAGAAAAGATGTCCACGTCACTTACTATAGAGAGTCCCCTCTGGGCGTAGAATGATTTCTACATGCACCGATCAAAGTAACTATACTCTTTTTTAAAGAGAATTTTCATCAAAACATAAGCCGCAAAATTGTTCAAAAATAATAAAGAAACTGAAACCATGGCATTTAAAATACTTTTGAACAGGTTTTCTTTAAATAATTGCTTATTGTGAATCCTTTTAAATTATTGGTGTGCTCTGTCGTCAAAGCGTTGTTAAGAACAATGTAAGGGACGTCATTCCAAAAGACATTTATCTGCAAGTTCCAAAGTTTTGAAAAAACCAGCAGCACCAAATCTTAACCTCAATTTACTAGTTTTTATATAAAAGGGAAGTGGAAGTTATATAAAGTTGTAGCGAATATTTTAGTAATGCGTATCAATACGTATCTTAATCTAATATTTATGAAATATTTCTACGATAATAAACTGTAAAATAATTTTTACAAAACTTTGCCTAAAATGAACATTTCTCAATATTTTGAAACTTGCAAATTATATTTCTGTCATTCTATTTAAGAATACTATTGAGAAATGAGGTCGGTCTGAAAAAACTGCACTTGGGTGTTATGTACGAAATTGACTATTTTACTCATGAATCTAATTGATCTTTTTAAATGAGGCTGCTCCGCATGCGAAAATGGTCGTTAAGTATATTTGATGATCATTCTGAGTAGATCCATACATGCAGGATTTATCATTTTGAGGGTGACCCTGCCCTAAATTAGTTTTTGGCTACGCAGCCAAGTTAATGCAGAAGCGAAGGAGCTTTTGCAAAGGTCTCACTGGGTGATTGACATGTTTGAGGATTATGACTCTTCGGTCTGAACGTGCAGCAAACAAATCGTTGGAATTTCGTACAAATCTCGCTTATATCAATTTGATAAGGAGTCATTGGCATCATATTGTTGAGAAATGTTTTCGTTTTATTACGGTACGGAGTTCTGCGATTGTCTTTGAGCGATTTACGCCGTTTTTTGTTGTCCAGAGTTCGGTATTCCTTGGTCGTGGCCCTGCCAGGACACTCAATAGTCCTTATAAAATGGAAGTTTTGTATTGATAGATGTATGTATCAGAAAACAACAGGATACGAGATGCTGTGGCAATCTTGGCTTCCCGTCTTTTTAAGTTTGTTGTTTGCCATACTAACAGTGTTTTCACGCTGTGCTGCCTCTCAAGTGTTCAATTTTACCGTTACAGAGGAACAACCGCCTGGTCAGTTTGTTGGCAAAGTTCATCCCGGATCTTCATTTTCTTTGGTGAACTTTAATTCAAAATTCAACGTGTCTAGTGATGGGGTAATTAAAACCACTGAAAAGATAGACAGGGAAGCATCAACTCACTTTAACTTGTTGATTTTATACCTACCAGGAAACGGATTGATAAGAGCAAATGTTCTCGTGAAAGACATAAATGACCATACTCCAGCTTTCAGTAATAACAAAGTAAGTTTAAATATATTGGAATCAACCCCAGTTGGACATAAACTGTCACTGACCCCTGCTGTAGACAGAGATTTTGGACAAAATGGAAGCCTTGTTTATGGTATAGTATCAGGGAATGTTGGGTCTAGTTTTGATATACGTTATGTTGCCAGCACAAATTCACTAGATATTGTTGTGAATAAAACGTTAGATAGAGAAACAGTAAACATTTACAGCTTGAACTTATCTTCATGTGATCATGGGTTGCCAAAACGCTGTGGTTTTTGTATTGTCAAGGTTGAGCTGCAAGATGTCAATGATAATGCCCCTGTTTTCAACCCAACAAGGTACAGTGGTAATATTACTGAAAATTCTGACATTGGGACATCAATTGTCAGAGTAAGTGCAACAGATATTGATGAAGGGTCAAATGCTGAAATAACTTATTCAATTGAAGCAAATTCAGATCCACAAAGTCTCTTTTCCTTCAGTACCAGGCAAAAAGGAGTTTTAGTGAGCAATGCCAAATTTGACTATGAACATGCCAAAGAATACCAAATTATTGTCAAAGCAAAAGACAATGGAGGTGTGAATTCGAAAAGTAGTATTGCCCATGTAAAAATTTATATTGTTGATGCCAATGATAATGCTCCAACACTCAAGATTACATATTTTAAAGAGGGGAGTTACCAGGTACAAGAAGGTGCTGCTGTTGGCACAAATGTTGCACTAATTTCAGTGTCTGATGTTGATTCTGGAAAAAATGCTGAGTGCAATGTTGGATTGATGAGGGGACAACAATACTTTTCATTAATAAAAAATCCTTCTTCGCAAAAAAGTTTTCTGCTCTCTGTAATTGGTACAATTGACAGAGAACAAAATTCTCAGATATCAATAATAGTCAATGCAAGTGATAATGGAACACCTAGTCAGCGATCACAAAAAACATTCTATATTAATATTGGAGATGAAAACGATAACTCACCAGTTTTCCAGAATACACCTTATTCAACACAAGTAAATGAGTCAGTGTCTCACAGCCAGTCAATTTTCAGAGTAACAGCTACAGACAAGGACTTGGGCTCTAACTCTAAAATTTCATACAGCATTATAAACAACACTGTGTATTCCAGTTGGTTTAGAATTGACAAAGAGCTTGGGAACATCTACACTACCAACTTAGTTGACAGAGAAAAGAATAGCAGTGTTTCTTTACTTGTTAATGCAGCAGATAATGGCACACCCCATAAAGATGCAAATATTTCGATTGCTTTTACAATTCTTGATGCAAATGATAATCCTCCAGCCTTTTCACAATCAAGTTACACATTTTCTGTTGTAGAAAATAGAACCTCGCAGCAATTTGTTGGTTCTGTTTCCGCAACAGATGCTGACACTGAACTTTTCTTACCAATACGATATTCTACCCTTGGCACAAGTTATTTTAAGATTGATTCAGTCACAGGAAATATAACAACAAGCCATGTTTTTGACAGAGAACAACAGGCAACTCAAGTTTTTGATGTTGTAGCTACAGATGTTGGAGGGCTTCATAGTACTTCTACTGTGAATGTTAAAGTCATTGATATTAATGATAACAATCCTTATTTTCCTAAACATTCCTTTAACATTTCAATAAATGAAAATACTCCAACAGGAAGGCGAATTGCTTCTATAGTTGCAAGAGATGATGACTCTGGTACAAATGCAGATATTGTGTATGAGCTGCATAGTTGTAATCCTTGCAGAATGTTTACAATTGATAATAGAACTGGAGACTTATTGTTATCAGCCCGCTTAAATCACATGGCTCAAAGCATTTATCGTTTATCAGTATCATGTAGAGATGCCAAGGGGCTACCAGGAAAGAACAGAGCATATGTTATTGTGAACATTTTACCAGCTGTTAAAAAGCAACCAAAATTTGAGTCGCAACACTATACATTTACATTTGCTGAAAATCAAACTGTTGGATCCTTTGTGGGACATCTTGTTGCCAAAATGGATGGTGCATCTGTAGGTGAGTCTTTGGATTTTCAGATCTTGTCCCAAGAAGTTGCATCATCATTTTCAGTGAATTATACAGGTGGTGTTCATAGTAGAAAAGTTATTGATTTTGAAAAGGACAAAATTTTTACCTCAATTGTCAGAGTAACAGTATTTGGAACAAATCTAACAGCCATCACAAATATGACTATTTACATTGCGGATGTTAATGATAATCAGCCACTTTTTAACGTCAGTTCACTAACTATTCAATTGAATGAAGGAGTTCCACTAGGATACCAGTTTACTGCAGCAAAAGCTGTAGACCTAGATGCTGGTGAAAATGCCAAAATTTCATATTCTCTTAAGGATCCTTCGAGGCATTTAGATTTGGATGAACAGACAGGCGTTCTTTCTACAAAAAGTTTAATTGATTATGAGGTGCTAAAAGAATTGAATGTTGTCATTATTGCGGAAGACAATGGAAGCCCAAAAAGGAACGGAACATTGCATTTGAAAATCTTAATTGTTGATATAAATGACAATCCTCCGAGTTTTAGACTTTCATCTTACTTTGCAAGTGTTTCAGAGGATGCGGCAGTTGGATATACCTTTTTTAAATTCAATGTCACTGATGCTGATTCTGGTGTGAATGGTCAATTCACTCTGATGTTCAAGAAGTCAGTTCATTCTGATATGTTTTTATTATCAAATGATGGCAGGGTACAAGTAGCTAAAAAACTTGACAGAGAGGTAACAACGGACTATGCTTTTGTTGTTATTGCTAAAGATAACGGTTATCCTCAACACAGAAGTCGGGTGAGTTTGACTATAATTGTAACTGATATAAATGATAATCGACCTGTGTTTGGTGTGACAAGCTTACAATTTTCTGTCTGTGAAGAGCAGCCACCAGGAACAGCAGTTCAATCAGTCACAGCTGTTGATAAAGATGAGGGAAGCAATGGCCTTGTTTCTTATAAATTACAACCAAATAGTCAGTATTTTGAAATTGATCCTGTCAGTGGAATGATAAAAACAAAAATAAAATTTGATCGTGAAAATTCACAAGAACTGTATAATCTTATTGTAAATGCAACAGATGGTGGAAGCCCAAGCAAGTCCTCACTTGTTGAAGTCAAAATAAGTATTTGTGATGTTAATGACAATGCACCAGAATTCAAGGAAAAGGGTCCATATATTTTAAGCATTTTACGAAGCATTGCTAGAAATACAAATATCCTACATGTTCAGGCTTCAGATAAAGATCATGGTTTATCATCTGAGATAACTTACTCCTTATATGGGTTAAACGATGAAGCAAAGAACCTTTTTAAAGTTCATGAAACAACTGGCTGGGTCAGTACAAATCAAGGCCTGGCATCAGCTGCTAATTATATGTATAATTTTTCAGTTGTTGCCATGGATAAAGGAGTGCCAAAAATGGCAAACATTCAAACAGTGATTGTCTTTCTACTGCCTGGAAGAGGACAGAGTACTGTGTTTCAAAATTACAACAAAACTTTGCTACTCCCTGAAAGTACAAGGCCTAACACAACTGTTTTTGTTGCTAGAGTAGTGTCTGGCAGTGGATGGAACTTTGAAATTTTGGAGGGGGATTCTGCAGGATACTTTCAGATTGATAGTAAAAGTGGTGAGATTAAACTGGTATCTTTATTATCCTATGAAGTAACAAAAAGCTTTCTTTTAAAAATCCAAGCAGCAGAGGATGGGGGTACAAGAACAGATATGATGTATCTTTGCATTTTTGTGATTGATGAAAATCGTGAGTGGCCAATCTTTCTCAGTAATCCCATGGTTAGTGGTCAGAAAGAGAACACACCACCAAAAGGATTTTTGTTTCAAGCAGTTGCAACAGATAATGATTATGAAAGCAATGGACAGCTTTTTTACTCAATTGTCTCTCAAGGCCCTGGTGAACCTTCATTTGACATTAACCCATTTGATGGTACAATCACAAACACAAAACTCCTAGACCGAGAAAAAGTTCCACAGTGGACACTGATAATCAAAGCCCAAGACATGGCTGTCAATGTAAGTGCAAGACATTCCACAACAGCAACCATGAAATTGATAATTTTTGATCTGAATGACAATGCACCAAAGTTTTTATCAAGGAACTATACTTACATGATGGAAGATGAGAGAATAGGATATCCAGTACAAAGAGTCGTTGCTAGTGATGAAGACCTAGGAAGCAATGCAGAGATAACATATGCTTTGGTAAAAGGAAATGAGAGAGGGAAGTTCAGAATTCAAGCAAATACTGGAGAGATTCTGTTGACCAAAAAGCTTTCTTTCAACGAGCAGTCACTTTATTCATTAACCATCGTAGCATCGGATAAAGGAAATCCTAGTCTTTCAAGTACACAAATCTTAAATGTCGAGATTATTGATGTCAATAACAATGGTCCTATATTTTCACAGAGGAATTTTGTTGGAAACGTTACAGAAGGAAGGCCGGTTGGTACAAGAGTTCTGCAGGTCAGAGCAACTGACATGGATGCAGGCAGTAATGCAAAGATTATCTACCGGTTGGAAGCGAATTCCCATTTTGAAATCAATAGCGAAACTGGGTGGATTTCAACGAAAGCTGAAATCGATAGAGAACAGTGGTCACTTTACAAGCTGAGCATTTCAGCAGATAATATTGTCTGGCCATTTCACTCAGACACAGCAAATGTTGTGATTGATGTCAATGATATTAATGACTGTCCTCCTGTGTTTATTGATGGAACTTCAATCAACTTCACCGTGTTTGAAAATTCTGAGACAGTTGCACACCGATTTGTTGCTAGTGACTGTGATGCAAAGCCTAACGACAACATTCACTATCGGATTATTGAAGGTGACAAAAGCAAGTTCAGTGTGGATGCACTTTCTGGAGTCTTATCGACTGCAGAGGCCTTAGACAGAGAGGTGAAATCTGTGTATGAAATCAAAATTCAAGCAAGTAATACTGCTGCCCCTTATCATTCAGTGCAACAAACAGCAACTATATTTGTTCGCGATTTAAATGACAACAATCCAATATTCACAAAGAGATTGTATTCTACAACAATTTCGGAAAATACAGCACTGAACACAACTGTATTGCGCATCCAAGCACACGATGATGACGCTGGCTCTAATGGGCAAATTGTCTACTCTATCATTAGAAATAAAACATCAGTCCCTTTTGAAGTTAACCCTCATACAGGTGATGTTTATGTCAACGGCGTCCTTGATTATGAACAGACTAAAAAGTATCAGTTTGAAGTGAACGCAACTGATATGGCACCATATGGAAAGCGAACAAATGCAACAACCCTTGTAATACATATCAGTGACTACAACGACAACGCGCCTATCTTCACATCGCCAATTTTCGAAGGTAATAGCACTGACTCCATTGGCGTTAGAGCAACTGATATCGATAGTGGCCAAAATGGTATGGTTCGTTACAAATTCGTACCAAGTAACAGCGTGTTCAGTATAGACAGTATAACAGGCAAAGTGACGTTCTACAATCCAGCTGTTGGTAGATATAAGTTGAGGGTCGAAGCCTATGATTTGGGATCACCTCAGCAGAGTAGTACAACAACACTTATTGTCAATGTTGGAAGTTACAGTTTGCTAATGCCAATTTTCTTGAACAGATCAGCTTCTGTGAGAATACCAGAAAATCTTGGGGAGAATTCTTATGTTGCAAAGATGGTTGCCAGAAGCTCTTCATCTCGTATTACTTATACAATCGAAAGCAGTGCGCAGAGTTCTGGAGCCAAACTGCCATTTAAAATTGACAAAGTCACTGGAGTTGTTTCAGTTAACAGCCCTGCTCAACTTGATTATGAAAAGACAAAATCATTTGAAGTTGTCATTCGCGCATCAATCAATGATAACGACACACTGAGTACTTATGAGAAACTTAGAGTAAATCTTACAGACGTTAATGACAATGCTCCAGTTATTGACCAAAGAAATCACGTTGTGAGATTCCCAGAGGCTCTACCTGGTGACAGTCAAGTTGATGCGCTTGTTAAACAGTTCACAGCTCGTGATGCTGACTCGGGTAGAAACGGAGAGATAGAAACAATAAGTATTTCTGCAGGCAATGAGGAAGGCGTTTTTGATATGCATCTCGGTATACTGGTGTTGAAGAAAAACTTAGATTATGAACAGAAAAGAGTTTATAAACTGGAATTAAAAGCCAAAGACGGGGGAACTCCACCAAAGTACACGACTACACGCTTCACTGTCAATGTTGTAGATGTGAATGACAACCCCCCTGTTTTTGTAAGCTTTGGACCTCAGAAGATATCAGAAGATGCCAGTTCTGGAGCCTTAATTTGCATTGTGGAAGCCATAGATCTGGATGAAAGCTCTAAGAAGGCAATCACATACAACTTGAGAAGTAACGGTGTCACTGAACGGTACTTTTATATCGACCCCACAAAGGGTGCAGTCAAGTTGCTTCGAAAGCTAGACTATGAAGAAAGGAGGCAATTTAAAGTTGGAGTTGAAGCCAGCGATGGAAAGTACAAATCAAACATGACACTGATTATCGATGTAGTTGATACAAATGACAATGCGCCTTTGTTTAGCAAGCCAGGATACGACGTCTACTTACCTGAAATTGTGCCTGTAAACCACGTGATCGTCAGACTAAATGCAACCGACAAGGACAGCGGCATTTTCGGACAAATTCGATACAGTATCCCTTACCCTCCCATTGACGCTTTTCTCATCAACCAGAACACAGGTGTCATCACTGCCACGAAAAGAATTGTTTTGAATCCACGAAATCCTCCTTACGAGTTGCTAGTCTTTGCACTTGATGGAGGTAGGCCGCCTTTGCAATCACAAACAAGAATCCACTTACGTGTCAAGGACCCAAATTATGCAGGCCCTAAGTTTGACAGTAAAATTTACCCGAAAAGGAAGCGAATTTTTGAAAATGTGCCAATCGGAGCCTTAATCGAAACAGTGAAAGTAACGGACGAATCGAATCTACCTGGAATGCAGGTTGAATATAGCATTCGAGGGGGAAATGAGGAAAGGCGCTTTTTCATAGATCCTTTGTACGGCAAAATACAATTGGCAGCACTTCTTGATCGTGAAAACATCAGCAGTTACTCATTGACTATTCGCGCAACGGATAGAGGTACGCCACCACAATATGCTGAAACGACAGTAACTGTTATTTTGGTTGATGCCAACGATAATAGTCCCGTTTTCGAAAAGAAGGAATATCTTGTGACTGTTCTGGAAAACATCACACAAAATACTGTTTTGGTAAGGGTGAACGCAACGGACAGGGATGAGCCTGACCCAGCCATTGGAAATGGAATTATCGGAAAGTATGCAATAACAAGTGGGAATTCGCTGAACTGGTTTGAAATCAACTCGAATGGCGTTATTACTTTGATACGACTGCTGGACAGAGAGTCAACACCCGTTCATCGATTGACAGTTACAGCCACGGACAAAGGTTTGTGAATTTTGTATATTGGTCATAATAATAATCATCGTGGTCATCACCATTACCACTTCTTTGTGAGCTATTTCATCATATCTCCAGTCACTAAGCGTAGTTAACTCAGCTGTCAAAACCAATCAAATTTATAACTTAAGATTGATTTTTGGTTAAAAATTGGAGGTTTTTCATTAGAAATTGGGAGCCGAACTAACACATGCTCTTTACCCCCAGGAAAACCAGCTTTGACGGGGGATACGTCGGTGGTGATTAAGCTGGAGGATGTCAATGACAATCGGCCTGAGCTGAGTATTCCAAATATTGAGAATCTGAAAGTTTTGGAGAGATCTGAAGCCGGAAAGTTAGTTTTCAAAGCAACGGCTGAGGACCGGGATCAAGGAGCTAATGGCAAGGTAACCTTGGTTTATTTAATTGTCTTTGTGTTATAGTTCAGAGACTCAGAGACTGTTTACCTGTGTCCTATAGCACTAAATTGTCTTGGGAAGCCGCATGTGAACATTCTAAATCAGATTTATCTTCTGCATTACCTTCGCATTCACAAATTTGTTTCTTTATTTTTTTGCTGTATTTAAAACGATTTGTTTTAAAAAATTTTGTACCGATATTACTTACTTATTTATATTTGTAATGTAAACGTTTGTTTCAACCAAGAATCATTTAGAATGGAATTTTTTACGTGCTGCAAATTTGTACTTTTTCTAATTAAAATAATAGATTGGTTTTCATTTGTTAGGATTTTCCTTTTCCTGTATAATTAGTGTAGGCACACTCTTTGCCAAATACGTCATTGCCCTGTAATACCACCCTTGCATCATGGTTGCGGCGTCAACCCTTTTCTCTTGTGTATGGGACGGTGTTTCTATAGGCGCGGGCTTACTCATCTCTACCCTATTTTTATTCAGCTACTTAGGTTGCTTTTAGACTCTGTTGAGTTCAGGGAGCAAAGGCCGACAAAAAAGGGCGTGTCTCACTCTTTGAGGGTGTGATCAAAGGATAAAAACACTTATATGCTGCTTTTATGCGTTTCTATTTCAATATTCATACTTAAATGCCATACTTTGAATGTTAATCTACTACAGAAATGTTAATACGTTACAATTGTTGCAAAAATGTTACAGGCTGAGAAAAAATTTCCTCTTTTGCCTGGCAAAATTTCTTTGTGTGCCGACGGAAAAAGTGTTGGAGGGTACAGTGCTCCCCGCACCCCCTTGGCAACGCCTTTGGTTAAGTTGATGTGTTCATTCACCCTATCGAAATTCTATCTAGTCTTACCTTTCCCATGTTTTCACCTTGCAATTTTTACGTTATTTCATGTCGTTAGTCATTAGCTTAACCATAACATATATACAGCTTATAGAAAGTTTAGAGTTGAATTCAGAGGAGGCACACTAGAAAGTATTAATGTCTCAGCAATAAATAATGAGAGTTGTGAAAGAATTTTTCTCATTTGTTCGCGCTACTTGGGTATGGGACAGCATAATGTCGCAAAAGTCATAATGCCTATTGATGTCTACGAAAGTTACAGTGAACCTATTATCCCTACATCAATAGATTTTGCATATAATTCCGTTGTGTATGTATCAGAGTTGATTTAACCCAGTTAAGTCACAATTGCCAGTATCGTTAAACGATATAAAATTAGTGATAACAAGTTAGTGGTAACAATACATACCCTTATACTGATTTATTGAGTTTTCCTTTTCAAAGAGATCAATGCTTCTTATCCAACGCTTGCTTTGAGTGAAAGACCATGTCTTGCATTACATGTATTGTTGAAGATTTTACTGTCTCATTTCAACTGGAGTGAGTTTGAATTCAACTTGTTTTTATTTCTATAGGTTACGTACTCGATAATTGACGGCGATGGTCGCAATTATTTTACAATCAACAATGAAACAGGGTGGGTGCGAACCAAAAGCAATAATCTCGATTATGAAACACAAAGATTTTATGTCCTGCGAATTATGGCAGTAGATCACGGTACCCCACCACAAAGTAGCACGCAAGAGTATCGCATTGCTGTCCAGGATGTCAACGAATTTAGGCCTGAGTTTTTTAACAAGAGCTACAGGTTCAGCATTAAAGGCAGTGTAAAATCTGGAACCAAGATTGGAACGGTAAGGCTGTAAATTAAGCTTTTTTATGTTTTTGCAAGAATATACCACAATACAGTACTGTATTGGTACAGTACTGAAATATACCACAATACAGTACAGTATTGGTACAGTACTGTAATATACCACAATACAGTACTGTATTGGTACAGTACTGTAATATACCACAATACAGTACTGTATTGGTACAGTACTGTAATATACCACAATACAGTACAGTACTGTAATATACCACAAGACTGTAATAGTTTTTACTTCCACTGGTAGAAGCAGCGTAGAGGTCATACTTAACTGAGCAATCAAGCTCTATGGTCTCGCTATCTTGTATCTCTTTATGGTGAATACTTAAAAAAAGAATCCACATCATTCACACCAAGGGGTGTAGATATAGGTCTTTATAGATGGGCAAGTGGAATTTTGTTGTTATGCATCGAAAAAACAGGTTTTCTGCAACAGTAGGGAGAACCAAATCATATTCCCGAGGATGGTTCAGTTGTTAGAGGCGCTAACTACAGACCCAAGGGTCCGTGTTTCGAGTCCCTGGCATGACCACCCAGATTGAGGAGAGTCGCCAGCTCTCTGTAATTCCAGGCGTAGGAATAACTCACATTGATAAGCATTAGCTTCTCAGTGTCCTATAAACTACCTTCGGATGCTAGGTAGAAACAAATACAAATACAAAATTGAGGTTTTGTCCCTAATAATAGATGGGTGATTGATAGAGAATATTTTACTCAAACCTCTTGCAAAAATGCCTTTGCCCTGAGTATTTTTATGTGTGAATTTCGTTGAACAGTTACATAAAAAGATTGATGCTGATATTTTGCACATCCTTAAATGCACATCTAAGAAACGTTTTATAAGAAACTCGATGGAGGGTTGCCAAGCAACCAAGAGGCTTTCGTTATTGATTCAGAAATGTTTTAGAGAAGAAAAATATGCCTTTCTTGTTGCTGTGATAAGTAAACCTGAAGCTAAAACTTTTTTTATTAAATTATGAATTAGAATTTATTGATTGCCATCTACTGATAGCACATTTATGCCTGCCATTTTAAAGGAACTGTGTTCATTGGTTAGACTACAATAGATCTATTGTTACGTATTCAATCGGCAACGTAAGAATAGTTCTTGACGTTTTTTAATCATCAACCCTCAACAGAGCCTACAGCAAGTACCCGCATATAGAAAACCCTCTCGTTTAAGAAATGGGCCTCATCTTCTTCAAAAGGGGCTCATTTTAAAAAAAATACGATTTTAGGCCTGAAATTTAAATGTTCCTTATTGTCAAGTATAAACAGTAGTGTTTTCTGTTGTTATAGGATGGTTGTAGTGTGTGTATTGTATTGATATGAAAATTATACTGTAGATTATGCATTATACATTACTACCAGTAATATTTAATACATGTCCATGGAGGGTACTGTCATCAGGCTTGACTTTCTGATAATAACAGACTTTCTTAGGCCTCAATTAAAAAAGCGGTTTCTAAGCTGCGAGTACTTTCTGTATTGTTAACACTGATTGGTTGTCTGACGGAACATAGTGGCATTGAAGACCACTTCATATAGAACCGTCTCAATAAAGCAAGTTTGATAAGCTTAGAATAAGAGAGTTTCTATAAACGTGCCTCCTCTTCGTTTCTATTAAAAATGTTAATATATAGCGATTTGAAGCTGCTGCTAATTGAGAAAGGGATCTTCATCACCAAATCAAATAGTGATCATCAGATAATCAAATTGTAATCATGGTTATCATCAAATGCGAATCAAAGATGATCATGCACCAGATGTAATGGTGATCATGATTGTCATCACAGCATCAAATTGTGATCATCAGATAATCAAATTGTAATCATGGTTATCATCAAATGCGAATCAAAGATGATCATGCACCAGATGTAATGGTGATCATGATTGTCATCACAGCATCAAATTATGATCATCAGATAATCAAATTGTAATCATGGTTATCATCAAATGCGAATCAAAGATGATCATGCACCAGATATAATGGTGATCATGATTGTCATCACAGCATCAAATTATGATCATCCTAATAATAAACAAGATATATAGTTGAAAAGAAAAGGCCAAGCATCAATTACTTTCGTCATTGCAGGTTCGAGCATCAGATAAAGATGGAGGATCTTGGAGTAAAGTTCGATTTTCGATCAACACTGACAAGCTTAGAGTTGGCTCGGAAACTGGAGAAATATTTGTGAATGCCGATCTGAGGAAAAAGAAGGAACAACGCCGCCGAAAACGAAGGTCGACGGATTCAGAAACGCTTGTCTTCAACATAACAGCAGACAACGGACCAAATACCTTGGCAGAGTCAGTCCCCATGGAGATTGAAGTTGATTATTCTTGCCCAGGATGCATTGTGTACGTTGTCAAAAACAAGGCTGCTGATGGCGCTTTGCAGGGAGTTCCATTGATTTTAGTGATCGTTTTTACAACAATATTCGCTCTGTTGCTACTCTGTTTTGTAGTCTTCTTGTGGCGACAGAGACACAGGCCTGACACCGATGCAGGAAAAGTAACTGAAACCAAGGCAGCTGCAGATACAAATGTGCCCTCGGATATTCCATTTGAAGCGCCAGAAACTGAGCTCCGGCAGCCCGATGACTTTGATTCTTTTCATCCGAGCATTTTCAAGCAACCATCTCTCTGTGCCTCGAGTGGCCATGGCTCATCAGGCAGCCAGCTGTTGGGAGAGAGTCGTAGAGCCTCCTTCACAGCTACAGACAATGGCAGTACTCATTCATTTTTTTGTCATCATAAGCCAGTTCTTGACTCAGGCATTGTGGGAGACATCGATCGACTCTCGGACGTTACAATTAGCGACATCGCACCGTCTTCTGAAATACATTACATGAATGCAGCCGAGGTTGCATCATCGGTTGGATCGTCTTTTGGTCGTAGAAATGAAGTTAACTCCTCACTCTCTCGCAAACTTAGGCCTGGCTTAGAGTATTCGACACAGAGCGATAGTCATGACAGTTTGAATGACTTCAAGGACGAAGGTGGTGGCGAGGCTGCAGGAAGGATCGAATTCGGGAATCTGTTGTATACAAAACTGGCAGAAGTCGACGCGGATGAAAACGAGGCAGTGATGGACGGAACGAGGCCTTTTATGGAAGAAGGCGCGCCTTCTAGAGGTGGGTCGCTTAGCACTATTATTGGCAGTGATGAGGAAATGAGGGGTAGTTATAACTGGGATTATCTTGTAGACTGGGGTCCACAGTTCAAACCGGTTGCGTCTGTGTTTTCTGAGATAGCAAGGGTTAATAGGGGAGAGAGTGGCGAGAAGACAATGTCACTGCCTAACCGCGCATCACTCTTGAATCATCAGCCATTGGCAGGGCGTGTCAATCCAGCACGAACATTGGGTAACAAACCTATGGAAATGCAAGTGATACGAACCGCGGCCATGCATGATAGGGGAACTGGGGAGACACCGGCTGCTCTCCCTCCTCAAAACATTCCACATAAAACCGGATTACGTCACAGTGAAAGTATAAATTCGAAACCAGACAGTATAAAACCGAACTATGGTCGCGAAGCAAATCAATCCAATTTCATTTCAAACAGAACTAGTATGCTGTCCTCGTTTGCGTCCTTGCCTCGCTCACCGCTCAGTGCGCAGTCTAGCTACACATCGGGGCCTTTGTCCCCTAACTTTACGCCAGCAATTACCCCACTAATTACCAGGTCGCCGTCCGTTTCTCCACTGGAAACGCCAAGCATAGCGTCGCCCATGGATTCGAAACCAGAATCTGTGTTGGATATTGCAGAGCGGAGTCATAAATCAAGGAGTTCCAGGGGAAGTCGCCGAAGTGACAAAATCACTTTGTCCGATCGGAGTTCTGAGCAAGAAATCGCGGTTTAGTGGCTGCCTGATGCAGAGACATACAATGCTACGGTAAGCGCATCCCTTCTATGCAACATGCTGCTGATTTATGGCTATCTATCATGTGGTTCAGCGTCTTCTATGACAAATGAACAACGTTTTGATAAAAGGTTTATGAGCAATCATTTGATGCCAATCATAGTAGATGTAAAAATTTTATTTGACTCTAGCACGCTCGAATCTTAGAAATTTAGGCCCTTCATTTCCTGTGAACCATAGGTTGATTTCTTTTTAACCTGAATGCTGTTGGAAAAAGAATAAATTTCATTCTTTCGCCGCCTTCGCTGCGTGCATTATCTTTCATCCCGTTTTAATTTGCAGTCATAAACATTCCGTCAGATTAGTTTTTAAATTGGTGAATTAAATTTATTTGAAATTTAATTACATCTAAGTAACGATACTCACCTGCAATACCAACGGTTGTTCATGGTGTTACTGATCATTTCCCTAAAAGGGTCTGAGGGTTGCATTAATTTGTTTGCTGGTGTAATGTCCGAAACCACAGTACAATAAAGAGTTATGAAAACAAATAGTGTATAAAACATTTATTGCTTGGGTTTAATTTTGTTTTAAGAGTTTTTATATTTTTTATATTTTAGATAAGTAGTTTTATCGTCAATCAAATAGTCTGCAAATAGTTTCATAGTAGTTGATAAAAGATCAATTTTCAGTTAGATGGAAAAGTAAGAGTAAATTTACGATCTCTTTGTTTGTAAAATAATTCGAAAACCACTGTTATATTGTATAGACCAACCAGATTCTCGAAGAAGATAGCTTACTCCATAGTTTCCTTGTGATTTGCAGTGAGCTAGATGCTCAACAAAGTTGTTTCTGTCCCTGATGGTCAGAATTCGTCTGTATATTTACTTTTATGATTGCTTATTGTAATATTCTTCGAGATTTGTTGAACAAATTTGTCGTATTGGATGCAGTATATCGTAACTGGGTGTATCGATCTCTCACTCCACTTGTAATCTAGTATTTATTTACGTGATTCTTATTACAGTGCGCGATTCATCAGTGTCTTGACTCTCTGAAACATTTTCAACATCGAAAAAGGTAAATGAACCGGGCTGGGCTAAAATGGGTGCTATTGATTCTACGGCATCAAGCCATTTCTAATATAGGACCGGATGAAAACAGACCGGAATTTTCTTGAATCGGAACGAGCCCTGTAATAGGCCTTTCTGTGCTGAAGCAACAGACCTAATTTGGCCTTAATCCGGAACTGCAACATAATGCCTTTTAGGTCTTTTATGGGCCTAACAATTGCAATGTTTAGAACCATGTGTAGAACGCACTTGGTTTTAGAATGTGTTTGAAACAGGCAATTATAACAGGATGGGGCTAGGTAATAATTCTATCATGCATGTATGAATGCAGAGACACCTTCCATTACTGCTACCATTTCTCAATCTGTTTCGTATTGCAAGTTCTTTCGCCCATTGAAAAATTCGTATGTCCACGAGGGCACAGAGAGCCCCGTAAAGTTGGGGGGAGTAAAAGAAAGGCATTGAAGATTCTAGTAAGTCACCGAAGAGCGCTCTAGCTAGTTACATCTCCTCAATAAAATATCTAATTTTTATACTGAGTTGTTTAGATGTCCGTGAATCATGTAATGGTAATTCAGGACACATGTCTGGAGAAAGACGACACATTTAAGCTACAGTTTCAGCATGTAGAAAATATTTACCCTCCTAGACACCAATGCTAGTGATTCAAATATGCCTTGAATGACTTTCTTAAAGTTAACTTAGAAAATTTTGCATTTTAGAACTAATGATAGCACTGTTAAAGTTATTTTTGATTTCAGGGAAACGTAGATAAAGAGGTTTTTATGTAATTACAAGGAAATAGTCAAACGAAAAAAAATGTTGTAAAAGTTTTTGGATGGTTTTCGATGAGAATAGCCCCATTGAACAGAAACCAAGCTTTTTGGAAAAATGAGATATACCGTAAATCGTCGAATTAGCCTCCTGGTTTGTAGTTTTAGAGTGGGGGCTTACTCGAGGGGAGGGCTTTTTCGAGGGGGGGGGGGCAATTCGAGGATTCACGGTACTGCCGCTCATAACGATCACGTAGATGCAATGGCGAGTGGAGAAAGTTCCTGAATTTATGGTCCAACACTCATAAAAGAGCCTCTGTGCATTGGCCATCTCTAATCAACGGCCAAACGGCCCGTTTGGAATGCCACAGTGCCTTATTGTACCATTAATGGTCAATCTGGTATCCTTTTGCAAAGAAATGAAAGAAACACACAAAAAAATCTTTTCTATTTTGTGAGTATGTTTGTCTTTTAAAAATGATTAGCTTTTCAAGATTTGTCCAGCCTTTTCATGCTCCCTTGCTTATACATCATATTTATTTTAAACCCTAATGTAACCTCGCGATTTATTTCTATTCAGTGAAAGTGCATGATATCATGGTCAATGACTTTCTAAACAATGTACATAAAACAAGTGTTTAAATTGAATCAATCACCCTTCTCCCTCTTCTGACTCCCATCTTTTTTTGATAAAAAGAATAGATGAAACATCGCAAATATTCGAGATGAGTCTAAGCATAATTTGAGCCCTAATATTCTTATAAACAATAATCTTATAAAAAGAGTGTATAGAGGGCTAAACAAACAAAAGCTAAGAATACCCCCCCCCCCTGCCACGACAAATGCCAGCCAATATTTCGTGTGAAATAAATGACAATTATCTTCGTAAATCAGCAAAATTTAAACTGACAAACAAGAATATTTTGTACAAGAACAAACAAGAATATTAATTTTAAAAAGAAACAAAACATATGAGAGGAAAGATAAACATAAAGTTTTTATAAACATATGAGAGGAAAGATAAAATAATGCATATCAGTTTTCCCCTTCACGCAGAGCAGCTAACGGACGGTATAAACCCCGTTTTTCCAGAAAAATGAGAAAAGATATTGGACTGGTTTTTGTTGTAAATACTAGCTTTTAATATGGTGATATCTGTAATAGGATTCAGATTCTGTTGCCAGTTATATTTGAGACGACTGGGCCCTTTTTCTTATCTTCAACCTACTCGCGAATCTGAATCTGATTCTTAATCTGATTCTATAGACACGGAAGTTACAACCTCACGACCATACCAGACCACGGCAGTTCTGTGACAATATCAGCTGATATTTGGAAGTCTCGAGTTGGTGATAGCTTGGCGGGAAATTTACTTTTGTGTTGAAATCATGTGATTAACGATTTTATCAAGTCACGAGTAAAATATCAGGTAAACAGAAAAGGCCCTTGACCAACGCCATTTGCAGCTTGATAGCTTGACGTGGAAGTTACACAGCTGCCTCTCAAAATGGCGACACTTTGCATTTTGCAGTTTATTCTTGCATCAATATTCATGCCTTGCTTGGCCTATAACAAGCCTTACCTCGTCAGCCTCGAAGAAGACCAGAGCCTGACCTACTGGCAACGTGAGGGTTGGAAAGTCCTTGATCGTGTTGAAGCAAATAAGATTATAGAGCTTACTTTTGCGATTAAGCAAAGAAACACGGACAAATTGGAAAAGCTGTTGCTTGAAGTCTCTGATCCAGATTCACCGGCCTATGGACAATACTTGACAGTGGACCAGATAACCAAATTGATTTCACCTTCGCATCGAAGTTTTTCAACGGTAAAACGATGGCTTTGGAAGAATGGTATCAAGGCTTGCGAAAAAACCACAAACTCTGATTTCCTGGTTTGCAGAATGTCCCGTGATGCTGCGGAGAATCTTCTCACCGGCTCTATTTTCTACTACTTCAAACACAGTAAATACACAAAGAAAGTCATTCGCTCCCTGTCGAGGTACTATGTTCCTCAATATATAGCAAAGCACCTGGATTTCGTTGCAGGTCTGCACAGATTTCCAGCTGTCAACTGGATTAAACCCAAAGCCCAAGACAATGCTAGCAAATTTAAAATAAAGCTGGACCATATTCAAAGAGGGACAGGTGCTCCCAACCCAGAGATTCATATTGGTGTATACCCTGCTGTATTGAGAGAAAGATACAACATCTCAGACACTGTTGGGTCCAACAAAAACAACAGCCAAGTTGTTGCCCAGTTCTTGGAGCAGTATTACAATGCAGGAGATCTGAAAGAATTTATGAGACTGTTTGGGAGTGGGTTCAAACATCTGGATGAAATTGCAAAAGTTGTAGGCCCAGACACTGGGCGGTCTGGAATTGAGGCAAGTTTAGATACACAATACATAATGAGCACAGGAGCTAACATACCAACTTGGTTTTGGAGTACTGCAGGGCGCCATGAAACACAAGAACCATTTTTGACCTGGATGGTTGCTATTGGGAACATGTCAGAGGTTCCTTATGTGCACAGTATCAGTTATGGGGATGTTGAAAGCAGTTTGTCTGTGACATACATGCAAAGGATCAATGTTGAGTTCATGAAGGCTGGTGTTCGTGGGCTGACAATCCTTTTTGCAAGTGGGGATGATGGTGCAGCCTGCAAAGATAACAAATTTAGTCCAGATTTTCCTGTCTCAAGCCCATATGTAACAGCTGTTGGTGGCACTGCTCTGGAGAACCCATTTACAGTTTCTGGGGAATATGCTTATGAGATAAGTGGTGGAGGATTTAGCAATGTTTTTGCACAGCCTTCATATCAAAGTGAAAAAGTAGCTTTTTATCTAAGCAAAATGGAGAATCTGCCAGCAGAGAAGTATTATAACAAAAGTGGTAGAGGATATCCTGACATTTCAGCTCTTTCCAACCACTTCTGGGTGGTCAACAATCTTGTACCTGTGCCAGGAGTTGCTGGAACTTCTGCATCTACTCCGACAGTTGCAGGGATCATAAGCCTTCTAAATGACGCTAGACTAAATGGCAAGAAACCAGTTATGGGTTTTATCAACCCATTCCTGTACAAAAATGCTGCTACACTTTATGATGTCACATCAGGCTGCAATGAGGGATGTCTTGCTCACGACAAAGGGTTTTGTGCCTTCCAGCAATGGGACCCAGTGACAGGCAATGGTACACCAAATTTTACAGCAATGCTTAAAGCTGCCATGGCAACATTCAAAGCTTCAAAGTGAACTTTGCAATTACAAGCAACTCTTTAATTTTGATAATATATATTCTTGATTTTTGTAAGCATTTTTCATATTATTTTTGAAATAGAGTTTTCTTTTTGTGAGCTTCCCAGTTTTTGTTTTAACATTCACCTACTTGTGGAACGAGAACAAAGCAAAAGCACAGTCAATTTTGGGTCAAATTTTTGGAGCAAAAACTTCCCTGATTTCAAGAGAGCATCTAAAAAGAAAAACATTCTTTTCTAAAGATTACCATTTTTCTCTGTGAATTTGACGTTTGTTGCAAACTTGCCTTTCTAATTTGATCAAGTATGCAAAGTAATCTGGGTTTTGGGCATTTGGCAAGTTGGCATTTCAGTTGCTATTTCAGCATTAAATGCTAGTTGGTTTATGATAGTTTCAGTAACATAGTATTTGCATCCCTCCATGAAAATCCATCTTGATGCTGACAAAACAGGCCTAATGTTTCAAATTTGTTGGCTTAAGCGCTAAATAATTTGAGTTGAACAAGTTTTCAAAATACGAGGAGTATTTCGTTACATTTTTATAGGCGTTGGTTTCTTAAAGGGGTTGAATGCTTCTAGATGCTTCTAATTTCTAAGGTAAATTATTTAAATGCATATTTTTTCGGTCTTTACTACCTGCTGATGGTATTTTTTCGGTATTTATGGAGAATAAAGATACCCTTTCCTCCTTTTTTAAATAACGTTTGTCCCAAAATTGCCACCCTATCAGGAAACAGGACATTAGCAATTTTATTTCAAGTTTACCTGAAAATCAACCTGAAGAAGGCTTTGAGAATAATGCAGTCAGATATTTAATTTAAATTCCATTTACGTAGCTTTGGCTTTTTCGCCAACTTCCATATTTTTTATCGTTTCATAGCAATCGGGTGGGTGCGATTTCACAGTTTTCAAATTTAAATTTCAAATCCCCTTCGCGACTCTAATAAGCAAGAAGAAGGCGGAAAGGAAATACGCACAGCCTTGTTCTCTATACCAATATTGTCACTGTGGTATATACACAATATCTACGAATTTTCAAGGATGTGACGTCAATGGATTTACAAATAAAAACTGCAATAGACGAAGAAACAAATACGAGCAAAGAATTTTGGGATACCAAGAGAAGCTACTTTCAAATTTAAAAATTCCCTATTTGAGCTTCTATTACTCCTTGAATCACAACAGGATACACATTATATGTGATAAATGAGTCTCCCATTCAACAAAATACGACCCCAGAAACAAAATACTAGATATAAGCTGATTTGTCAGGTTCTAAGCCCAGAAAATTTTAAGAATTCTGTTAGTTTTTGTGCCAAAATCGAACGAACGAACGAATGAAAATTACTGATTAGGAAATTAAGTCAAAACTAAAAGAGAGGCATACTTAAAAGTATATAAATTGGTATAGCATTTGAATTCTAAATTTTCAAAATATTTCTGGAAATTGCATCTTTGAACATCGATTTGTGCTGCTTAACTGAAATAAGTTAGAATAACATGGCAAAGCCTTGTCTGATTGTCAAGCAAAGACATGCAAAGTCTCCATAATGAAGAAGAATTTCTATGCAAATTCTTAATATTCGAGATTAGAAAGACCTTTTACAGCCTTAAAACGTCCATTGAGGATTTGAAATCAATGTGCAATTCAGTTCAAGAGCATGAACACTGTAGCTTCAGCGAAGAGATTCCCTCCAAAAACTGAATGGATATTCCGCAATGCTTTTCGAATTCAATCGATTATATTGTAGATTCGGATAAGCGCCATATAAACTTGTGGTGTTTATAAAACGATTGTATTTTTCCCCCGATCAGTATTGAGAATATGGGTGTGTTCTGTGTTCCTTCGCCCCTTGAATACCTTTCGTATTTGGCTGCTCTGAATAAAGTTCGTTTGGGGGTCTTTTACTAACAGCCGGGGGTTTTACTTTTACTGATCTGCTTTGCATTGAGGTTTCGATATTGGTTTGAACACTCCCTGGATTTGAATGTTTCACGGGTGAATTTGAAGCTGTCACTGCTGGTATCCTTGAGATTTGCGGTTTACGCGGTTTCGCTCCGTGTCCTATCGGTACTTCGTCACTCTCCGGTATTTCACTCCGGGTTCGTACCGCACTCGTGTCACCACTTTGCGTAGTAAATGTTCTTGCTTTAGATTCATAAGGATCCTCGGGTTGAACATTACCGAACGAGGAAAAAGAAAACGTATCTTCAGTATCTGTTAGCATTTCAGGGGGAGGTGTAGGTAATGGGGGTGAGGGTGTTGAGTACTGGCTGGCTTGTTTTTCGCTAAGCATAGATGCAGGGGGCAATGGAATATCAGAAAAAGAGTCTGTACTCATTCTTTCTCCTGTCTTTGACGTCTTTCCTTTCTGAGCCTCCCTTTTCCTTAGTTGTGCGAGAGGGGAAGGATAGCCAGGACTGTGTTGGTTCTTATGAGTTGCTGAAGAAAGGTCCATTTTGATACTTTGCAACAATTCATTGCCATCCCTGGGGTTATCGCTCCTTTGATTGCCTTGCTTAGCAAATACTTTTGACTTAGCTTGTTGCTCCCAATGCTTTTGGGCAATGGTTGTCACAACTTCCGTAAGCTGGTCCCTAAAATCCTCTGGTGCACTGACAGCTTCGAGTAAAAAACCATCTTGCTCACTTTCCTTAGGACTAAAATTGGACTGCACCTTGATCTCTGGAATCGGATCCCTAAACATCATATCTTCTCTGTATGTTTTTCGCACGTGAGAAGAAGCGTTCTCCTCGTTGAAATCTCTGTAATTCAATTCACTTTTGCTGCTGTCTTTGAGCTGCAGAGTTCCGCCATCTCAATTTCGTACTCCTTGTTTTCCTGTACACTAGTTTGCCTCATCAAAGGCTTCAGACGAGCCTGTTGCTGTGCTTCGACTTCCGTACTCGCAAACCCTGAATCAGCTGATCTTTGCAAATGGTTCAAGTACCGAATATGAGAATTAAAATTTTCGGGTTTTCTGCCGTCCATAAGATCATCTAGGCCAATGGTTCCTTTCACGAATTTACCAGATTTCTCTGAGTCTATACTGTCTTGCTTGATTTGTCTGCTAGGCGTATTCTGATTGCGCGACAAAACCTGCCTGACAGTGTGCGACCCGTATGGACCCTTTGAGGGTCTCTTTGCATCGATGTTCGTCTCATCATAATCGGGGGGCATTCCCGCCGCATGCTCAGAGCCACTTGAAACTCCTCTACAACCTGGTAATTAGACAGAAAAAACATTTTTATCTTCAAAAGCTTCACAGATACAATCAGAATTCAAATATCTTAAAGCAACATATCAAACTTTCGAAGAAAAACTTTTTCACGAGAATTCCAGATGTTGCAAAATGGTCGAAGAAAACGCCCTACAAATGTCTCATTTTCATCCATAAAGGATTTTTGTTCGTGAAATTCCTAGATAGAAAGAGTTTCCAATCCCTAACGATATTGCTTATCTAAATACCATAGTAAGCACATACCTCTACTTGTTCCTGGTGAATTTGGAATTTCTGAGGTAGAGTCAGTCCGGCTTTCTTCGACAGTCGAATCAGCTCTTGAATGGGATTGAAATGACAACGGTGGCATGGTAACTCTAAAAACAAAAGAAAAGAGGTAAATGGACTTATGGCAAGCAAAATAAATGTTATGTGCAAAATTCTAGGTTGCGTAGATATGGCATCTGCAAAGCAAAGGCTAAAAGATTTATAATCGCCAGTGATAGTGTGATTAGGATTGACGAATCCTTTTGAATCCGAGAAACCGTTGATTATTGAAATTTAATCTTGAAAATATCAATAAAAATTGCAGATTGTACGGCACCTGGGTCAAAGGAACTGGAGATTCCCTCGAAATGACAATCGTCAACAGTACTAAATATTTCGGATTCCGAATAATTTGCAAATATTCCTTGATTTTGTCAACAGTTTATTTTGCGAATCATAAGCAGTATTGTAAAGCCCCATTTCGATAGTTGCTCCACTTTTTGAAACTGTGCTTAAGCCTTACTGGTAAGGCTTCCAGATTCTAATGGCTAGAACAATCACAATTATCCTCTTACTGAAGCTTTTGTTAATGAGTTAACCAAGGCACCAGCTCGGTGTCTCGGAAACGAGGCAATAACGAAATGACTACGATGCCCTTAGACAGGAAGAGTCGAGATAAAACCAGCGAAGAGGGTTTTACCTCGGAGAAACAGATTGCTCCCGGGTCCTGGCCTGCAAGATCCACGCTTTGAACAATTGCCAATCACCAAAAGCCATTTGCATCGCATCCCTCAACTCGTTCAAATCACAAGCTGCTAGCACCTTTCCGTTGATATTGTGGTCCTTCAATTGCATCTGGTATAGGGCTATACTTTCGCAGTTAATGCCGTCGATTTCTGCAATCTTAAATTCGAAAACAAATATCACAAAATGTGTCCCTTGAACAAGTTAATAATTGCATAAAAATTTAATGGAAAACATTTTGTTGATCAATTCACCTGAATGGTTCACTGTTTCGAAAACAAAATAGCTTACACACAGAAGAAAATCTAGTTCAGTTGTGATAAAAACTTTGTTTGGAGGATCACAAGAGGCCGGAGACGCCTGCGATTGCGATTCCATTCAATGAAACAAAATTCCGTCAAAAAGCTTGTGAAAAGGGTTGATTCTTAGAAAACAAAGTACGTTTATGGAAGCCTATGGCAAGCATACAAAGCCATTCAGATAATTAGCAAATTTGAATTTATAAACAACTTTAATTGTGTCGCTACGAAAACGCAAGTGTGTTGTTTTAATACCTTGCACCTTTTCTATCGTTGATGCATGAATGGCGTCTCCTTATTAACTGAATTGCAAAAATGTAAATAAACCATATAACTGGCCTAATTTTCCCTTGCAGAAGAAATAAAACGAACCTGCTTGATGACGTCATCAGAAGACATCTGACTTAAAATTGCATCTTCGCCGACGCTTCTCCACATAAACTTAAAAAGAGCATTGTAGAAATTACTACATTTAAATTTATGGAAGAAAATGTTAGAAATAAGGGAAGCGAAAGCAAGAAATGAGTAATCAATAACAAGAAAGGACATAAAGTCCTAAAGCATAAAGCCTTAAAAAGTATAGGTACAATCGTAAAGATAGTTATAATTCTTAGTTCATAAGATAGTTGAAAAACTGAAGAAAACGAAAAGGAACTCCCAAAATGTAAAACATTGACTAGAATTTTACATGGGTGATGAAATTTATGAAGAATAAATTTACAATCTGAAGGACAGTCTTGGAACACAAGATGCTTTCATGGTTGCAAATCTCAAGGCTGCGACAGGAATACAAATTGTTGTATTCAGAAGCATGAAAAACTTACTCGGCTGCTCGATGGAGAAGTAACATGTTGTGTGACACTCTCTGCAACTGAGCCAGCTATTTGTGCCTTTGTCACACTTCCAGTTTTGACAGTTTGCAGGTATTCTGCCATAGATTTCCTAATTGCCGGATCAATGTGAAAAGTGCACGGTAAAAACATGCACATATCCCCTAATGTTAAAAGTGGATGGCGATTTGATAAATACGTTTCGAAATAAACAATATCCGCATCCAAGGACATATCCGGCTCACCAAGAACCGGCATAAACGCCCCCGCAACACTGTAAAGTTTTCTCAATGACAATTCGGGCTTCAGATTAAGAGAGTTGTCCTCTGCTAAAAGTATCAACCAACTTATTTTATAAGGCCATGCATCCGCAAGGCTCACCCATGAAGCCAATGTTCTCCAGCGAAACGGAATGTTTCGCGCGTGCAAAAGGCGTCCTGTAAGCGATACTATATTCATAATTCTTTTAACATCAGCTAACGATCCGCTTTCATTGTCCTGTAAAAACTTTGATAAGTCGGTAGATACGTTATCTTTCTCTTCATAGTGGATATTCCCATTATGTTCAATATCTCTGTCTCTATGGTCATCAGAGTAATTCGAACTGACGTTCGAGAGCCGACGCGCGGTGGACGGCCTGTTCTCAATCAGGGGAACCTTGCCATTGCAGCCAGCCCGTAGACTGTCGTCGTCCTCGTCTTCGTCGTCTTCAATCATTCCCGCGCCCCATTCCAGGTCTTGATTAGCTTCAAATTGTTCTGCGTTGTCAGATAATCCGGAAACCGCAGCAATAGCATCTTTAGGCAGAAATCCAGTGGTGGGTGTTTTTGACTGGTCTGAGAAATAGCATGGCAAATCGACTGTGTTCTTGAAATAGTCGTAAGGGGAAATATGAGAGTCCTGAAGTAGCTGAAGATTCTGATCGATGGCTTTTAGTAAAAGCCTTGGATCGACACTGATCAAGGACAGAAATGGATGACCAGTTTCAGATAGTAAAGCATTGATGGAATTGACGAAATGAAGCACCTTCTGCTGCTCTAAAGATTCTAGAAGATCTATAAACAACACAACCCGTGTTTGACGTCTCGTAAATCCATCTAGACATTCTAACATGTCGGCTTGCAAGTCGATTTCCTGCTTCAAAACATGCAGAAACGTCTCGTCTCTGATGCCTGGTTGCGATGCCACAATCATGATGCGCTTTTTCATTGATAATACCAAACAATAAATGATGACGCAGAGCCGAGGGATGCTATAAATAAATGCTAGACCAATGACGCAAGCACTCCCGATCTCGATTCCAAGAATTGTTCGATCCGAGCTTTTCTTAAATATAGCAAGGCAAAACAACCCGACCCATAATGCAAAAAGCACCAAAATCGTGAAGAACACGGACGGTAAACAGCAACAAGATGTTTTCCAACGAGATTTTAGATTCAAGTGTGATATTTGCCTTGCACGATATGGCCCGGAGCGAAAAACTCGATAAAGTCTTGTCACAAATACACCATAATCCTTTTCAACAGCATCATTAAGCTCTCGAGCTAAATTAACAAGCGCTGTTAATGGATTGTCGCCAAAAATAGTTGATTTTGTCAAGTCAACAAAAATGAAATGTATTGGCAACATTGGCCGCACGGATTCGATGCTAGGAGGCACACAGAATACCAGTCTGAAGAAGAGTACCGCACGCTCGAATAGTTGGAGTAGCTTTAGTCCGCAGCGGTTAGAATTGCCTGCGTGCGATCTATGCGAGCTGCGGCCAAGAATGATAAGCGCCATCAAAACAACGAATGTTGCAAGAGCCGACAAAAGTCCTTCCACCCACGTGGACACAGCCCAGGTTATAAGTCCAATCGTAATTGTAATGCAGACGGTGGTAAGTAAAACACCGCTAGTGATGCGAAATAGAACGATCGCTTCTTGAAATGCATACGCTTTCAGTTGCTCTGGAAGAAAAGAAGAACAACTGAATATCAAATGTTAATTCTAGTTCATAAATACCATATTTTCATAGCATCATGAATTTGTCGACGATATAAAAAAACAAGAATTTGAATTACTAAAACTAACATAACATCGAATGAGATAGCGGGCAACAGGTACGACACAGTTGTGAACTACAAATAATCGAATTAATCAATTTAAAGATGTAAGTACGACAGTATGACACAAGTAGAATGAAATGGGCGTAGAAGTAGAATGCATTCATGTGTCTTATCGCTGTAAGCTAGGCATGTTAACAGTTGAAGCTGAATGAAATCGAACGAGTGAGTACGATAACGAATCAACGGTAATCAATACATGAAGTAAAATGCTTTTGCAGCACAACAAACAAAAAAGGCAGGGTTAGCAGAAACAGTTGAGTGCTCAGCTTGATGAGGTCCCTTACGAACATCACGGCCAAGCTACGACAAGTGTACCTCAATGAAATTGCAAAAGTTTTAGGTAGACGACTTACCATAAATTCTTTGCAAGATGACTGATTTGCCAGTTCCCCATCTTGAAAATAGGCCAACAGTAAGTGGAGTAGAAAGTGAAGGATCGCTGATGAAATCTGCCAACGCCATTACGAATTTATCCTGGCCAGAGGGCAGTTCCATTCTACTGATATCAGCACTTAAATCTCCTGTTGACAAAGAGATCAAGGAATCGACACTCAATATATGCTCCATTAATAATTTAGCAGAGGCTACAAGTATCTTCCTTCAAGTGAAAGTTGGTCGGTTAGACAAACAAGCAGTTCACTTATGTGCAAATAAGTTCAAAACATATTCACACAAGCAACTGACTTAAAAAGCGTAAAATAACAACAAGCAAATTTGCTGGGTGCTGCCTCGAGGCTCATGCCGGTGTTCATCATGCATATTTTACCATCACCGAACTGATTCACAGCTGACCACGAGACCACTAGAGGGCAGGATTTGAAATAAAACAAAATTTGTGATTGAAATATATCTGCATTTCGATAAATAATGACCTCTATTATTCTCCGACAGATATAGTAATATGGTGGTAATTAGATTATCGCTCGCGTTAATAGTCAAAGAGCAAAATTGGAATAATGAAGCCCAACTCCGATTGGATGATGTAAATTAAAGATGCGATTGAAGAAGAACTTTGTCAGCATGACCCTTGAAGATTTAAGCGTGAACTTAACAAAACGAAAAAATGAGAGAAAATTCAATGTTCGCATTAAAGCACTAAAATAAGCGAATTCTTAGCCATCAACAATAAACTTTGAATTACAATAAAATACTTGGATTTCATTGTTGACGATGCAGATGCTGTGGTGAATGCAAATTTTAACTAAACAGTCTGTTTAATATTTCACGAATGCATCACGGTCTCATGAAGTGAATTTAAAATGTTTGCTTTATTCATTTCTATTGACACCCAATATCAGGTTGGCCGGATTCGCGTTCAGATAAAAAACAAAAAACCATGGTAAACAAAAAAGATAAGAACAGCAACAAAAAATTTACCTAATTGAAGTTAACACAAAATTAAAATTAGTTCTTTTATGGAATAATTGTTAAAGACCAGATCTATGTGTGCCTATCACCAGAAAACTGGAGACTGTTGGCAAATAGATCCAGGTTGGTTAAGCTGGAGAAATTTTCTACCATGGTAGAATTAACTCTGTATTGATGGATCACCGTACCAAAGACTACAAAGTTAGATCTAGAAACCTTTTCAAACATGCAAACACGTTACATTGACATAAAACATTTTGGCAATTAATTGATAAAGCGTTCAAAATATGCAGCAGGCATTCGATGAACTTATAAATTGACAGAAGGCATCGAAGAGCTTATGCATACACTAAAGCTCTTCAACGCCTTAAAAGATAGCATACGCTAGCTGCGCTACAGACTGCAACATGTAGGTCATTTGTAACAGACGTCTCTGCATGTAAATCTGCCGCTGAGCCGTACATAAATCTGCCGCTGAGCCGCACGGGCATGCTGGAGATACTAGCAACCGCTACAGCATTAGCATAACGAATGTTACACAGTAAAATGTCATAAATGATAATCCAGTAAAAATCAAATCAACTCACTGTTTCCAAATATTGGAGACAGCACACTTTGTTTGTTAGCACGATCAATGCTATAAGGCGTGTCCCCAGCTTTATTTGGCTTGTAGAGCAGACGAGAATTTTTCTGATCTCTCAATAAAACTTCACAAAGTCCTGCATACTTGAGTCGAACTGATATATGAAGCGCGGTGTCGCCTTTCTGTTGAATAACGAACCAAGTTATCAGTTAAGGAGATATGAGTGGGTGGTGAATTAAGAAACAGGAACTCGTTATCAGAATTTAGCTTATCAATATACGTCTCGTCATACACAGTAATTTCTCAGATCATTCGCCGAAGTATTATTCACCTCTGGTTATTTAATTCATTTCTGATCGTAACATGGTAGCTACAGAGTCTATCAAGATTGCATCTGATTTTCTGCATCGATCGCTAACTAAATTTGCTCTTCCACAATGTCATCCAGCAAAGGTGTGTTTGGATATTCCAAATGTCATCTTAGATACTTTTGTTTCAAACGGATAACTCAGCACAAATTTACTAAAAATAAAAATCCTGGTAAAGAAGCAGCTGGAAACTGAAGTTGAACGCCTTCTCTTCTGTATGGCTGCCATTGACTTTATTTAAAGATAGGGGGACTTCCATCCTTGAAGTTCAAATGCAGATCGCATCTTATTTCATAAATAGTATCCGACCTTTCTTGCCATGATATTTATAACACCCAACAAATCTCTTCAATGAAATAAAGAAATAAATATAGCCGGTAGACAATATAGTACGTAAACGTGATAAATCTCCTCACACGACCCGAAATTCTTTCGTCTTGATCATTTTGTATGATTTATTTTGCAAAAATTAATTTTTTCATAAACCTGCAAAGGTGGGATTACAAGCTTAGACCGATTAATGCTGCTTGTGATGCAAATGAATAGAAGGCGCTCTTGCATAATTGTGGAAGGTCGATAAGAAAATAAAAGAAGTTGGAAGTCATAATGAACAAGTGAAAGCAAAGATAGCCAAAACCTTATCAACAGCAGCCGGGTTGGCTCCATTCTCCAACAATAATTTTACACAAAGAGTGTGTTTCTTCTTCGCGCCTCTTATCAAAGGCGTCTCCCCATCCTGCAAGGCAAATAATACTTACAGCAACTATCAACTAATTTCTACCTTCAATGTCATCAGCAAGAAACATTTTCCATTAAAACTGCTTGCTCCTAATATAACAACGATTTTCATGCTACAAGCATATTGCGACCAAAAAATTTCATTTGTTCAAAGTCATCAGGCGGTGATTATTTTTGAGTCTTCATGGGGAGAACTTTAAATTAAAAACAAAGACTGGCTTCACATGGACATGTTATCATTTCTAGTCCATGCGACGTCTTGAAAACGAATCAACGAGTGGGGCTGAACTACTGAGCGAACTAACGCGCGTTCCCGGCAGACGAGATAACCTTGCGCATGCCCAGAAGGGCATTCACACATGCATGCGACTGGAGTTAATCAAATGATTAGCAGCCTTTATGGTGGGTTTTTATTTATCTCACAAAGCTGAACTGGCCTAGCCATGCGAACTGTGAACTCTCACCAACATCTCCATTTTGAAAATTTCAACATGCTGCTCTACCTGTCTTTCCTTGGAATTGTTTAGATCAAAAAGATCCGGAGAAAAACAATGATTTTAATTATCAAAATATTAATCCAGACTAAAAATTGATGGTGCGGCAATTTTCTTTCGAGCAACTAGTGGGGTTGTAAACAACTGGGCTAGTCATACTTAATCTTGTCAGTTGTTAAGGCTGCTGCGAGGACAATGCATACGCCAGTAGGCCGATTGATGGTGCGGCAATTTTCTTTCGAGCAACTAGTGGGGTTGTAAACAACTGGGCTAGTCATACTTAATCTTGTCAGTTGTTAAGGCTGCTGCGAGGACAATGCATACGCCAGTAGGCCGATCGATTTGTTTCTGCAAACAGCAAGACTGAAGAAATAACAAACTTGCACGCACAATACGGCAAAGCTTTTAATAAAACACGCGCAAAGATAGTCGAAATCAGAATGAAAGAAACATCACCTGGCTTCGTTTGTTCAATTGAAAATTGATAAAACTGTTTGCTGTATAGCATGCAGATCTTTATGTTGCGGATGTCAGTAACACGAATCAATAAGGGCAGCTGTTCGTAGACCAGAGGGATTTCTAAAGGTGAGTCAAAATTCGCAAGCACTGCATCAACATTCCGCAACACTTCGCACGCAACGATTTGAAAACGAAAAATCATTAAAATCCCCTGATTAGAACATTTTGTAACTCGTGGTTGAGCGCACGCAACACGAAAAGAAACAAAGAATCGCAAACAATCACTCCTGTTTTCTGAATAATTTGAAAATAAAAATAAAAAGTGAATAATTTGGCTTCGTCAGGCAGACACAGCATTACTACTTATCCTCAGGCAATGCTAGAAAACAAACCGGGCAATCATAAGCACATCATTAACGTGCAAGAGATCCCCTAAATAAAGTACTGTTGCTTTAGCAAAAATTGATTGCTAAATATCGACAGAAAGGTATTTGTGTATCACAAATTTAAGGAGGTGCTGTACAGTCTTACATGACAGCCACCTGGGGTCAAAGTGACTTGTAACTTGTAAGCCTTCCGTCTAGGTAACATCTACAAGTCTTGAACCAAGAACATAAAATGGCTTGCCTTTTGTGTGGAGATATTTGCTACAGGGAGTTGCCCGTTAACTAAGTATTCACTTCATTGTGAAACACAAGTACGATTGAAAGACAATCCTCCATCTAGCAATTGATGCAGTTTATCGTGCTGCCTTTGCGTGCAAATTTACTTGATTGTAAATCTTATTAGATACAGATCTCACCTACAGATATAGATACAGGCAAAACATAAAACAAAGTCGAATACCAAAATAAAAACAAGTTTCAACAGGGAGCTTGGCGGGAAAACAGCTGCTCACAGGGAAAACAGATGCAAGGATGGCACATTCTCGTGAACATGTTGGATTTATAAGGATGGCTTGTGGTAATGCGTATAGCTGAGATTTGGCCTAATACGACAGAGCAGCACGTTTGCAAAGGATTTGACTTCAGCTGATGACATTAAGCAGGCAAATCCACAGGTTTACTCAGTTGCGATAAGGACTAAAGATTTGATCGGAATAATTTGGACGGAATAATATGGTTTTATTCCTCGACATCAGTTCCCGTTGATTGTCAGCAGTAGGATAACACTGTTTATTGAATACATTAATTTCTGACAGAATTATTGAGCTATTCCTTATAATCTTTACAATTTTACTTCTTTACAATAAACTTCTTCAAGAATTTTTGTTAAAAGTTTTTAAAAGCGAAATGAATCCTAGAGCAATGAGCGAAATGAATCCTAAAGCAGTCTAAGTCACAGAACTTAAGGTACTAGGGAAAGTGCCTTTTCTTTCCTCATTCTTAATCTCGATATTGAAACAGCTTCAATGCAAAAAGTAACGGCCAGAATGTATCCAGGATCACGCAGGCGAAAAGCCTTCATAAAATTACGGGAAAAACTTAAGTGGCCAACTAAGAGAGAGTGGCTAACTTAGAGAAAAATGTATAAATTCAACATTTTAGCTGCTACACAGCTATTAGACATGAAAACAAAAAGCTTGCGTCATCAAACTTGCCATCCCGTGTCTTCTACACAACAAACTAAGAATGACGTCAAAATCCTTAAACGCCGATACCTCAAAAGTTAAAAGGACCGAGATAATGCTGTCAAAACAGAACAACAACAGAAGCTTATTGGAGTTTGAGATTTGAAAATGCAGAGACAGTTTCTTTGAAGATAGCTAGAGATCTGTTGTCATCTGTAATTTACAGGCTAGAAGTCAGATATATCCATCTAACTGCGTATCTCTTAATCAACAGAGATTGCAGATGGTTTGTTGATGGATTTTCATGATAAATGCATTTATTGCCAAAATCCGATGACAACGTCCAAATTCATTTACAATATTAGGTAAATCCTTTCATTTCTTTGTAGGTTGTTAAAAACTTCCTGCACAAGCTGACGATAGTTCGTTTAACAGTAAAACAGAAAGAAAACGGTAGAAAGTTCATAAGAAATGTTTCTCCAGAAGTGATGAATTAAACCTACTTAAACCTACTTTGATGCACGAAGCAATATATTGTTTTATTTAACAGAACATATATGTTGCTCTTTATAACCTCTATATACTAAATTTGTATCTCCTCCATGACTCTAAGAATGAATTAATAAATCAGCAGTAGGCATCGTGTTTTGAAAAATGCCTTGCAAAAACAACGCTTAAGCATGCATTAAACAATACATAGGCGATTGAATGCACAATAAAGGTCCTGAAGAGAAGATAACAAACAAACCTTGTTTGTAGTCTCTGTATTGGCTCCAGCGACTAGAAGCTCGCGCACACAATCAACATGTCCCTTTTCAACGGCTTTGTACAATGCAGTCTTGCCCTCCTACACAGCAACGAAGAACATGAATCTCAATGCAAGAATCATAGATGAATCATATGAGCAGCCTTCAACTGCAGATGGTACAAAAAACATAAAATCCTTTTAAATCAAATGATCTCATCTATAACAAACTTCAATTATTTAATTTCTTGTTGTGATATTCAGGAGAAAGGATGGTCTTTTGCAGCGCTTTCTGTTGTACGTTTATTTCGTATCCTTCGACTTAAACATGTAGAAATCTTCTCACAAAGTAATTCTCAGCCAGTGTCTCACATGAAAATTTCCGCCTTTGTATCAAATGCCTTAACATTGATTGGCTATCGATCGACGTCTTAAAGCATAATTGTAACAGCTCTGATCGTCATAGTCAAAGTCAGTTCACAAAGCCACTTTAGCAAACACGATAGTTTATCATTACTGTGTACCGTTTTCTGAAATAAACTGATTTCTAGGCTCCATGGATGAGTTGTAATGAACCCGAAATACAGAATCTTTGGTAACAGGACAATGTGTTGAATAATTAATAAGGCAAAGAAGAGGGACGGTGAAATTAATCTACAAGATCACAACAAATTAAACAGAGTGAGGCAGAACGAAGATCGATATAAAAGCACAGACATCTATATGAACTACAAATAACAAACAAGAGACAAAGATTAGACAATGCACGATAGTACAAATGATTTTGCATAGATTCCTTCAGTATCGTAAAGCTGGGCGTAACATTTCAGGACATGTGTAATTCGCCAGCGCACCTGCGCTTCAGCCTTTAATCTACGACTATTGTTGCGTTTAATGGAATTATAAGGATCTCATCATGGTTAGCAGTTTGCGTACAAAAATCGCCAAGATTAGCTAACACAAATCCTTTCAATTTCCGAATTGTGAGCAATATTGGTTTGCGAAGGCTCGTCAACATTGGTCAATGGCTTTTCTTTTAATTCGCAAAGGATACATGGATAGAGTAGGTGTATAGAATAGCAAGCCATCGCCCAGCTCTGTCATTGTTACAACGTAAGCAAAGTTCAGCGCTAAATGTGTGAGATTTATTTGTGCACCTTTAAATAGACGATCTGCAGAAGATATCGTTGACAATAAAACATTTTGACATTTTCCAATGAGAAATTTAAAAACAGGGCAGAGTCGACCCTGGAATTGATATGGCCACGCCTCAACACTCGAGTATAGATCTTCTCCAACACGTAGGTTGATGATTTGGACGCAAAGGAAAAGAAATGGAAACCAGTAGCTTTGTAATATTTGAAAACTACTTATCCAATATCTTTCATTCGTAACAGGAGCCTTGTAATGCATGATTTAAATTTGGTAAAATAATTAATAGTTTTATAGAATTTAAAATCCCCTAAAAAATCTGTATAATATGTTAAATGAAAATAAAGTGATCTTTTGTGAACATGTATTGTAAAATATGGCCACAATTTGAGAATTTGAAGAAAGCTGGATTTAAAATGTCCAAAACCCGAAGCAAGCAAAATCTGACAAATTAATCACATGGAATTTCCTGACTTTCTAATGAAGCTTCTTGCCATTTCAAGGTCAAATTTTCGCAAGGATTAATGAGTCTGGACTTAAAAAAGCAATTCGATAAATTCCCGATTAGCAAAAGTTAAGGAGAATTAATTGGAGATGAATGCAAGGATTGATTTTATAGAAATTTTAAAACGACGTTGGGAAAAACGGAATTGCTTACATTGGAGACGATTTCCAATTGAGGAAAGTGGCGATATCTTAGGATTAAGACGTGGTTTTTCCTTTTATTCGGGAAAAATCTTTCATTTATCGTTTTGGGAACAAGGATTTGTTTCAACGGACACAATTATGTACCCATATATCTCCGAAATTCCACTAATTTGAGACTCGTTTACAAAATAAGACTTAAACATTAAAAAATGTTAGTCCAACTTTGATCAATATTTGACTTATTGAATATTCCTAATGACTGCAGCTTTTAAGAAATTGACTAAAGGGTTGCAAGGCTAGTTTTGTCCGGAATAATTTCCCGTTTTCTTTTGTATCTATCACTATTTCAACCAAATTTTAACAGTTGTATATTATTCTTTCTTGCCTTTATATCTTGTTCAGCGTTTATTTGTTAACTTTTCTTTCCTTCTCACTTTTCAAGTTTCAGACCAAAAACTCCTGAGTACTTGGTTCAAAATTATTCCATAATTTTCTGCTATCACTCAACCATTAACAAAAATTAGCATTATATAGTGAGATACTCCAATCTTTACAACAGATAGGCTGCGCAGTGAATGCAAACATAAGTAGTAAAACTCTTTGTCAATAATTTTCATTTGACTCCTATATATGTCTATAAGTATGATTCCTGAAAGTGTAGGGTAAGAAATTTGGTAAAAAGTGGGAACATCAATTACAGAGAATATTCCGAAAAACTCTTCTTAACATTAGACATCAACAAGTAACAGGCCCAAGTAAGCTGAACATCGACTTGTTTTTTCTCCGCATGCCGGCAATATTGTGAATTATGTTAGCTTCGATTGTATTTCCACTCAAAGTCATTCACACTGGCGCCTCATCTTGCAGTTTATCTCTGTTAGCTAGTGCAGTGTTATGACCTTGTGAAATGAGCGAATTCAAAGTTATTTTGTTGCGAATTGATATGATTAACCAATCGTGTTAGTACGCTTGTCTCTAGGTCGAGCAAATTCTTTGTCGTGTACTCATACATGGTATTCTTTGCAGAATAATCATTTGCAATGTCGCAAAATGACGGGAACTGACAACGCTTTGTTGGATGAACACGCTTTTGCATACAAATACTACGAAGTCATCATTTCAACATCAATGCGGATGAAAACATTTTTTGAGTAAATAAAGTAGCAAACTCCGGCAATCCGCTCTGATTCGATCATTCAAACAATGAATTCGTGCTCTGATTCGATTCGATTCGATAGATATCTTGTTAGAGCCCAGGATCCATGAAATATATGACGTCATTTTTTAATATGAATACATTAATCGAGGAGTTTGATATGATTTCGTGTTTATATACCGGTGCAATATAGAGACATTGGAGAGCTAATTGGAAAGGTGAGAAAGCAAGAGACCTCAAAGCATAACATCATTAGCGAGCAACAGCCTCCTTTTTTCAAGCCCAACACCTACTTATGAATACTTGTTTAAAATCAAGAAAAATACTCAAATATTGAAAAAAGGCAAGTTAATCAAACAGCTTTACCAGACCATTCAAAACGAATGTGAAATAATAAGCAACGATGAATCGTTTTTAGCTTACCGAATCAGTCAGCTCAAGATCAGCATATTTTGACAATAGAGCCTTGATGACGTCAGGATGTCCTTCCCTGGCAGCAATTATCAACGGAGTGTCTCCATGCTGTGGAACATTTAAAGACAAATCATGAGCGACCGGTTATGTTGCGACTCGACATAAAATGACACGCAATAAAAACTTAAAAGAAGACCAGCACTTAGTTTTAACACTTCAAATTCTCGCGGCTAGCACAAAATAGTAAGTCTACACAACTTCTGTGCATAAAAGGGCGAATTGGTGCTTATAATGAACGGCTGACTGAAAAACAATTGAAATGTTTATCAGTCCTTAAGGTATGTTGACCCAAAAAAATGTTTTCGTAAGATGCAGAGAAGCTATAAAAGTTTTAAAACGATCTGAATTTCAAAAACCATTAACAACCCTTAACTTGAGGTTATTTAAATGTAAAAATCCAAAGACACAAGACTAAAAATAGGGCTACTGTAAGAGTCAATAAATTTGACATCACTGTTGCCAATTAGAAACTCGATAGAAAAATTTCGTGCACACTGACTTCTTGACTTTGAAAAATTTGACCTATTACACACGACAGCATCTCAAAATATGGACAGGTTTAGTCAGCTATGACCAAAAATAAAGAAAAGTTCAACAAGGTAATGTATATCATAAAACTTAGCTTTCTAGAATGGTTGAAATGCCAAAAGGAGCGATAATTAATTGAACACATTGAAACAAAAAACAAAATAATGTTCACAAGAAATAACTACGAAGGTGGTATCAATGCATAAATTTCAAAACAAAGAAGCTTTACAATCATCATTTATCGATCAAAATTTGATGGAGCATTTAAGATGCACTAATTTGCGATAAAGAAAGCAGAAAAGATGCAAATAGATGGCATACCTTATCCGGCATATTGAGGTAAACACCATGATTCAGTAATGCGCGAACTGTTGCCTCGTGGCCACATTTGGAAGCCCATGTAAGAGCGGATCTTCCGTCCTAACAGAAGGAATGGTGTCCAGTTAGAATTAGACCAGGATATAAACCAGACAGGATTATAAAATAGTGTTTGTACAACACCTTGTGGTCAATCCTCCAATTGCATAGCGTGGGCAGGAATTCAATAATTAATAAAGAAGTTTATAATTAGGTTGCCACATAGAGTTGACAAAAAGTCCGCGGAAGAAACTGTCTGTTTGAGAACACCAAGAGCAGTGTGACTTTAAATGAAGGACGGTGATTCGGGAGTCGCAAAGCTAAATATAATCTAAAAGACGCCATAAAGGTGTCGGAAGTGAAGCCTCTAGTTAAAACCCAGTTTGGAGCTATCTCAGGGGTTTGAAGGCATTTTTGCCAGTGGAAACAAAAGGATCGGGTTAAAATTGGTTGGGTGGGGCTAAAATGATCACTTATCTGTTTTGTGATGTTGATAGTGAAGATGTGGAGATAGCGATCATGATGAGGGTGACTAATGATGTTGATCGTGCTATGGTGATTACGATTGCGATGACGAAGATGATCGTGTGATTGTGATGGTGTAGATCATCATGTGATTATGATGATGAAGATGATCGTGCTATAGAGATGATGAAGATTGTTTGATGGTGATGATGAAGATGATCGTGTGATTGTGATGGTGAAGATGATCGTGTGATTGTGATGGTGAAGGTGATCGTATGATTATGATGATGAAGATGATCGTGTGATTATGATGATGAAGATGATCGTGTGATTGTGATGGTGAAGGTGATCGTATGATTATGATTATGAAGATGATCGTGTGATTGTGATGGTGAAGGTGATCGTATGATTGTGATGACGAAGACGATTATTTGATTGTGATTTCGTAGGTGACCGTGTGATTATGACGACGAAGATGATCGTGTGATTGTTATGGTGTAAATGACCGTGTGATTATGACGACGAAGATGATCGTGTGATTGTTATGGTGTAAATGATCGTGTGATTATGATGACGAAGATGATCGTGTTATTGAGATGATGAAGATGACTGTGTAATGGAGATGTTGAAGACGATCGTATGATGGAGATGGGAAAGATGATCAAGTGATGGTATGATGTTTATGATGATAGTAGTGGTGATGACGCATTTATTGACGATAGCCGTGAAGGTGATTATGATTTTCAATCTCGACTTTGAGGTGATCACGATTGCTCGCTGATAAAGGTCATCGATAAGGAATAAATGCTATGGTCGAGAAACACTTTGCTAAACATTGGTTAACACACAAACTAAAACGACAGTAACAGAGGTATATAAATAACGTAACAGAAAACTGATTACAAGCTCTTATTCCTGGGCAATTTCAGATGTATTAATTTGGTTTTGCTGCTGATGACTGTTTAACCAAATGGATTACCTGAAGTTTATGAATTTACAAAACCTTGCTACTGGATAATTCCATTAAATACCGCCTTGTATGCGGTTTCAGATTTTTCCAAAACTGGAAAAGGCTCTGATCATTCAGGTTTTCAAATAAGCATCGGGATTTAAAAACAGCAAAACGGAATTGTATTTTTTCTGCAGTTTAATACCAAATTATAGAAAAGATCTACTGTTCACTATCTTTGATAATACTTTGCTTAACTTTGTACGTTTGCCACCATTGTGGGTATAAAGTTCATTAAATCAAGAAATTGTTCGGCTTTTCAGTCAGCTGTTTATGATACTGATTCTGATCTTGTTAAAGGCTGTCTACCCAAGATCAATTGTTAAAAATGCAAAGGATGACTTTGAGGAAACTGCTAATTACGTTGATTGACATCACTCTTTAGGATCTGGTAGCAGAAATGATTGGAGATTCGGAAAGAGGAAAACAGCCTAATTACAAACCCAGCGACGGCTAGAATTGTATTTCCACTCATCAACATATCATATATTGTTTTCCAGTAACTCGATTTTCATAGCTGCTCTCAAGAAATTAGAAGCAAAGCTGTCTCAACAGAATTTTTTCAACGCACAATGTAAAAGAGACTAGACATTAATGCACAAATAATAACTATTAAAATTTTGTATTTTCAAGCTATAAAAATGAAAATGTCGAGACAAAAACTTGCGATACAAAATGCTTTGTTCGCAGTGGGACATCTTGGTTTGGAAAAGCAAGAGGATTCATAATGCAAGTTATTTGGCAACAAATTGCGTTTGTTTGTATCCAATTGCTAGAAATTTCATTTTCAAGCAAACGGTTTTTAAAATCTAAGCTTTTAATTTCAATATCGTAATCAAAATCGAAGGGCAAGATCATTTCTAGGTCAAGATACTAAGACTGCAATCCAATTGATCCTTATTTAGGGAATAACATTAAGCTCGTATTTTAAAATAAATGATTATTGTGATGTGCATTTGAATAAACACCAACTTTAAATATAAATGCGAAAAAGGTTGACAGCAACATGAATACAACTTTCCTGCTTCACAACACAGTGAGACTGAAGAATCTTTTCGTAAACAGGAGGATGAGACATCTGGCCTATGTTTACAGTTAATAAGATCCTATCACGCTTTTCAACGTCAAAAAAACATTTTTGAAAATATGAAAACCATGTCATGAACCAATTATTCTAACCATACAAACGAAAGAAATGAGAAAAGTCTGACAAATGGAGAAAAGCAAGGAGAAAAAAACTTACTAGATGATACGTGATCAGAGAGATCGTGGACCCCTTCACTCTCTACGCAGTTAAAGAGCACCTTACTGGAAAACCTATCGTCTTTCTGATTATCTACAGAAAGTCTAACATTTTCCTCTAACAAGCGAGGAACAAAACTCGGAATGCCAATCTGTCTAGATTATTTCAAATAAAACGGGGGAATTTTTTTCTCTAAAACATCAACAAGTAGACAGTTTCAAAATTACTCCGGACTGTCTACTTGTAAGGTCTAAGTTTTGTAAGGTCTACAATAAGTTCCAAGAAATAACACGTTGAAAGCTTCTTAGTGACTTAAGGATCTTACAGACATTTAAGTGCACAACAATAAATTGATGTAAGACAAATACCTGATCGACTAGGTTCACGTTTGCTCTGCTTTCTAGCAAGAGATTCACCACATCAACAAATCCACCTTTGCCAGACATGATCAGTGGGGTCCAACCATGCTGAAAAAGCAAAAGAAAATGAAAACACTTGCTCAACTGGCAGTTTTTAGCAACTCTCTTTTCCAGATACATCTAGCAATGGTACTGTAACAATCTAATGATGAACATTCAAATGAAAAGTTAGAGTTTAGAGCCAAGCAGCTTCTAATGTGTGTACGAGGCTAAGGCAATATTGATGCTATGTTTCATGGATGCAATCTAAATTCACAATACCTACACACCGAACTGGCTAACGTCTGCTAAGAGAATACCCTGAAATTTTTACGCATTCGCAAATCCAATAAAAAACCTCATATCAACATTCAAGAGATGGCAGTCACGTGGACTACCAAATAATCCCCGGAAATCGAATAAATCCACCAAGTTTGGAATAATCAAAAGAAGGTTGTCCCTGGATTTTATTGTTTGAATAAATAGCAAGATAAAGATTTGACTGCGTTCCTGGCCTGCTTTATGCAAAACGTCTTAAGTAAGCTTCTCGTTAAGCATTTTCAGCTGATTCATGCATGATAGGATGCAAGTAAAGTCATTGTTGCAACAGTTTTGATGCCATCTAGGTATCATAGGCTGCAAACACATCCGTGACATTTCATACCTCTTTAATAAAAGTAACAGTTTTGATGCCATCTAGGTATCATATGTTTACTTAAGGCCCTTTTTTATAAGTGTTATGAGAAATAACAACAATGCAGTACCATAGATTTAGTAACTCACATTTTTTACGATTAGTTTAGCTATTATTTCGGCATAGCAACTATTTTCAGTAAAAATGTATATAAAACCAATACTGGGTAGAAAGAGGATTAAAAATTGCTAAAAACCATGCAGTTAGCTATATCTACAGTGTTACAAATTAACAAGGGAACAAACGGTTAACAAAAGCAACAAAGAACAAAACTTGGCAGGCTGGAGAACTTCAACTTCAGCTAGCCTCAGTCAGAAATAAATTTGCAGCTAAGCATTTGCTGAAATAACAAAACATTATAAAGCATATAATTTGCTGTGTCATACCGTCCCAACACTGTTGACATTGGCTCCTTTTGAAATTAAAAGATCTGCAACTTCAAAATGTCCCTTTCTGCAGGCCCAAATCAAAGCAGTGGTTCCATACTGTGCAAAAATAGGGACAAGAGATCCAATGAATGCATTAAAACAGAGATGTTAAATTTGCCAAACGAGAGCAAGATTTACTAAAGCGGATGCTAGATTGAAAATCTCTGATGAAAGCTTAATGATTGGTTTGCAAGAGGTTGCAATTATGACACGAAAACAAAAATTTTCTTTAGTGATCACCGCATACCAATTCACCGTACCTTTGAAACTGCGATGCTTGAAACGGCTCTTTTTGCTTTTCTAATGCATTTATTATCAATGTCTTGACAAAATTATTGATATTTTATTTCTTTGAAGAAAGATAGCAAACTTAGGTGTTGCAGTACTTTTAAAAGTCCTCATAGGTCAGGTTTAATATCTTGAGGTTTGACAACCATATGCCATTCGTAGCCATTGTTTCCGCTAAGCGAATTGGGAATATGCTGAGATGCGTGTAGAACAAAACAAATCCATAAAACTCACTGGAAACATTGAAGAACTTAATGAATAACCGATTACTATAAGAAGAAGAGCACTGTGCACGACCAGTTGTGTTGACATTAATAATATATAGAAATATCGGCAGATGTTCCTGGAAAAGTTAGGCCCTTCTTACTTTCAAAAACGCTAAACGAGCGATGCAACTACCGTCATTTTAACAACATCAGCCTCTTTTACATGCTATCACTAAAAGGCGGACTAGCAAAAGACCTACAACGGCCCTTTGATGACTCAAGAAAACCACCATGTTGTAATAATCATGGATTCCAGGAAATACACTGTGCAAGGAACAAACTTTGGTTCTTTGCTTACAAGGGTTGGCGGTCGTAAAAGTGCAAAGGATCAAATTACCTCACTAATGATGCAGAACGAGGCAGTCTCGAGATCCTGCTTTTTTGAGTCAGTATTTTGATTTTCAGATTTTATGAATATTGGACACTGGGACAAATTTGTAAGTGGAACAGCATCGTGCAGAACAACCTCAGCCAAATTCAAAATTGGCTGTTTCTCACTTACTTTTTATCAATTTGATGATGTAATTATGACACAGTTAGCCAAGACAGACTGTTTTCAGCTAGCACAAAAATGAAAAAACTATGGCATATCAAACCGAAACCAAAACTGACTGGTTTTTTTCATTTGTCAAAAGCGCTAAAAACAAATTTCTCCATCACCATCCAAAACGGGTTGTTTAGATACTAACAACCGGGTTTGAAAAATGTTTCCCTTCTCTCAATAAAATTTAAAAGGAACGCAACGAATTTCCTTGAGTGCTGCTCTTGTTACAAACTAGCTTCTGTAAGGCTGGCCCTTTAAATGATTATTGGAAGAAAAATCATGTAGCTATAAATCATCTATCAAGTCCTTAAATTTTATAACATCAGATCCAACCATATACCGTCACACCAAACATCGTTATTCAAAGTGACGTCATACAAATAAACTTAAAGATTCATTGGGTAAGAAAAACACGTACCTTGTCTGCGATTTCAGCTCTAGCCCCAGACTCAAGAAGCTCCCGTACAACGTTGGTGTGGCCTCTTCCTGCTGCCCAAATCAGTGCAGTCATGTTGTGCTATGGCGTGTGGAGAATTGGAGAAAGCATAATTGAAAGTGAAATCAAGACGAATAAATGTATAACGAAGGGAAAAATATGAGCACTAATATACTCTCTAAGATTATTGAAACCTCAACTATCAATCGCAAGTTTCTAACAATTGATTGGTTTCACTAAAGGAAGTATGATGAACATAAATGCTGAGGTATTAGAGTGTGGGAATCAACAAACTATAATTATTATATTCTCTATCAGTACAAAAACAAAATACAGAGCATAATATGTAGCAAAAGACAAGATGTTCACCAGTTTACGGCTAACTTCTTCATCTCAAAAAACAAAGCACTTATTTTCACTCATTTAGAAAAAATCTTTCTATTAAGATGTAAAAAAAATTCGGTAGATTTGATTTCACACGTTACTCGATGGATTCATTGCTTTAAAGCAACCATCGTCAAAGCTTGTTATCTCACAACTGCTTTTCACAACTACGACAATCGGGTTAAAAAATTGCAGCACATACCTGGCCCCTTTCATTGGGATCAGCACCATATCTCAAGAGCTCCCTAACAACCGAATTGTGTCCTTTATACGAGGCCCACACCAGAGGAGTCCATCCACCCTGCAAAATAATTTTGTGCTTTGAAACATAATGAGATATTGGTAGCGCTGAGACTTCATCAAAAACAAATTTGTTTACCATAAATCAATCAGACATGACGGTCTAGACATGCCGTGCTACAGAACGATAAGCGATCTTGATCTGAGCTGAATATCATCTCAAGAGCATGGTAATATATTGCAAGAAGACGAACTCTGTAAACAGCCTTCTTGGATTTGCTGTGCATGATAGGATTAATAAACTGCAAAATTGTCTTAGAAGGCAAAACCTTTGAAAATTCCTCGTATTGTTTTCAGATAATTCATTCTGACGTAAAACAAATACATTAGCTAACAGGCTTCCTGATATCGGTAGCGACACCAAAGTACCGAATATTAACCCAACTATATAGCATTTTACAACTGCAAGCAACGTTTGCGTTAAGAAAAACAAAGTCTTTGTCGCACGGTTTTCTGTAAGATGAGTAGACTTTGCCTTGGAAAATAGCAAAAATCACTTTAGCAACGACGAGGATGATAATAGTGATTGTGAAGATGATGGTCCAAAACAAACTCACATTAATCCATATTTCAAGAAAAGCGGATCGTAGAAAAAACATAAACAAAATTTAAAACTTCCATCCCTCTCTACAGATAATTTTAGCACAACGCACAGTTGAATGTGTTGAGGTGCGAGATGAACAGTGAGCAGAATCGCGATACTCCTGGCCACATTGGAGATTTCCTTGGCTATGTTTTGAGTTTTGGACTTACAAGATCAAATATACTTCTAGGGAGTTTATTAATAATTCCGATCAGGCTGATGTGGTTCTGGTTACCTAGCTGAAGCACAGCAAATTTGATGTTACCAGAAAGCTATCTGAGCCAATATTTACGAACACAGTTTGCAAAAAGAAATTCCGTTCTTCATTCAAAGACTGGTTATATGCTTACGAATTGTGTTTTTATAGGGAATCTCTTAAGTAGTCAAGAAAACAAAGATTCAGAGCGGGATTTCGAAATAATGCAAAATAAATATTCTAGGCCTTTTGACGATTAACGCTTTTTGTATACCTATTTCATGTCTCAAGGAGATTTAACTTGATCTGGTTTGAAAATATTTTTGAAAGTCAAATCAAACAACTCTGGATTTTTTGGGATTTATTCACAAAAAAATGTCTGAATCTGCCTCTGATCACAAGCAAGGTTTTTCGATACGGTGATTCAATAAGGTGCGCTGTTTAGAGTGCTTTCGCCATTCGAAGATTTATTGCAAATTATGTGCCTATGCTTGGAAAATTCCAAGCTCAGGTTTCTCCTAACTATAGCTGTGTAATGTTGAACATTTGCTGAAAATGGTGAAACAGCGATAGATACATTGTCTATAAAGTTCTGTTCAAAAAAGCTAGATAACTCAACTCACCATATCTGCGATGTTGTGTCGTGCACCATTATGAAGCAATGTTGCAACGACATCCGGGTAGCCTCCTTTGCATGCAGCGATCAGTGCCGTCCAGCCATCCTACAAAAATACTTTATGTAGCACAAAGCAGAGTAAATTCCTTGAATACCAAATCAATTAATTCATCCAAACCAACAGTACAGTAAACACAAGCGTGCAAGAAACTGCACATTTGCCTTAAGTCTGAACAGGTTCTTGTTTAATGGAAATGAGGGAGGATGGCTCAGTGAATAGGGTCGCAACTACAGTTCCAGAGGCTTTGGTTCGAGGCAATACTTCAACTTGGAGTGAAGAGTGTTGCTAGCTCTCTGGGATTCCAGACGTAAGTGTAGCACCTCTCAGTGAATCACGAGGTGTAGCATCAGATTAAAGACTATGTTTTGATGCATTCGATGGCCAATTCCATTGGTTGGACTAAACAATATAATTGCTGTTACGTGTAGACTCGGTCTGCACTCACGATTTGCTTATTTGATATCGTTTAGGCAGTCGCGTCAGTAATAATGTTAAAGAGCTTATTTATCTGAAAACAGCGCGAAAAGGGATGAGTGTTATGCAAATCAATTCAGGTTTCAGCCTGTGCCGAGTTGTCCAACAGCAAAATATCATGAATATCGCGAATTTACGTGATTGGCAAACAATACTGCGGTAACGATTTGGCCAGATGAAGAATAAAATTGATGGTAAAGCCAGATACCACAGAGCCTGCTGATTGAAATATAAGCAAGCAGGATTTGAAAAGATACCAATACAGCCCTTTGCAGAGTTATTAACACACCTTTCCTAGTAATCCTATGACTATCCACAGTCTCTTTTGCTAACTCAAAATAAAGCACTTTTACAACCAACTAGCCATATGTCATCTAAACTTGGGAAATATTCTTATTGAAAAATTAGATTTGTTTTGATACTTTGCCGTCTGTTTAGAGCTGCAAAAATACGTTTTTGAATGATTAAAATTGCGGTAAAATCCAATCAAAGTTTTTGTCGACTGCACTTTCTTTACACAACACCAGCCAGACAGTTATTGGACATTATGTATGGAAAACCCATAATTGTTTTGATGTCAGACTACATGAAGATACTTCAGTTCTACGAAGGATTCTTTTTAAGGCAACCATGATTTGCACTGTTCAATGGTTTGGATGGCTCAAATCCACCATTCACAAATGATTTGTTTCCATCAGTTGTTATAAACAAATTCTAATTTGGACTTGATATTGTATAATGTGCACCTAAGATAGGAACACGATCCTAAATCATTTGAAAAAAATAAAGTCAAGGAAGATAAAACAGTCACAGAATTTCAATCATGAACTGGGCTCGTGCCCTCTCGATATATGCAAAACATTCTTTACGTGCTATATCTATTCACGAGTTCACGGTTTCAATTAGAAGTTGTAATATCTTGATTGTACCACACCATAATTGTTTGGGGAAGGATTATTTGTGAAATCACCTCCACGGGAATCCCCAGTGAACTAACTCATTGGAATCATCACACGATGGTCATTGGTATTACTGCTGCTATGGGAATTATCTTCCAGGAGATCACCGAAGACAGATCACACCAGGATGATAACATTGCCCATGGAATCGTATCAGGGGAATCATCACAACAGACGATTAGGGGGATAACTCAAAGGGAATCTACGCATTTAGCTTACCTGGTCTCTCGCATTAACATTGGCGTTTCGGTGTATCAGCTCCCTAACGATACCAAAGTGCCCCTTCTCTGCAGCAAGAAGCAGCGGTGTTTGCCCATTCTACAAAAGATGAAACACTATATCAACTAATCAGCATATAATGCTTTTATTTATTTACGAAATTCACTGTTTGAAGGTTTTCTCTCGAAACTGATGTGCCCAACAATTGTCTAGGTACAATTTTTACATTAATTTTTACAATAATTTACAAGCTCACAGTATTTGCAATTTTCTCGCGTGACGAGATATCACTGGCGTTCTCGTAGTGGCCTTTAACTGTTGCAAAGTTTATTCATTTTGCACATTTACATGAACTGGATATATGACAAACTGCATTGTCTGTCTGAGAATATCATTAAATATATGTTAATAATAATTATCAGTTATCAAGGTATTGCAATATACAGGATGAGAAGGTATATCTAGGATTGATTAACATTTAATCCTAGGAGAAGTGGCTACAGAAAGAGCGGCTAGCGGCTACAGAAAGAGCGGCTAGCGGCCACAGAAAGAGTTGCTACAGATAGAGCGGCTACAGAACTAGTGGTCACAGAGAGTGGCTACAGATAGAGCGGCTACAGCAAGAGCGGCTACAGAAAGAGGGGCTGCGGAAAGAGCGGTCACAGAAAGAGTGGCTACAGATAGAGCGGCTACAGAACTAATGGTCACAGAGAGTGGCTACAGATAGAGCGGCTACAGCAAGAGCGGCTACAGAAAGAGGGGCTGCGGAAAGAGCGGTCACAGAAAGAGTGGCTACAGATAGAGCGGCTACAGAACTAATGGTCACAGAGAGTGGCTACAGATAGAGCGGCTACAGCAAGAGCGGCTACAGAAAGAGGGGCTGCGGAAAGAGCGGTCACAGAAAGAGTGGCTACAGATAGAGCGGCTACAGAACTAATGGTCACAGAGAGTGGCTACAGATAGAGCGGCTACAGCAAGAGCGGCTACAGAAAGAGGGGCTGCGGAAAGAGCGGTCACAGAAAGAGTGGCTACAGATAGAGCGGCTACAGAACTAATGGTCACAGAGAGTGGCTACAGATAGAGCGGCTACAGCAAGAGCGGCTACAGAAAGAGGGGCTGCGGAAAGAGCGGTCACAGAAAGAGTGGCTACAGATAGAGCGGCTACAGAACTAATGGTCACAGAGAGTGGCTACAGATAGAGCGGCTACAGCAAGAGCGGCTACAGAAAGAGGGGCTGCGGAAAGAGCGGTCACAGAAAGAGTGGCTACAGATAGAGCGGCTACAGAACTAATGGTCACAGAGAGTGGCTACAGATAGAGCGGCTACAGCAAGAGCGGCTACAGAAAGAGGGGCTGCGGTAAGAGCGGTCACAGAAAGAGTGGCTACAGATAGACTGGCTACAGAACTAGCGGTCACAGAAAGAGTGGTTACAGATCGAGCGGCTACAGCAAGAGTGGCTACAGAAAGATCGGCTACAGAAAGAGCGGCTACAGCAAGAGCGGCTACAGAAAGAGCGCCTACAGAAAAGGGGCTGCAGAAAGAGCGGCCACAGATAGAACGGCTACAGATAGAGCGGCTACAGATAGAGCGGCTACAGAGAGATTGGCTACAAAAGGAGTGGCTACAGAAAGAGCGGCTACAGAATGAGCGGCTACAGAGAGATTGGCTACAGAAGGAGTGGCTACAGAAAGAGCGGCTACAGAGAGATTGGCTCCAGAAAAAGCGGCTACAGATAGAGCGGCTACAGAGCAGCTACAGAAAAAGGGGCTGCGGAAAGAGCGGCTACAGATAGAGCTGCTACAGGAAGATTGGCTACAGAAAGTATCGGAAAGTTGTTCTAGGAGCTGGGTGCTACTGGGATTAACGATTGTTTACAGGAGGCGAATCACGACAGATGGTCCATCTGCATTTATCCCATAAGCCGAATGCCCAACAGTTGCATGCAAAAACATCGATCCAAGAATAAAGCTCAGTCTTTGAGGTTGCGAAAGTAATTTCCACTCTATTGTTTTCCAACTAAAATACAATAATCCGAAGATAACAGATGTTGCAATATTGATTAGCCTAATGCGCAAGGTCATTTGACCCGAATCTACATGCACCTTAAAGCAAGCATACTGTGGGTGCATCCCTCGTGCAACTTCGTCTTTTCGATGACTTTAAAGCATTCAAGGTGAGTAATACAGCATCAAGAAAAATATCTGCGAGTTACCCGAGCGAACAAAATAAAACGTAGTCAAAAAATCGATTAAGAGACTAAGCGACGTGTGAGCTACAGTGAACCAAAGAAGAATTATTCTTGATTCTATCAAGCGTCACCTCCCGATACCAATAGAAAACGATAAGATAAAATGTCAATTTCACTTGATATGCCAAATAAATATAATCCCATCCTGTTCAGTTACAGATCTACACTGTATCTTCTCATTTTTCTTGACTCAACGATTTATTATTACAAACCTGACTTGAACTGTCCAACAACACATTCTAAAATAACATATATCGAAAGATTTGTTTCCACATTCCAGCAACTATGATTGTTCTTTCGATGTTTGTACGATATAAAAGATTTGTATTGAATAATAAAGCGAACCTTACTTAGCTCGCACTTAATCGATGAAGAATCCATAAAAATCTAAATCTAGCTTAATCCAACAAAAGCCATAAAAACTTCTTTTATCAGAAATACTTTTGCGGTATTCTAAAATAACAGAGCAAATTTTGTATACAATGATCTTGAATGTTCTTATGAATTTGTACACAATGTTCTCAACATTCAAAATGCGTGAGTATGCAAGCAGCCTTATAAAGATATTTTCATTGGTGAAATCCAAAATGCAATAAAATTCATTGAGAACGATTCAACATTGAGTCTTGATGAGACTCCATTGTCGTTTAAGTTCATTTTCTACTTGTTTCATTTCAAAAGATCTCTAATTTCGGTTCGTGGAATGGTGAAAGACTGTGAACAGACAAATGAAAACTGGACCTATTTTGAGAAGCATATTAATCCTACAGTCATTGCATGTTATTTCACAAAGCAATACGATGGATCGCGGGGTGATTTGAAATCAAAAACGATTTTAGATATGTTTTTCAGCAGTGAAAAAACCTTCAAATCGTTCTATTTCTCTTCAAGTCTTTAAGTAATTACAATACCATGAAAGTCCAAACGAATAAAAAAATTCGTAGAAACTAATATACGGAACCTTTGGATGCCAAACAAATCTATTGGCTTGGATTCGCCACCTTATTGGTTTAATGACAACAGGGGTTTATGTTCACCTCCCCAACAAATAGAGGGTTTGCTTCTATCTAATATGACAAAGAGACTAGGAGTATTTCCTGCTAGAATTAATGGCAGTAGGATTATATGCCAAAAATTCACCAGTTACTTTCCACAATCGTAATCTTTTTCATGTAAATCCTAACAAATTCGTGCTCTCCTAACCAGTAACAAACAACTTTGAAGAGATGAAAATATGCAAGCCTAAATCTGCCTCTTCTTCATATCGAGACACGAGAAAAGTCTGCAGCGACAAAAAAGGAGATTTTACAATGGTATAGAATTATGCCTACTCACCGCATCTCTGGTTTCAATATCATCTCCATTTTCCAATGCATGGATGATACCATTTAGGTCGCCATGTTCGGCGGCACAGAGAACAAAAGAGCCCTTGCCATTCATTTCCTAAAAATAAAAAAAAGGACAATGAAACAAATTCATTGACTGAAACAAATTCAATAAGAAAGAGCAATGAAACATTAAACAAAGTGTACGCTTGTAGAATAAAGAAAATGACAGCACGTGTAAAAATACACACGGGTATTAACTTAAAAACTTTAGAAAAAAATCATTAAAGGCGAGTGAATAGCGAAACAACCTTTGACTGCTTTCCTTTTGACTATGCTCAACTCAATAGAGAGATAAAATGGCTTTATCCATAAAAATAACCCACAAGGAGCATTATTACATTTGGAAGCAAACAGACACTCCATTCTACTTGAAATATTTCGCAAATATTTGCAGCTTCTTAGGAATTAGCGTTTCTGGCCTTTGATTTGTTTCCAAAATTTGTAAAATTTTTCTTTCCAACCAGGATCAACAGTTTGTGGTCTACAGCGAACCTCGATGTCTGCAAACACCTTAACTAATGTTTGACGGGCTAACAAAAATGTTAATCTAGAAAAACAAGCAACGCCTGCAATTAGGCAGAAAGAATATCAATAGCATTTGAAAAAAACTGATGGGGGGACTTTGATAGTTTTCGCTCAAGACAAAGCTAATAAAATTTTATTCTACACAATTTCAATCATGTATTTATTCAAACATTTTATATCAAATATTTTGCACATCGAACATTAGATGCAGACTTCCATAAAGTGTTATGTTGCGCAAACTTCCCTGTGTGCAAGTCAATAACAAACTTCTCCGTTAAATAAAAGACACAAGAAGCACAGACAAACATTCACTGTACAGTGACCATGGGCGCTATTCCTAGGGCACTCTGTCCAAGCCATTCCTTTATAATCAACGTTGTTTCCACAAACAACATCACACCACGTGAAATTTACTATTTTTGGTCTTTCAAAAATGTCTTACAATCATTATCTTAGCATTCAGCTAGCAAAAACTGCAAAGGCACTAATTGTGTAAAGGCCTTGAAAACTGCTTCGTCTTCAGTTAGTGCCTCTTCCGAGCATATACGTACCATGGCAGTCATTAGCCTTGTGACGTGATCAAACGGCCAAGCAAAATATCCATTCTTGCAGGCTTGTTAGCTTCAACAAAAGATCTTCGCCCAGTGAGCTTCAATAGTCAACCCGCCATCTTTAACCATATCTAGTTTAAAGTCCATCAAAACAGCAGTAAAACAAACAAAAGCCGCACCCACTGGCAACCTTGACTTGCAGATTTGAGAAAGTCTTTCAATTACGGTAAGCAGATTACTTGCGATCATTCACGAGTTTGCATACCATGCTCAGTACAAACAACATACCTAGATGCAGCAATAATTAATCTTGCAGACTAAGGTTCAAGTTGCAGCAAATCTCGAGGATGAAAACAAGCGCGTTTGAGCCAACGACGGATTAGATTCGCTATAATAAAGCCGAGTCGCGGTTTGACTTGCCTTGTGATTAAATATCCTCTCTAAAGTAATCGGATATATATCTTATTAAAGCATTCAAAGATGAACAAAATCAAAATTTCTATTTACAAAGACGAAAGACGCAAAGTAGGGATGCCAATTAAATCGCAAAAATAGACATGCTGTTATCAACTCAATTTATTATCGGTTAAGAAGAAACATAACGATCTAGGGTAGATGCGAATTCAAGCTTGCACAGAGAATCGAAATGTCGGCCTCAATATCCAAATATAGGCAAATATAGGCCAAATAAGGCAAAATTACCAAACATAGGCAAAATAATTACATAATATCGTCATCATTATGTTAAGGGTCACTGAACAACCATAAGGAGTCAAATCTTGACAAGAAATCATCTCCACAGTGAAACATATCGCAGATATCGAGAAAAGCAAGATTTCTTGAGTTGAAAAATCTGATTTTATGACATAATACAATCGGGACATACAAATTATGCAGCTGACATAATAGACAGCTGCAAAATATTATTGTGGAAATATTACATGTCGCTGGTTGAAAAATACACTATATTGAAAACATGTAGAAATAGGTTCGGTTCATTGAGATAAGAAAGGCAATTCCATAAAAACACGAAACGGTCGAACGTTTTTGAAAAGCAGTCTGATGTCAACAAAGAGCAAAAAACGGATGTAAAGAAATATTGACGATTTTACAGTTTTAACCATGAATTCTCATTCATCCCGCAAAAAACAGACAGTAAGTGTTAATTATTGCTCGTGTTAATTCAACAAAACATTCTACAACCAATGCTCAAAATAGATAAAGAAGAAATAACGAATAAAGGTTACATGAAGAATAACCCTTTAGAAAATATCAGTTTCATTACTTGGTGACAGATTCATGCGATTACCTGAATACACAATGAGGTCTATTGACGATGAATTTAAGCAGATCATGATCAAAAGTCTTCCTTACGAAACCAAAAGAAAGTGTCGATTGGCAGTTAGATAAAGAGCATTATCTACCATGGTGGATTCCAGTTAGCATTGAAATATCATGTTGAAATGAAAACAACCGCCTAAATTGTCGATAAAATTAGTCCCATAAAAAGTAAAGCAAAAATATTAAACGAATCAACTTACTCTCGCAAACCTCCAAATTAATTCGACTAGGAAGCAAACGTTTTTCAGTCATGCACAAAAAAACAGCTGCTTGTTACAGCGCCAAAACTCGCCGCTCAACCGCTGCAAAATCCGGGCAACAAAATGCAAAAGAACCTTCCATGTTGGTAGATCGAAAATATTCAAAATATCACGGCATCTGCCGCACGGCAAAGCGTTTACAAAAAAACCTGTGAACGCGACTTCACTTACCTATAACCTCAATACAGCAACCGAGTAACACTTTCTGTAAACCATTCGAAGTATAAATTATTTAAAGTTCCTTTGAGTTAAGCTATCTTGTGTATTGTCAAACTGACGGCGAGATTGTCGCCAAAAATACTTTTAAAAGCAAAACTATACAAATTCAAAACAATACCTTCTAACTAAGGCTCAAATCAGCGTCTTGCCACTCCACAAGACAGATCGTATTTCTTTATGCTCTGCTGAGCAAAGGCAAATCTCATTCCGCTACATTCGTCAAACAGGCGACATTCATCTCAGATCGTTTGCAAAAGATACTTCTTCATGACAAATCTTCAAGTTTCTTTCAACCTATTGTGAGAACAGCAGAATCATGGTTTAGTTGTCTGTTCAAGTGTTGAGGCTCCGGTTTGGGTCTCTAAACGGGATGTCAACAATGTTGGCGTTATGCAATTATGGATTTCTCACAAATCAGACATTAATCAATTGTTAAAATTATGACTAAAATGCTTGATAATTAAAAATCGTAAACTCTAAATCTAAAATATAAAAAGCTTAAAATGAATGATCATTAACACTGATTACTATTCACTGCATCAACGTAGTCAAAAGAAGCTAAAAGTCATCTTGCTTGGGGAGGGGGTGAAAAGTCGTTCCCAAGCAAAGCTATTTAAAGATCAACCCAAAACGATCACGTGTTTGCAAAGAGACCTCGCCGTTCAGAAGCTTGTACTCGCATTGCGGATAATCGCACTTCTTCGCTACAGCGAAACGGATGTAATCAACGCCAAATCTACCGCTTCTTAAAATTCAAAGACTTATAATCGCCAGATGAGATTGTTATTGCAACGGGCTTTGAGACATACGACCGTAGGGACCAGCGTATCTTATTATTTGTACGACATCTTGTACAAATTGATATAAAGAGCTTCTCTATACAGACTGCATTCTCATCAGACGTTACAAAGTTTATTGAAACCTTTCTATAAAGAACGCTGTTTAGGTTTTTTAATTCATTTGAGTGAAGTGTGAATCAAACGCGAAATAACATTGCTTCTTTGAACCATGAAAAGGGTTCAAAGAATTTTTTCTGCTAAACCTGAATTCCATATCTGATCTTGTCGTGTTAGGTGGTGACGTAAGCTTTATTACAAAATGACAGTCACCAACTGTAGGTAGAAACTTTGAGCGTGGGAATTTTAGGCCCTTAAAGCTATATTACCACGAACTGCAACCAATAATCTCACAACCTGATGATACAGATAATCTTCAAAGTTCTAGGCTGAAGGCTCAGCGGTTAGCGTCGCGGGCTACGGACCCAAAAATCGGTGGTTAGAGTCACTGTCATGACTAAACCTTCACTCAGCGTGAGAAGAGTTTCTGTAATTCTAGGCACAGAAATCATGAGGTTCGGTCACATTAAGAAGAAGTACCAGGACACAGCTGATTGATTGAATAATTGACTGAAGTGGTTGATTCATTGATTCATTGATTCATTGAAGTGATAAATAGATTAAAGAAGCAGTCAAAGACCAAAAGTGATCCCCCTGCCGCCAAAGCGGACCCCCTGCGACCAAAGCGGACCCCCTCAACAAAAGGGGATCCCCTGCGACCAAAATAAGTCCTTCTACGACCAAAAGCGGTCCCCCTGCGACTAAAGTTGGTGATCCTGTAACAAGTACGAGAATCTCTGCAAACCGAGGCGGTATCCTTGACCTATTCTTGATCTAGAATGCAAAATACCAAGAAATTCATTCGTATAAATGAATAACTTATGCAAAATGGTTTAAAAACAGAGTACAATTTCAAATCAGAATTCTAATTTCAAGAAGCACTTCTGGGTTAAACAAGCTAATTATATCTGCGTTTTGTGGGCTTCATATATCATTAATGAGGCCGAGACAACAGCCAGTGATTTCGTGGATTCTAGAAAGATTTAACATTGAAGCTTACAAGCTAATTTTCAAAGATTTTATCCAATAACAATTTGATTATATTTTTGCCGCAATCAACAGACTGGTTTGAGCTTTTCGTTGGGCTTGGCCGCCCTTTTGAAAAGGTCTTAAAAGAATTCACATTTCTGTGTAGAATTCAACACGCTTCTTTGAGTTGTAATCTCCAATTTGCATGTTGGAATGCTGAAATGAGCAAATTGGTAATTCTGCCAATATCCTTGTAAATGTTTTTAGTTTTGTTAAGTTTTGTTTGTTTGCAACAGATGTTTGCGGAGCGGTTCGGCCGCTTCAAAGTCTCGCACAACTAAAATTTACAAAATACAAATTTTCATTTTATTGATCGGAACTATATTCACTGGCCTGATGGTAAGACATTTCAGATTTGCTTTTTGCTCAATCAATTACGAAAGGAAGAAGAAATTAGTATGTTCACTAAATGGACATGCCAAGCACGTGCCTGATAATTGGAATTTACAAAACTAAAGCAGCATGGGTTCTTGGTGTGCAAAAACCTGCAATTGTGTGTTATCATCAACTCGTTTTAGAAAGCGAACTTCAAAGCTCAAGAGGACCATTGTGATGTCAATCGGTTGTCTTTACAAGGAAGTTCTGTTTCTTGAAGAGAAAGCTGCACCATGAGTGTCAGGAAGGTGTGAACAGTGATATAACTAGGGTTGGATTGTGGGTGCAGCGAGACTTTACTGTTAACTAAATGGGGTTTTCATAAGAAAAAAGTGGCTAGAAAGCTACAATATAAATAATATTTCAATTGACTTAATAAATACGATCATTCACTGATGGCTTTGCCTCTATGAATAGTTCCAGACAAAAGAATTTTGTAGTGAACAAAAACAGTTACTTTAATCTTGTTTATTTATTTTAAAACATTGATCGTTGACGGACTATTCAGTAAATTAAGAATCCAGCATCCAGATATGGATAAACTAGGAATAGATCTGATAGATAAGGAATAGATCTGATAGATTAGGAATAGATTTGACAGATTAGTGATAGATTCGTTAGATAAGGAATAGATTCGATAGATTAGGAACCCGTTGTTTCGAGGTAGCGTGACAAAACAGGGAGCGAAACTCCTCGGTCGCTATGACCAACCTAGTGAGTCCCTAAGTGTGGCGTCATAAAAAAAATCTGTTTCTAGAACTTATGAATTTTGACCACATAACTTAAAGAAAACCATAAACTACTTCTAAATGTGCAAAATCAGTAGCATATGAAAGATTTGAAGTTTCCTAATGAATTACCGTTATTTTGGCTCTGTTCATGAAGTCTTGAGCAGAGACTAAATCACAGTGGTTTGATGGGGAGAGACGTTCTGCTGATGTGGCAATACCACAGCCAATTCGCAACACATTTAACTGATTTTGCATATTTAGAAGTTTCTCATAACCTTCTTTCAGGTTATGGGATCCTGATTCAACATTTCTGAAAATAGACTTTTGTGACGTCATCACTTAAGAACTCTAGTGGCATCATCTTTACGCATGACTTTGGTATACATTCTGGTATTTATTGGATTATCATCCCTGAACAATTAGGCAAAAGGTACATGCTTTAACAGACAACGTATCAAGATCATTAGGAGCAAAGAAGCTGCCAGCAGAGACCCGCAGATATGGCTTCACACCTTCTATGGCTGCGGAGAAAAACTTATCAATTTATCTGAGAAATTTTTGAATTCAGCATAATAAGTTAGGCAACTACTAAAACTATGCTTTGAGGGCATTAATTAGCATTGTATGGCAGCATACCTGATGCTTTCGGGTGGCAACGATTGACCACGTGACCCTGAGGTGACATGGAGTCGGTAACAGTTAACAAAATTTACGAAAACATGGTGTGAATAGGCAACACAATATTCGGTAAGAGTTTAGGAACTCAGGTAGTAATTTTAGTGTTAGAACAAATGAGCTTCACGAGGAAACACAAACCTGAAATGACACACAAACACAAACAGTGACAAGGCACTACTTAGCTACAAGGCAGACGATGAAAGTAAGGCAAAAAAGCAAAGAAACACAGGAAGAAGATGCAATCTACGACCGAAAACTGAAAACTGCAAACTTGGAAACATTCTAGATGCAGGAAACCAGGCCCGTAGCCAAGGGGTGGCATGGGGTGGCAATGGAGCAAGAGCATACCAGCTGTTTATCTCCCAGATAATTTTTTCTCTAATTTTTTTCATAGGGGTTTTCGTCGCTTTTACTGGATGGCCATAACAATTTGAGTCAAGTTAATACTGACGGAAGGAAAATTGCTTACTGGGGTCTCTCATTATCCATATAGGACTCAAAATGGTGCCTGGCGCTCAAAAAACTTTCGCTGCTAAGCAAAAACTCGAAAAAAATTGCTGAAACAGGTATAGGGAGATTGCCACCCCTGCTCCACAAGCCTGGTTTCGGGCTTGCAGGAAACGAGTTTCAGAAAAGCATAGGAACGATCTAAATGTAGCAAATATTTAACCCCCATCAATTGCCAGGAATGATTTGGACAAAAAACATTCTATTCGACTGAATTACGCGAGGAAAGTGTTTGCAAATATATAAAAAAGCAACAACCACAACCGTCTGAGTTGTTCCATTGGAAAGCAAAAACATTAGGGATCACAAAACGTAATTAATGATTAAAGTATGGTCTTTTTAAGGTTAGTGAAGCATATTACGGCAAAAATCAGAGATAAAGAGATTACCGACAGAAAAACGTTTAAATCAAAACAAATAAAAAATGGTTGTGGAAACAGGTGTATAAGATAGCAGGCAAGATTTCTCCCATTCTTAGTTATGTGAACAGCATTACCAGCAAGACCGTCACTAAGGGAAGCTGACAACAACTACGTATTGTTTTGACAAAACAGGTTCACGTGTGATGACCAGTTTATACTTATAATAACAAAGCAGTTAATTACATGGGTCACGCGACCAAATCTGCTGCCTCATTCCCCTTTTTGCTCGATTCGAAAAGGCAATAAGTGGACAACACAATACGAAATGACCAATGAAGCGAGCGGCATAATGATGCTTTCTTCAAGAACTTGTGTTACAATTAACAACAACAAATTCGCAGCACTTCGACATATCAAGTCAATTGTTCCAATTCCGCACCGCAAAAGTGCACTAAAGGACTGCTCAATGAATATGTAACACTGTATTCTAGTAACAGAACAAAATATACCTAACATGGACATTGCTAATACAATTAGATGATTTATCAATTAACATTTGTAACAATCTATTCACTGTCAAAGTTTCAATATCTTTGATGCCTGATGGACCAATACAATTATTTATTACATATTACATAAAAAAGAGGGAACTACATACCAGTCACAGGAGTGCGTTTCCCTTGACACTTGTCACCACAATTCTTAGGCTGGCAACCTTAAGGATGAGGGAGTCTTGATTAAGGCATATGAAAAAGCAATTGATTTCACACAATTAATCATTCCCTCAGTCTTGAGATACACAAAAGGAAACCCCGAACAAATACACTCACTAAACGAAAGCGCTTAAAAAAATCACACATTCAGCTTATGTGTATGGAAGCACCTGTAAAACTGGCCTCACCTCGACGCCTCGTGCATATTTAATGTTATCAGAAGTTTCCATAGATTGAGCCACGGACTATGCTACAAAGTCGAGATTAAATGAAAGAGGTTATTGTGCAAGGCAGGTGGACACGTCGTGCAGTCAACTAGTGCACTAAATTCTGCATGCAAATGGAGTATTAGCGCCGTCCAAAAAATCCTCCAACAAATCTTATTTCTACATAACTTTGATGTAGCTTGATCTCATTATGTTTCTGAATGTGCTTGATCAAAAAACTCATTTGTCAACAGATCGACAAGGCAGGAAGACAACTGGCAAAAGCTTTAATCGCTATTTTTTCACAAATCTTACAACAACCAAGACTCTCCTTTAATGTAAATAAAGCTTTAATCCTAGAACCATATGTTGACATAGTCCATAGAAACAACTGCTTATGGCAAAAAGACAATACTGCTGTATTGATACATACAGCGCACAAAGTCACGCTTAATCCCTCTTCAAACGGTGCCACACTTGGTCAAATATCCAGTATTTACTTGTTAGAATGCGGGATTGCGAGCCCTTGCTATCACGAAACGCTACAAGACTTGAATAGTAATAACATCTGTTTGCAGTTGTCAGCAAAATTAGAATAAAATCATGTTTCCGAAATTATTTATCGTTGGTGCAAAAGTTGATAAGACTTTGATTGCAAGCCATTCTTCAGAAAAGGGAGGGAGCGATAACAGCGAGGCTTTTCTTTCGTTTTTCTTTGAAAGACGGCACTAATTTCGGATCCACCGCTACCATGCTCCCTACACTTTTTGATAATGAAGTAGGGTTTTTGGCCTCAGGACCCGTGCCACTGACCTCAAACTGGAGGAGCCAGCAACGTTAGGAAAGTTTCCTCTTCCCCTTTTAGCCCCAATGCTGCCAATCCTTTTGCTGAAGCTGTTTTAATACTGGACTTTGGCTCAATGTTCAGGCACCGCGCAGCCATTGGGCTAGCAGGGGCTATAGCCCCCCCTCCCACTTTTTTGCAATAATAGGCTACAAATTCTTTGGAAGGTTTACTCTAACGCATCTTTGCATAGTTTACTCTTATGTAGTAGCAATTCTTCTTGACTGGGAACCATTTTTGTTCATTCTCTAGGTGTTTTATCTTGTTTAATAACATGCTGTATTTTCTAGCTTGGTTAGCTTGGTATTTTGTTACTCTCAATCTAATTTTATCTATTTTTATAGTTATTGATAACTTCTCTGAACCAGACTGTTTATAACAATTGAGTAGAAATGAAAAAGTATTTTCTTAAAGGGGCGTTTTCCGGCGTTCTGGAGGGCGTGGCCTCAAGAAATTTTGGTCAAATCCATTTATCCCCTCCATTTTTAGACTGGTGCGCGGTCCCAGTCAATGTATTTGTTGTAATCTAAAGGTTTATCTAAGCTTATTTCATTATTGCATTTAGTAAAAAAGTGGGGTGGCTTTTGCCCCCTGACCCCCCTGTGGCACAGGCCCTGGGCCTGTCTCGTTGAACATTGCAATAATACTACAACAATGAACAAATGATAATTTTGCTTCACTTTGAAACCACCTTTTAAACAGGTACTTATAGAGAAATAAAAAAATACATTATAAACTATTTATCGAAACATCTGATCAAAAAACAGGACCATTCACTTGCTCTTTTGAAATGGAAGCTGCAAGTATTGGAGTGGATGGGTGGGCTAGGAGGCCCCGTCTAACAAAATTTTGGCAGATGAGCTTTTATAATATATTAATTGCCAAGATTAGAAAAATAGAGTGCAAGAGTAAATATACAAACAGAAACAGAGGAAGGCACAATTTCCTTTCATTTCAAACCCCCTGCTCCACCTATTAGCTCTTTAGCAAGCACTCTACCACTGGCTCAGATGTGATTATAATAAGCTTAAGTAATTAAGTAATTAAGCTTGAGAATGGCCTAATTGAAAAGCAGTATGTTCTATCATGGAGATGCCTTGCTTTTTCTACTTTATGTTATGTTGATTATAAGTGTGTTTCTAAATTGTTCCATGTTCTACAAAATTAGTTTGTTTTGTTGAAAGTCATTCTGCTAACATAATCTTTTCACATTTTACATTTGCTTTGTAAACAAGGCAAAAATTTAATTTTGCAGAATGATAAGTACTTATCTGCACTGATTTGTACTTTTATAGTGTACTATTAGTAAATTCATGCTAAACTATTTTGACATTTTGTCTCATTCAATGTTCGCCAAGGACACTTGTTTGCTTCTTCTTCAGCAAGGCCCTCATAAAGTCAGTTTCATGATCCTTGGCATAGGTTGCTTTGCTCTTATAAAAAAAACAGCAAGGTTACCTTTGGCCAAATGGAGGTCTACCCAAAATTATATTTCTTTAGCCTTGACATTGTGTAGCATTGTTTTTTTTCACGGTTGACAATCTTCTTAATCTCCAAAACTTTTTTGTAAACTGAGGATACTGACCATTACAACCAACTTATTAAGACATCATTGTGTGACTCATCAACTTAAGCCTCATTCACAAACCTTTTACTGTTAAAACAGATCAAAATTCATTTGCTTCAATCCTACAGCCACATTGTTCTGCTAAGAAAATGGTTGGATTTTAAATCGCACTTTGAAAACAGTGCAAATAACAACACAAAGTTCTGATACATGGTTCCTTTAAACTTTGTCAGTGCTATTAAACACACATCCACATATAAAGCAATTGAAACCAGCAGCAGACGGATGGTTGATGGATTTTACCATTTCACTTATGTTCAAGTCATGTACAGATGCAAAGAATTCGGGCACTGAATCCCAGAAAAATTACAGAGTTAGAAGAAACATTTGCACAAAAATGAAAACCACACCAGCAAAATCAGAACATTGAACACAATCAAGAAAATGTATTAAATAATTTTAAAATTAAAATTTATATTTTCAAGTTTCCTTTTAAGAAGTAATAAACTAAGAATGCCTATTGTATGACACTGAAAGCAAAAATAATTGTAGAAATCTTTCTAGTGTAGAGAAATTAATTGTAATATCATTATTACATAACATTAACAAATTGTTTGCTTTTTGTTTGTTTTTTGTTTGTAACCTTATTATAATTCGATATTGCTTCTAGCTATACATACATATATAGATATATACACATACAACTAATCTAAATCAAATCTAACAAATGAAACATTATTCTACCTCAAAAACTATTTTTGAAACTGAGAGTGTCTACCATTTTTAACTATCAAATTTAAGCAAGATTCTATTTGTTTTTCTTTACTTTAGGCCTTCCTAAGTATTTGAAAGGTAGAAACACCACAAAATGACAAGAGGGAAACCAATATCATGCATTAACTAAATCCAATATGAAAAACCAAAACATTAAAATTAAACTATAAATAAACAAATATCTTGCCTCAGCAGCCTTCGTCAGAAAAAATTACATCGGCCCTATATAGTATGCAAGCATTTTTGGCTTCTCATATTTGAGCTATACATTATATTGGATTGCTTATATGATCAGTTTGTCAGATTCCTACATATAGTTTATTGTCAAACTTTTCATAGCAATATTCAAATAATCCAAAGGATATTCTTATCCAGCATTACTTTCTCCAGGCATATAAGTAATTGAAGCCTACTATGGCACTTAATATTGTTGCTATTTTGCTATGAATTAGGCTCCTAGTCTATACTTGACTTAAGTAGTTTGAGCAACCCTTAAGCAAAAATTGCATTACATTTGTAGCAAATTTGATTATCAAAATGTCTTTTGGAAGATAATGTTTATAGTCTTTTGGGAGATAATGTTGGAAGATTTATGTAGTATTTTGGATGTATATTTTTGGCAGAAACATTATAAATTCAGATAATGAATACCAATTGTGATGCAAACAGTGCTTTCAAAGTCATGAGCCTTGCAGATCTAAAGAAACCTTCTGGTTTAATACTCATCATGCACCAAAAAGGACCTTCAGGCTAAAACTCTTGTGCAGTCTAAAATGATTTTAAGTTACCTTAGACTTAATCTGATGTGTTCTTAGGCGTCAAAAAGACAGGGTTGTTCAGAGAAAGGAGACGGTCTATCAAAAATTGGCAACAAAATACCTATAGAATAGGTAGCAAATCAGCAAAAATGTTGGCGAAGAGCAGATAGGTTCTTGTCGAGATTGGACTTTGTCATTAAGAAATGCTGATGCCGATCACGCAAGCATTACGCAAATTTAATAAATATTCTCAATCAGAAGGTTAAGCAGCAAACATTTGGTCATTACATTTGGTCGATTTACCCTTAAAATTGAAAAGAATTAAGTAATCGCTCCATGATGAAAATTTCCAAGTGAATACTTTTACTTTTTGTTTACGTCATCCTTCAAAAACAAAATCTAAGCTTTCTGAGTCAGGTATAAACAGAATGATCAATTTCTTACCTCGAGATAATAAGCTGTCTTGAATTATTCACCCTCTATTATTTTCTGCACAAGTATTTTGCTAATTTCTCAGAATTAAGCAACAGCTGCATGCAACTTCCTTTATACCGACATGAACTTTTCAAAGGAACTTCAAATACTTTCAAATTCTAGGCCTCGACTTAAATTGAGGCTCACGTGAAAACGAGATACGGCTTACTGAAGAAAATTTTTTTAACAACATTGGCAAACAGATTTTTTTTAAAAAAGAGGCATTTATGGCCGATGTTTCCAGTCTCTGCTGGGAGCATATTGTGCAAAAAACGGCTCTCCAGTATAGTCAGAAACAAGCTAAAAAAAGCTGCTGTTAAGCACAAACCCCCAGCTCTCCAGTAAAACAGTGCTAAATGTGTTATAAGTGTAATAGAGCTAGAATAATGCCAGCCTAAGTGTACGTAGCTATTTCGTTTATTACGTAGATCGTTAAGAAATCCCTCTTGTGTCTCGAATGTTCTGTCTTCACGACACAGCTCCACACAGCATATTCCATTCCATTATATTGTTGTAGGATTACCCCTCATTAGGATTACATCATACTGCGTATTCGTCTGTTTCTAGAATTATCTCGTAGTCTATTATTAGTAACATTTTATGCTTAGTTATGCTTTTCTGTTATTTCCTTGTACATATAAATATACGTAGTTAGCTAGATTTAGAGAGATTCGAAGAGAGCTTTAGAAGGTATTAGACATGTAAAGCTAAACACCAGAAGGTAGCTAACCGTTTCGCCCAAGAGGCTTGTGAAAGCTCCTGCAGCCCAGTTTGGATTTAGGACAGGCAGTGCTTGAGAAAGACTGCGCTGTGCCTCGTTAAATGTTTCATTGGATTGTTTTAGGTATTAGAGTTCGCGGAGAACTGTCGTCGTTCATGTTAGCTGTATGGATTTAAGTTTAGCCTTGGAAATGTTATATGATGGAAATGGAAAGAAAAGTATAGCCGCTCGCAAGAAATCGTCATTCTCTAAAGTTTCAATCTTTGCAGTATATCTCTCGGTTTAAATCTCCATTTTACATAAGGTTATCGAGCATAATGGTCACATTAAAGAATCATGAAAGATAAGTAACGAGCTTCCAAATTAAGGCAGGAAATCTACAAACAACACCTTTCTCTAAGATGGAGACGTTAAAATCCAAGGGAGAAGGGAAATTTCAAATACCACCCAAACGCTATCCTAAAGAGTGATACCCTGGGTACCAGACTCACTATATAAAATAATAGAGAGTCTGGTCTAGTGCGCCCCATTCTCGTTCGGGTGAACTTACTTGAAAGAACTGAAGTCTATTTAACAGACTAGGCCTGTGAAACAATACTGTCAGATAAATATCAAAGATTCTCAGTAGTCGGAGGAGTTTTGGGAAATCTTAATCCCAATGTATTTTATATAGTTCTGTAAAGTTGACATTATTAATACAGTGATAACAGACTTTTCTGCCCAAGATTCCAATCAAATCAGGTGTAAAACGCCTTGGCAGCAAAATGCAAATGCGAAGCATGAAATTAAAGTTAGCACAATGCAGTAATTAAATGTTAATCATTGTTAAATTTCGCATACAACTTAAAATAAGACTTTTGTAATTTTTCAAATTAATTGTGTGTACTTTCAGTCTACTTCCTCACTGTGAAGGCAGCGCGCTTGGACACCGCGGCGGTTAGAATCATCACGTTGGAAGTTCGCCAACGCAAATATGGCCAATATGACAAGCGAAGCCCCGTATGCCGGGGAAAATATTAGCCATAACTGATTTACTTGTGTTTGTTGTTGTTTGTTCTCGGCGCCTTGCGGTGTTTCTTATTTACTGCATTTCACTACAAGGCCTAATTTCTTTGCAATGAGAGGCACTGCCTGAAATATCAGAGACTTTCCAAAGCCAGTTGGCAATATGCCGAAGGTGTCTCTTCTCTCTACAAACAAGGCTTTCAATGTTGTTCTGTGTTAAGTTCCACAACATGCGGAAAATCTTCTTTGAGTACAGTTTTAACAGCATCTTCAAACTAAATCGTTACAGTCGCTAGCATTTATTTATGTTGCGTTCTGTTCAATGTTTTACACCAGAGCTAAGTTTATTGTTTCGCTGTAACCTTTGAACGTACAGAAATCTGTACACTCGCTCCTTGTTGGGGAGATGTGATGAGATGCAGCAAGTTCTTGAGTATGAAATGAGTACCCCCGTTTTGGGGCCATTGCACATGTGTATTATGCGTATTATATATTCTGAGTCAAAGAGGCATAGAACCCCCCGAGAAAGGAACAAATAGAACTTTGCGATTGAATTTCAAAACTAAGTGAGCGGTCGGAGCTTATCATTCACATTGACATGGGAGTTCGATCATAGCAGAAATATCTTTCATACTGAAAAACCTGCCTGGATTCTCTGTTGTTTTATGTTATTGTTTGTATTAAGGCCCACTTTACTTCCAAAGGTAAGCAAAAATATCAAGAATTTTATGACGCGGCCTAAGTGTTTACAGAGAGTAGACATTCGATTTAAACAATACAACCTGATTTTAACTGACCTCCGACACTAGAGCCAGGCCAAGGCAACTAAAACAACAGACAACGTACCTTCAATTCAATTATTCAAATTTTTAAGGCGGAAATCTTCGAATTTTGATCTTCCCCTTTTGACTACATCTACAAAAAGTTCCGAGGAAAACCCTAAATGAAAAATATACGAAAATACGTCCTTGAATTATATGCGTAAAACTCCTCAGAAATTACTAAAATTACTGTTCTAGACACGTTTGCGAGATCTCGTTGTGTTCCCTGGCTTTTGGTGTTGAGGATGCCCGGGATTTTGTAGGGATAATTCGTTAGAATACGCATGCGTCCCTGCCCCTCGACGTTGATTGGCTCGAACAAATCATTAAGCCTTTTGTCTCAAACAATAGGAGTGAGATCTCATCTCCCCAACAACTCCTGATTGGTTAATATAAGCACACCAGAACGAGAATGGGGCGCACTAGACCAGACTCTCTATTTTATTTCATATAGAGTGAGTCTGGTACCCAGGGTAAAAGAGTGATTACACGGTAAATGAAAGCAATTTAAGGTTACGGTAAACGTTTTCGACACGATATTTGGTTTTCTCTCCCTAAAAGCAAAACCATTAGCGGAATCAGATTAACCTATGCATCATTCGATGCACAAGAATGTGGCGATTCCAACCATATCAAAATAATTAGCAAAGATTTTAAAGTAATACTTTCCAGACAAATTTATTGCTTAAAAGAGTGTACCATCTTCAAAAACTATTTTGTACCCTTGCGTTTGAGGTATCAAAATCTGAATTATATCAGCAAAAAGCGCAGATCCTAAGCTACCAAAGTCTCAAATTTTTTAAGTTCCTCCTCCTCTTGCAACTTTACCCTGACAAAAATTGGCAAACAATTTTTTTCCCTCTCATAGCTGTATTTGGCTATAAAAGACGGACCAGAGCAAATACAAAAATTTTGAGACAAGGTTCGCTTACCCGACATCTGTCCTGGCCGTGTGCAAATTTTTGAGCCATTCGATTGGTTCCTTGGGTACAAAATAGCTTTTTTGTACCTGTATGTAGAGGGATTATAAGTCCGGAGAAAACGGAATTTTACTGGTTGTACTTACAAGGTTCACTCCCTGGTTCACTCGTAAATCACAGTATAATCCGGGTCAAGTCACTTGAAGCTTTGAGATCAATAAGCCTGTTTAAAGGGCCTCTCCAGCCAAATTTTGCACTTGCATTTTATTGGCTAACTTAAAGGAGTTGAACCTGCTGATCACGAATTCGTTATTAGTTTTTCGATATTTTTTACAGTTTGTGAGATAATAGCTCTTGCATTTCGATAATTGAATTGAATTAACCGACAAAACTTTTTCGGTTTGGTGACACTGTGACGCAATTTTGACGTCACAGTGTATTTCGTTAGTCTCGCCTCAACACAGCATGGACACATTCCGACCCGCAAACTTGGAATGATTGTAAACATTTTATATTTTTCGATCTTAAAGAGCTCCTGCTCTAGATTTTGATGCCGTTATCAACGCGTGACCATGACTCCTTCACGATTCGGTGGAAGATATACGAAATTTATGGCGAACGAGATCCGCACATTGTGACGTCAGAATGTTACAAAACTGATTCGGCTTTTGTCGTTTTTTTCTCGGAAAGGTGCAACTTTAAAGAATTATAACTTCTAAACTAATTGGAATTTTGCAAAAACAACGACTTTGCCATAATACACGCACCAGATGCTAACTTTTTAGTCAATAAAATGGATACATGGATGTGCCATGCGATATTGTAAACGAGACATGCGACCACAACCGCAAAGCAACGATAATCGGCTTAACAGGTCAAGAAATAAATTATGGAAACCTTCGTTTACATATTATGGAAAATTATGAAAATTTTTTTTCAAATTTGGTATCATTGTGTACCTTGAAAGTTCGGCTACTTGAATATGAAATAATCGAAAAATTTATGTTTTTATCCAGAAAACGTTTACTGTAACCTTAAAGATAAAGAAAAAAGTGCCAAAAAACAATTATTTAACGATCTTAGTGCTTCATGTCGTTCAAAGGCTCTTCATAAAAATAGCATATAACAAGTTGTACCAGTATTTGAACATAAGTGGACTCATGCTATCCAGTCAATCTGAATTCAGTCCAGAGCATTTTATTCTACTATCACTGCTCTCTTAAAATGCACCGATGATTGTTACAGTGGTTTAGATCTCTGAAACTATGTGGGAAATGTAATCGTCGACTTGGAAAAAGCCTTTGACACTGAAATCTTTCTTCAGAGACTTGCGCATTATGGTATCGAAGCCCAACAGCTTACTTGGGTTAAATCGTACCTTTCTGACCGAAGTAAATTCATAAGGGTTTACGGTATTGATTCTAAAGTTGAAAACATAAATAAATGGGGTTCCTCAAGGCTCATGTCTTGGTTCCTTGTTATTTCTTATTTATATCAACGACCTCCACAATCATTGCTTAAACCCTGCCGATGATTATTTCCACAAATCATCAAAGCCTTAAAACATCAAAGAGACCAACAAAGTCTAAATATATGCCATCATATATAAAAAGACTTTGAAAATGGCTTTGAAAAAAGCAAAAATTTTGAAATATTTCATTACGAAGATTTGCTCTTCAAAGTCAAATGAAGTAAAGAAAAGTAAAAAATTATTGCACATAATTTGCATTAATTTTTTGAGTATACCCGTTTCTGAATTTTTATTTTCAGTAAACATTCAGCGTGAAAAATTGGTTTAAATCCGTTTTAAAAAATAAGATAAAAACTAACATAAATAATTCTTTGCACGGACAGAAATTGGGTGTTTCGTCCTGAGACAACTCCCATAGATGGGACGATGCAATAGATAGATAGATAGATAGATAGATAGATAGATAGATAGATAGATAGATAGATAGATAGATAGATAGATAGATAGATAGATAGATAGATAGATAGATAGATAGATAGATAGATAGATATTTAAATCTAAAAAGTAAAGTTGAAGTATTTTAATCTGAAACGTCAAGGTAATGCTGATACACTTTTTTCTTGAAAATTCCCAGTGATGTTGACTGTCTAATGTTAAGTGGAAGTTCATCCCATAAGAAAAAGGCCCTTACATAAAATCCCTACTACGAAATAAATTTCCAAAACGTTAAACGTGAAACTCCAATGTTGGTCTCTGCTACGTGAATGGAGAATAATGAAAAGCAAATAGGCCCAAGTAGATAACGCAGAGTATCATAATATCTTGTAGTATATGATGTGTTAAGGTATGGACCCTCCAATCGAGAACAAAAGAAGAATATTCAATTCAAAAAACATGCACGTATCTTGCGATAAATAAGCCTTTGATTAATATCCTTAAAAGACGTCACAATATTTATTTAAAGAGAATTTAAAATCTTCTAGACAAATAGGAGACAAAACCATAAAATAGTTTTCAAAAGTTTATACGGTTAAAATGTTTGCTTTTTCGAATTTAATTTCAATAGGAATTAAAAACAAGGTAACTATTCTTAAATTTGATAACAAATTTACGTCAATCTTTCTTCTTTTTTCTTTCGTCGGTAGAGCTTGTAAGGTATGAGTCTTTTATAAAAGAATATTGTCAGTAACAAAGAAATAAATAAACCAAAATCCATTATACCAAATAATATTTTCGGTCCATAATACGAATACAAAGTTGTGAAGGCTGCTGGTCCAAATATTCTTGAAAGATTGCCCGATACTGAGAATAAAGACACCATAATTCCCTATAAAAAATATCAATAATTAACCTTTAATTTAAATGAATAAAATCTGTACAAACTATGATTCTGATTGTCTACGTCAGTAATCAGTTTTGTAATTTGTTCGTTTGCTTCATCAGCAAAATGAATATTTGCACAGGGTATAAATAACATATTTCAAGCTGATCAACATCTGAAGAAAATAAAAAAGAAAAGAATAGTCTGAAACATTAGTTTATGGACGTTTTTCAACGGAAAAAGGCCCGAAAATATCAATTTGTCTATGTTTTCTTTGCTAATTTTTCTTTCACTTTTGTAGTGATTAGCTTTTGTTGCATAACTTATCCATATGTGCCGGATGCTATATACCCATGCAAGAGCTCCAATAGTTCGCACGTCGATTGCTTTGGAACACGCTGACTATTCTTTTAAGTCATCATAATCATCGCCATGATCATAATTTCTATCAATATCACTTGGTTTCACATCTATGATGTCTTTCATGAACTCCTCATCTGCTAACAGTTATAGGCTCACTCGAGAAACGTTCTGACACTCGTATAAGTACCCTGGGTACCAGACTCACTATATATGAAATAAAATAGAGAGTCTGGTCTAGTGCGCCCCATTCTCGTTCTGATGTGCTGATATTAACCAATCAGGAGCGAGTGTACAGATTCCTGTACGTTCAAAGGTCACAGCGAAACAATAAACTTAGCTCCGGTGTAAAACATTGAACAGAACAGAACATAAATAAATGCTAGCGACCATAACGATTGAGTTTGAAGATGCTGTTAAAACTGTACTCAAAGAATATTTCCCGCATGTTGTGGAACTGAACACAGAACAGCATTGAAAGCTTTGTTTGTAGAGAGAAGAGACACCTTCGCCATATTGCCAACTAGCTTTGGAAAGTCTCTGATATTTCAGGCTGTGCCTCTCGTTGCAAAGAAATTAGGCCTTGTAGTGAAATGCAGTAGATAAGAAACACCGCAAGGCGCCGAGAACAAACAACAACAAACACAGTAAATCAGTTATAGCTAATATTTCGCCCGGCATACGGGGATCGCTTGTCGTATTGCCCATATTTGCTGTGGTGACCTTCCAACGTGATGATTCTAACCGCCGCAGTGTCCAAGCGCGCTGCCTTCACAGTGAGGAAGTAGACGTTGAAAGTACACACAATTTATGAGGAAAATTACAAAAGACTTATTTTAAGTTGTATACGAAATTTGATAAGGATTAACATTTAAGAACTGCATTGTGCTAACTTTAATTTCATGCTTCGCACATGTTTTTTGCTGCCAAATGGCGTTTTAAACCTGGTTTGATTGTTATCTTCAGGCAGAAAAGTCTATTACCACTGTATTAAAAATGTCAACTTCAAAGAACTAAATAAAACACATTTGCTCTAAGATTTCCCAAAGCTCCTCTGACTACTGAGTTTCTTTGTTATTTATCTGACAGTCTTGTTTCACAAGCCTAGTCTGTTAAATAGACTTCAGTTCTTTCAAGTAAGTTCACCAGAACGAGAATGGGGCGCACTAGACCAGACTCTCTATTATTTTATATAGTGAGTCTGGTACCCAGGGTATCGTATAAGACACTCGGGAAACGTTCTGATACACAAACAGTAAGTCATCTTTATTCTTATAGCTGCATTTACTTGCTTTTACGAAATTCCAACATTTCAAAGCATTTGATGACAGTTGAGGCCATCAGTTCCTTCGTGTCACTTTCTCAGAAGCACTTTCTCCGAGGCACACTTTTCTTGTACGAATAAATATGCTCTATCGGAAGCATAGACCTAGGACTTAGGAAGGGGGAGGGGTGGTACAGGAGACACGTAACAAATCTGTGTCAGTTCTTTAAGATTCTCTCGGAGCAACTTGATTTAAAGAATGAAGAAAAACACATGTGATTGAAATTGTTGCTATTTTGTCCTCACCAGAAAAAAGTTATTCAGAGAAAAAAGCAACAAGAAATTAGGAAATGGTTAGAGTTATTTCTGAGTATTTGTTGGCATCATATGTCTATCTATCGCGATGACTGACGAAAACATCATTATGGCAAGCTTGGTTTTCCACTGGTTTAGCATTCACCACAAAAAAATACAACATGTTACAGTTCACACCAAATCCAATCCAATCAATCTGAGGTACTGACTATTACCGAGAAATGGGGAGTACTGGTGCCTCTTTATACTTGTTGATTAATGGTCATACGTTTTAGTTGCTATCAAAGGGTAACGGTGATAGAGCATTGTCCGCAAATATATATCGCAAATACTACAATATAAACAATAGTATAAGGTTTTTCGTGGTCATCATGGATCCACTATACTTGGATACTTATCTTCCAAAACATAATGTAAGACATCGTTGGAAGTAGCATCAAAGAACGTTTCCTGTTTCTGCCAAAATTGGGTTTTATTTACAGAATTGATCAGACGAAGATTTTCATTTATATACTTGCAAAATAGAGGTTTGGCTGTTAAAAGAGCAAAAGAAGTTAGATACATACTTGCTTTCCTGGTGGGATGACTTTTGAGAACAATGATGGCAGAAGAGCGTAAGATATCGGGAAAGCCAAGGTTACCAAAACAATGCTTATAAAAAATTGCGTTAGAGTGACTCTGGGAGTCGATTTGCACCAGGAATGTGTGGGAGAGCATCCCGGGCTGAGCCGAGTCACTCGCTCTACTCCTGACGTTGTATTTACCAGTTCAGTATCTAGAAGGGTAAATAAAGAACTGAGAAAATTCAGTAAAAGTTAGAGTGAAGATTTTTGCATTAAGCACAAGTTTATCATAACATAAGCAAAGAATTTCAAAAACAGGAAAGCTAGCAATTGTGAAGAATCTTTTGAAATCCTGAGAAAGGTGATTGGTGCCAAATCTTCCTATGGATTTGCCTGAACATAAGGCATTGTATTTAGGAAAAATGGTAAAAAGTTAAATATGACTTTGGAAAAAGCAAAACATTTTGAGTCACAGTTAAGCTTTTCGTCTGACACTTTTCGTAGATCAAAAAACTGAGCTAGGAATTATATATGCTCGGTGGTTGATCGAAATGGGCCAATCAGAAACGCGAGCACATGTGTGTTGAGGTTGCCCAATCAGTGCCACTTGCCTATTGAGATTGTCACCAATGGAATCCTAAGGTGAAAACGAACTCCTTTTGTCTACACAGTAGCAGTTTTTTCGTGCTTGTGTAGATAGATTCCAAAACTGATAGATGGAACGACGATCGGGCTTTACCAATAATCAGAAAAATGTCGCCATTATAGTTTTTTTGCAATCTGGGTTTTCCAGTACTGCCCGATAGCAGAATCGCAGGTTTTAGTTGCAATTTTAGATCTGCAAGACCGAGGTGGGATGGCTGTTTTCGTTAGGAAATTTTTTTGTTTCTAATGCTAAAAGGGACATGCTGTTTTATTCGATCGTCCAATCTTTGGGTTATGCGTCTTATGTAGCTAGAATCACACTGGCACGTAAGCTCATAGATAACGGAACATTTTTATGTGGTAGGAACGCAATCCTTTTGATTGGATGAAAGGGCCTTTGGTACTGTAAACTAACTAAAAAGTTAAATAATGGGGATTGTAAGACTGCTCATTAGAAAAAAAAAGAATTGCAGACTTCTTTTACCTTGCATATTGGTATAAACTGTGATAATGTACAAGAATCGTAATACGATGGACCTTTTATTGAGGTATATAACGGTTGGTTCTAAATGAATGCTTGACAGAAATAAATTTTGAAATTTTTCAGAAGAACAGGTTGTAAAAATTATTACTATGAATTTTAAAATAATCAGGAGATAGAAAGAATGAAAAATATGCGTACAGAAATGGCCAAGAACTGGATATTGATTGGAGATAGGCCACAACACGAGAAATCCGGCAAGCATAAGGAACGATGAGATGACGATTGGAATTCTGTCACCAATTCTGGAAGAGAGAAATTGTTTTAATTCTAAACTGCGCTTGAAAAGGTTCTAATTCATAAATGTTTCTAAAAATTGTCTAATTCATAAATGAGTCTGAATGATTCATAACCAATTCTAAGCGAAATAGTTGAATCATAACTGAATCGGAGGTTGCCTGTTTGGTTGCCTAACTCTTGGCTCGATTAAAATACTTCTCGGCAAATTTAGGCCTGTCCATAGAAGACCTACGTTGCAATGCCAGAATGAACTGCATCAAGCTTAAATTTGAAAAGAGGAACAGTAGGGAAGTGTAGAAGTAGGAAATAGGCATTCTGTTTAGGATAATATGACATTTATTTTGAACTGATCATTATAATGAAAACATCACTTGATACGCATCCATTGGGGCTGGCGCTTATTCTCAAGGGGTGTTCAGGATTAGAATTAAGTATTGTTATAGAAAGCTTTCAAATTAATCAACCCACTCTAAACGGCACACGATTATCATTTAAAAGTTACGCGTTCATGTCCTCCAAGGGTAGCCTAAGTCCCCCTCTACGTGGTTCGTTGGCACCAATTGCCGTTATGAAGTTAGATTTTACATGAAAAGACTTACATAGCGGTAATTTTTTCTATTCCAACGAAAATAAATGTCGAGCAGAAGCCAGCAATTGATAAGATCAAACCAATGTAGAGAACGGTGTCGGAGTCAGAAAGAGCGTACTGGTCCATTGCCATAGGAGGAAACATCCTGCAAAATTTGCACAATTACAACAAGGTACTATGAAATGCCATTCCAAAAACAGTGTGCTAAGCATTCAACTACACAAAAAATAATAAAGGATGTACAGGGATAAGAAAGCCATCCCAAAATGTATTAAATCTGACTGCAATATATTGCTACCAGTACTTTAACGTATATTTTACAGCCATTTACTTAATACCCTTCTGAACAACACTGAATTACTTCAACGACATCCAACTGAATTTGAAGACAATAAGGTACTGGCTGTTCTTAATTTGCCTTGAGCAATTTTCCTTTTGAAATTATTCCAAATTCTGTACCCTAAAATCAGCCAAAAGGTAGTTGTGTCCAGCAAAGTTAAAGATGGCAAACGTGACTAGCTTTGCGTACGAAGATAAATATAATTTTTCTCATCATAAATATAAAAGATATGACATATATATGTATATACATGATACACTTTCCAGCTATGCAACCTGTATAAAGCAGCTGAAAATTCATACCGTGCTAGAACGAAAAATACGAAGAAATTGCCATTTTAGGCCGAATCTGCTCATTTTTTGTCCTGTGGGACTAAAGTATCAATATTTTCTGAATATCCAGTAGCATCTTTTCCAGTAAACTTTTTAATTAAAAAATTGTTCATGGTGATGGTGATTCAAGACACTTACACTTCAAGAAAAACCAGGACGTGTCTTGCGACAAAGAAAACCGTCAGGACTATGGCTACAGCCAAGAGATCTGGTGCATTCTCAAATCCCAGTTTCCTTTTGATGCCTTTGCTTTCAGCCTTCTCGCCAAGTTTCTCTACCATGAAAAAATAAACAAAACATATCTGGGGATTGTCAACTTTCACCGAATTGTTAACTTTCTGTCTTGAAGCAGGACGAACTTGTGACAACAGAAATGCCTCCACTGTTTGTCCAAGAGGAAAAAGTTTTCCTCGATTTTCAGGTTTGACATCGTCAATTTGCCTCCGTTAAGGGCGTACAAAACACAAAAGATGGCGAAGGAAAAGTGGTTAGAAACCGTACTAAAACATGATAGTAACCAAGGACCGAGATACAACTTGTTTGGGGGGGGGCAGCAGGGCCAGCATGAAAGGGGGCGTAAGGGGTGTGAGACACCCTTGAAAAAAAACATATTTCAAAAGTGCACTGACTATACGGGGGCAGCACTGTGCCTTTGTGAAATTGGCACTGTGTTTTTGTAAATAGAATAGATATATAAAATCTCAAGTCCTTCAGTGAGAATTGAATAAGCCCTATCTTGAACACGGACGTGCCATTTTGGTTAAAAAATTAGGACACATAATTCTGCACATGTCTGAAAAAATGTGACCCATAATTTTGCACAGGGACGCCTGCAAAAGATAAGGGCAGGAGGGGCAGTGTTGGTGCCGAGGGCAAATCGTTGAATTTTTCTATTAACATATCGAGTATTCCTAGGTGTGAGGGGGGCGAGGTGGGGGTAACATAATAAAATATTAACTTGAATACAGTGCCACCCATACAGCTGTTATTTTACCATTGTAAAATGGAGGTTTAAATTCGCGAGAGATGATCCGAAGACTGATACTTTAAAGAATGACGGTTTCTTGCGAGCGGCTATACTTTTCCTTTCCGTAGGATTACCCCTCATTAGGATTACATCATGTTGCGTAGTCATGAGGTACCCCCCCCCCCCCATTAGTTATATTGGGTAACATTTCATGCTTAGTTATGCTATTCTGGTATTTTCCTTGTACATATAAATATACGTAGTTAGTTAGATTCAAGGAGATTCGGAGAATTCGGAGAACCGTTTCGCCCAAGAGGCTTGCGAAAGCTCTTGCGGCCCAGTTTGCATTTAGGACAGGCAGTGCTTTGGAAAGATAGCCTGTGTTCCAGACCCCTAACTTGAAAGTTAGGGGTCTGGAGCACAGGCTAGAGAAAGACTGCGCTGTGCCTCGTTAAATATTGTTAGCAGTGCCGTCGGAACGAAATTCATATTGGGGGGAGGGGGGGCTGTTTCTTTCTTCCCATTGTTTTCCTTCTCATTTAGTACACTGTTTTAAAGGAAACATACTACAGTTCGACAATTATAGGAAGGGTATACCCAAATTGCAAAAATTGCTGAGTCATTATGATAGCTTCGCTAATCTGATTGGCTGCAAGCAAACTGCACACACGATGTTGTAAGTGCTCTTTGTTCCGCCGTTTCTAAAGGTTCTTTCTTTCTCTCTCTTTTATCTTGCTCTCTACAAAAGATTTCAAAACTTCTTCCCCCATTTTTACCTTTCTAATGCCACAAAGGCTTTCAAATGCCTTTCGCTTTCGACAAAGAATGTCTGATCACATGAAAACAAACTTATCACATGGAAGCAGACAAACCCCCTGCGGAGAACATGTATTTACCATGACTCAATGCCTTTAATAATTTGGATGCACAAACATAAATATGTTTGCATACACAATTTTTTGAATGTGCATTAACATTTTTTCAAAACTGCATACACAAAAATTAATCATTTTTTTGCCGCAACGGCGCGCCATAGTTTAGCAGCTCTCGTGCGCCATACACAGCAAATCCCCACTTTCATTTTCATGAGATTTTGCGAACAACTGTGCAAATTGAGAAAGCAAACCGGAAATAGATGACCCATGTGACGAGACACTTGAGTAAGTCGGCATTGTGGTTTTATACACGACTGTCCAAACCTAATCGACTGTGTTAGATTGCAAGTTAATAACAGCAACTCTTGGTTCTGGCAAGTTTCAAGAAAGCCACGATTTGAAAAGAGGTAAACTTTGTACGATGGCCCAGAAGGCTCACTTCAGTTTTTTCTTTTTTTACACAGTTGAGTTGTACTTTTTGACACTTCAGTTACGTTATTTTGCAGTTCAATTGTACTTTTTGTTGCAGTTCAGTTTTCGTTTTTTCAGTAGACAGTTCAGTTGTAGTTTTTGAACACAGTTTAATTGTAACTTTTACATAACAAAATACCACCCGTTTATATCAAGGCCTAGGAAAAAATAAGTCATAGGAAGCACAGTTAAAGATCCGTTGCTAGCATATCTGCCATGTACTAGAATCAGAGATCTAAATTGCACTGACGACACGGTATGTCAGCTATGGAGTCATGTACTGGACATGATGGGTGCATTTGTTTCGTCGAGGCCATTGTCTGATCGTTGAGTCGGGTTTCTCTTCGTCGCGCCGGGTTTCACTTCGTCGAGCCGGTCCTGTATCGTGAAAGCTGTCGTTTCGTTGAGGCGGGTTGCACTTCGTCGAGGCAGGATTGATCAGGTCTCGCTTCGTCAAGGCAAATGTCACTTCGTCGAGGCATTGAATTGATTTGATCACTTTCATGTAGTCGAGTCGTGTTCCGTGGAGGTAGTGGTTTATAGCAAGGAGGGGAAAGAGGCGGGGAGAGGAGGAGAACTGTCTTGAAATTATTTTAGATGAGCAGCTTGATGCCTATCTTGCAAGAAACGTCATTTATTTTGATGACAGATACTTCCTATTGTAAGCCGGGACACAGAATACATACTGACTGATAGATATTTGGTCCTCAATTTGCTTTTATCAAGTTGGTTACGATTTCCGTTAGGTAGTTTCGTTTTTATTAAAAGTACCTAGTAGTCGGCCTAAGTAAGCTGTAAATTAGCTATATTCGTTTTTGGCATGCTGTAAATAAAGAAATGATTACGAGATGGTGATACACCCTTTTTTAATGAGAATGTTATAATATATTTCCAGCTTCGATATTCTTAGGATATTTTTGTTTTGACCCTGAATATATTCTGTAAGTATTCTTATTTTTTCAATCTGAATATAAACGCTTTTTCAAAACGCTCACTGGGGCCCCCCTCACTCTATAAAAAATCACGTTTTTTGAAAAACGAGATAGGTCAGTTCTACGATTCAATGCTATGAAAAACTCAAAACAGGCAAATGCTGAAAAATGAGACTGAGCAATATTCTTAGAATATTCTTATAAATTGGATGATTCTGAGTTTGAATATTTTTACGAACAATGTTCTTGAAAAAGAAAGTGTTTTGGAGGGTGAGTCAGTGGCGTAACACAGTTGAGGGTCGCTGATTCTAAAACGAGGAACAAGCTGAACAACCCAGTAACAAGCGGAACAACTCTTCACCTCATACTTATAAACTTTTTATAAATTGCGTCAACTGAACTTCTTTTTCTCAAGCTCCAAACTCAAATTCATTTAGATGCCAGTTACACTATACCGGATTGCTATCGGAGCGGAGTAACTTTCATATCGGATAGGGGTTTGAGTTACACTACGCCACATCAATCCGGTACACAACGCTCTGATTAGCGGAGTGAAAATCACTCCGCTTTGGAGGTGATACGGAAATCACTCCGGAGTCACTCTGTAGCGAAGCGTTGTAGTGTAATCGCACGAATCCGATATGCTCCACTTTAAAACAAAGGATTTTCTTATTGTTTTCTGCTTGACGCAATTCGATCGATAGTGAACAATGGCTCTTTCTGAGATTTTGTTCCTGTTGGATAATGCAAAATCGAAATCATCAAAACATTTTTGTATTTGGATTTCATCTCTTCCCAAATTTTAATGAAGTGGCCCTTGGGCGAAAAACATACTTTAACACATCAGATAGCAACACAATCTCGCTATCCGTCCTACGAACCCCATCATTTATCTCTCAGTTTCATGGTTGTTTTCGTTATTTTATGCATAGCTATTGAAAACGAATTCGTAACTTTACAGAATTCGTGAATTCAAAATTGCATTTTACAGTAGCTCAGTCTTAGCTTGTTCTTAAGTTGTTCTCAACTTTGACCAAATTTGATGTTAGTGTTCTTATAAAACTGTTTTTATAAATAAAATAGAGGGTAGGTACAAAATGTTGAATACGCAGGGCATGCACAGTTGCAAGCTTCTACCAATTTGAAACAGGGTGTCGATGTCAACTTTAGAGTCCTTTCTCTCTTTGCGAATCCCCACCTTGAAAGTCACAGTTTTCTTCTCCGTATGTTTCTGCTTATAGAGCTTGTTCCTCGAAATCATCTTCTTTTTTTGGGTCTCCATTTGCACTTATTGTTGTTTTTTTTGAACGATATGCTGCTGGTAGCAATTTGCAAATGCCAGCAGTTCTTCCCTGGGCATTTCCAAGCTGACATTCGCTAAACGAGAAATCTTGAAAAGAAGGCTCGTACTGCTCTCCTGTTTCACCCTTGTCTCCTTGTCTCCAAATCTCCTTGACACTAGCATTGCTAAATCCTGATACAGATCTCTATTCTTCGAGAACTTTCTGTCAATCTTTTCCCATCTGAGTTTGTGGCTGTAACAAGATGGTAGTGACGACTCCTTATCGTCTCTCTTCTGCTTTTACTGTTTTGAATTTTACATCATTTTCACACTTTGGAGCCCCCCCCCCCCCAAATAGTTGCAACCTAAGCTTTATATCTTGTATAACAGTGTACTAAGTGGAAATAAATACAATGAGCAACCGTCCCCACCTCCTTCCCAATATGAATTTCGTTCCCACAGCAATCTCTGATATTTACCCCTTCATATTGTCAAAATATGGATTAAAAATGTGAAAGATATCAATTCATAACTAAAACATGGATGTTTTAATCAAGCAATTTTTGTCCATTCCAGGTCAGATACCCTGGGTACCAGAGCCACATAAATTCGAGATTGGAAATAGAAGATAAGAGTACGCTCATCCGCTTCTCTGCTTGGCATTCTGTTTACGCGCTCGAAATTTTGTGGCTCTGGGACCCAGGGTACACGTAAGATTGAACACATGGCTGAAATAACGGAAACCAGGGTTTGGTTGGTTTGAAATACTTGTAATGAAACTTCAATCGCAAAGTAATTTCGTCTAAGGCATTAAATCTTTTTCATTAAGTTAAAGAAATTTATCAAACGCGGGAAGAGCCCATAAATTTTTTTTACATAGGGCCTGGGTGGCGATCGCCACTTTGCCACCCAGGCCAGACCGCCTCTGCCGCCAGTTCCAGTCGCTACAAGTTCGTGTATTTAAAGCTCTATTTCGCCGCTTATAGCATCATTTGGCCGCTCATTCAGTTTTATAAAGTTTTAAAAATTCTATTACTGTCGCAATTTCAAAATGAAATTGTAACAAAAACAGTTAATGAAAACTTGAACGAAATTCATCATCTTTTATTCATAGGGGTAGATTTACCTTTCCTATAAAAATTGAACTTTAACTTTTGCAGTCAGTTATTCAGATATTTTTCTCAAATAATAATTGATTATAATTTCTAGTAATTAATGTTTTTATGGGTGAAGATCATACTTGTATCGTCTGCAAATAAGTTAAGGTTCACAAACTCTGATGTCTTTGCAAAATCATTTATATATATGATAAAAATAAAAGAAGTCCAAGTACACCACCCTGGGGAGCACCACTTCTATCATGGGAGCAGTGCTTTGTTGATACTGTGCACACCAGGGACGTAGGAAGGCGCCCCTTTGTGCTGCAATTAGGCACATTACCTCCTTTTTAAAGGGAGGGGGTTACAAACCTATCTCTATGCTACACACATTATTTTAAGAATACAAACACACAGATGAATGCTTTAAATGAAGCTTGATAAAGCATATAGCTATTGTTATTAATCTATTCTTAAGATTTATCATTTTGCCCCAATCAATGTGTAATGCTTCAATTCGAGGAATTATTTAAGCAGACCCAAAGCAACCGAAACTTTAAAAACTTTAAAAAAGAGGAACGCGTGATGCAAGGAAGAAATTTCATCTTCTGATATCAAATGGTTTACTCAGAGAGAAATTACAAAATAAAGATGGCAGCTTGCGCCATTAATGACAGAAGATATAAAAAGACGGATTGGGCCTGTAGTAATGGGTTGTGTCGTGAAGGAAGGGCCGCGGGAGACCTGGCAATTCATTAAAGCATGAAAACTAACTTCATTTAACAAGATACAACTACTGCACCGTTTGTAACAAGGGAAGGAATTTTGTAGGGTTCTCGACTTCTTGCAATTAATGACACTTCCCGTGAAAAGCTTTTGTACCAGCCCATAACGGCGTTTATTTAGAAAAGAGGTCTGGATGTCCGTTAGGCAATACATTTCCAGGAAATCTATTTATCTAAATATCAATTGGTATAAAAGATTTTTCACAATAAAACATGTTTCGATGTTAGCAAAGCAAAATTAACAACGAAAACTATTGTGGGACAAGCATGGATGAATAAAGCTCACAATGTTTATCCTCAGGCAACATGTACTTGAAATGATAGGAAAGATGCTTTGCTTCAGAAAGCAGCGATAGTTATTAAAAAAATTACGCCATACTGAAATAAAAAAACGGAAAATAGAGGAAAAAGACATAAAAATGACACATACCCTCCTTTGATTCCGAAGGGCATTCATCGGTGTCTGTGTCAATGTAAGGGTTGTCAACTCTGTAATCTGTTTTGCCGTGGATCCAAATAGCAATTAAGTTGGCAGCTGCAAAAAGGACTGTAACCAGACCAGCCAGTGTACAGAAATTGATATGAAGCCAAAGGATTTTGACGAACACTCCCTTTGAACCAATTGGAACCAATGCCGCTTGTATTGCTACGAAAATTGTTTTGCAAAAGTTTAAATGGTGCAAGCTAGCTAGTGAACAAATTAAACACAAGGTTTTAAGCTTGCGTTTAAAAAACTTTATTAGATTTTCAAAGATTATTCCTCAAACTTGTGCAATAATTTCATTCACTTAACTATCGAGTGACTTTTTGGTACCTTATTTCCATATCAGTCTATTTTTCTATTTTAATCTTCTTAAAAATTACCTTCTTCTCGATTTTATTAGGCTTGTTTAATTTTTTTTTTGAGTTACGATGTTTTCTATGCCGAACCCTTCTACTTCCAAGACGCTAAACTAGGCTAACATTGTCCTAAAGACCTTTTAACTAAAGACCTTTTAAAATGAACGATAAGATTCTCAACTCTGCACTAATACTATCCAATGATAAGGGTCATTGGTTCGTCTACCAACCATACGAATCACGAGCACGCTAAATAAGAACGAGTCTGATGTAAAATTTGATTTGGTACATTACCAGGCCCAAGCATTAAACCAAGCGCTTGTGCTAGTGAGCAGTATGCGATGACGCCACTTCTTTCTTTAATTGTTGTATTGGCACAAACCTCTGCTGTCACCACGACGTCGTTTCCTAAGATTTTCAAGTTTGAAATTAAATCCAGTGCTGTTCCCAAATCAAGCTATAAATATATAAGACATACAAGCTGGCGTACAAAGAGTTTGTAGCTCAATTCTAACACCAAAACATATACACAAAACGATAAAGTAACCGTGTTTTTATTGATAAATAAAACCTTTCTATTACAGGGAAATGGCTCACATAAAAACGTCGCGTCTTAGTGATGAGGAGAAGGAACTGATGTCCAAGAATTACATTAGTTGGCAGCAAGGTCAGGAATACGTGCGAGTTGAGCCGGGCAGGTGCACCTTGCCCATAGCATACGAGAAGTTAAAGGATAAAATCTACAACTGGCCACTAGGTGATGGGGATGTCTTTGTGTTTGGTTGGGTGAAAACAGGCACTACATGGGCACGGGAAATGGTGTGGTGTCTCTTGAATGACTGCCAACTTGAAAAGGCCAAGCAGAAGCAGCTCAATGAGCGAATACCGTTCATTGATATGGCTGTTATAGCTGATTTTGATGGAAATTGTGAAAAAGAGCTGGGTTTAAAATCTGAAGAAGTTATAGATAAATTGCGAAAGTTGCCATCACCCAAGACCCTCAAATCTCATCTGCCTTTTGATTTGTTCCCTCCAGATCTTCTTGATAAAAGCAAAGTTGTCATGTGTCTGAGGAACCCAAAAGACACGCTAGTCTCGTATTATCATCACGAGAAACTGCTCAAGTTACATGGATTCACAGGCACCTTCGCTGATTATTTTGATATTTTCATGCGCAATTTGATGATTTATGGCGATTATTTTGAATATGCTACTACTGCTTGGAAAAAACGTGATCACCCGAACATGTGCATAATCTTCTACGAGGAAATGAAAAAGGATCTTTCGGCCGTTGTTAAGAAAGTTGGAAAGTTTCTAAAGAAAGAAGTTACAGAGGAGCAAGTCGAGAAGCTTGTGGAACATCTTAGTTTCAAAACAATGAAGAACAACAAAACGGTAAATAACGAAGCAATCAGAGGTGTGGCTTTTGTGCCAGGACAAAATGGCAGCTTTATTAGGAAGGGAGAAGTCGGAGATTGGAAAAATTACTTCACAGATGAAATGAATAAGAAGATGGATGCAGAAATTGACAGGCGTTTTAAAGGAATTGGACTCGAATTTGAATATGAGTAAATGTTTTATTTTTTTACTGTTGTTTAGCCAATTTTTGGATTCATTTGCAATAACGAAAGAAGTGAATCTGTGATTTTTTTCTGAAAATCTTTCTTTATTCGATAAATTGATTTTGTCACAAGTTATGTAGGCCTACGTTAATTAATAATAAAATTGGGATATTTTCTCATTCTTCAGCTCCGTTTTGCCCGAATTAACGAAAATTTCACACTGAACTGGATTTTTAAAAGAAGAATAAAATATTTGTGGCAAGGCCTTCAAGTTTGACGGTCTCTAAGTTGTACAATCTAGCTCCAATTCAAACTATAAAGTTTTTTATTGTTTTCCTACTTCTTCAATGCCTCTAGGACTCAAGGTGTTTTGCTTTTAACTGTAGTGGCATTCTTCCTACCTGTTGCACAGCCGATAATCAATCTAGCAACAAGCACCACGAATTTTCCATAATAACCAAACGACAGTGCCCAAGCATAAAGCAGATTGCCGATAATTAAACAGACGAGCGAGAAGATCAGCGGCTCAAACCCAGGTCGGTATTGTACCCAGGCTCCAAACAGAATGATACAACCGAGCTCTGCCAGATTGAAGGCAACATGAACGAGGCCCAGGTACCAGGTCGTCGTCTCCACGTCCATCTGGGAAAAGAAATCGTTAAATATCTTAGCTGCTTCTACCATAAAAGATTTCTAGTACGTTTTGTTTGATCTAATTTTCCGTTTTAATTTCCCGTCATCTAGAAGCAAGCTATACGACAAATCCTTTGCCTGAACCCCAAAGGGAACTTTTAGCAACATCGTGTAACTGTTATAAAGTATAAACATTAATATTGCTTTAATTTGAATTTCACTGCAGTTTCCGCCTAAAAACAATACTGATTCAACGGACGAATGACGTATCCCTTACAGTGTCTTTACAATATCAAATTCTTTAAATTATTAGAGGAAAACCCATAAAGTTTTGCAAAAGGCAGAGTGTCTTACCATTTTTAAGTACGGCCAAAGGGACGAGTATACAATCGTTGTCGCTTAAAAGCAAAAACATACAAAATTAGAATATTAATTTATTCATTCATTCATTTATTTATATATTTTTATTTATAAGCTTTAAGCCTACTGTCCAACGAAGTAAGAGGAGGGCATCTTTGGTTACAATTCAAATGCTGCAAGAAAACTAAATGCATTGCTTATAGTTATGCAATACTATAAGGGATGCCATTTAACAGTAACTTCGTTGTTGTAGGAGGGGGGCTATGCTTTTTAACAGAACCTTGCCCCACTATTTGAATTTACCAGGAATAAGTTGATTTAAAGAGTATCTTAAATTCGAAAGTCTGTTGCATTGAATG